>JXTC01000054.1:1194040-1228586 GCA_002914845.1 Trema orientale | reverse complement strand
CCCACGCTTCCGACATTGGTATCAGAGAGGCTGTTGGTGGGCTCCGTTCTCCGTTGGAAAAAGGCTAAGGAGGGAGGTACATGAACTCTTAAACCAAAAACACCATGATATGCTATGTCTTTTGGTTTATATAGTTCTGGATATTGTTTGGTCGTGATTTTTAATATGTGGTAGATTATTGTGTATATATTCTACCATAAAAATCTGGAAATCGTTTGATGTATGGTTTGAGAGATTTTTTGAGTCAAAGTCGTTTTACACAAATGTTTGACTGTGTTTTCTGATTACATGGTTGCCTGATTGGACTTGATTTTAATTTTTTAGGAATCTACGTGAAATTATCTTTCCAACCATATATAATATGTATTTTATGAAATTTTATTTGCGGAGATATGATTTTTTGAATTTTATGTCATATCTGTAAATATTTTTCCTAATTTAGCAACCTGTTTTTGAATCACACTCTCTCCGGGAGAGAGTGTGTCTCACTTGCCACCGTAACAGCGGAGTTGGAAGTAAAGAGCATGTCATTGTGACGAGAATGATTTGAGGAACACGATGGCGGCCGAATCATGTCGGTATGGTCCACTAACGACGACGCGTGTGGAACACGCACCACCTACAGTGCGTGAAATGGCCTGGCGCTGAAAGCTGCCAAGCCAACTCCACTGGGCCATGCCTGGGAGCACCGGCCCAAGGCCCAGCAGCGCCCTTGAGGGGCTGCCAGCCACTGGGCCGCGCACAACGGTGCTAGCCCAGGCCCAATGCCCAGGTGCTGGCCACTGGGCCGCGCCTGTGGGCGCTAGGCACAGCCCAAATTTTTTTTTTAATTTAAAAAAAAAGGTTTCTAATTTTAATTAAAATAAATAAATAATTCCAGAAAATATTTTTCCTTCCAGATTTATTATTAATGTAATTTTTTTTGAAATTAAAATATATTTTTTATGCACTTTATTTGACATTTTATTTAATATTAATTATGTGCAATTTTTTTGTGTTGATTATGTATATGTGCAATTCTTTTTATGAATAAATATGCATGTATATATTTGAATGACAATATTAGTAATATGATCAGTGGCTTATTTATTTATAGCACTATTTAATATTATCATAGTAAGCATGTCATGTTTTTAATTAATTTGTAATTATTTTAAATTTTTTAATTTATTTAATTGTAATTACATGCTTATTTTTGCACATAATTATGTGATATGTATGTTAGAAACATGCTAGGAATGTTACATTTTAGTGGGAGAATTAATTATTCTTCTATACACATTTTGCGCGAAGTTTAGATTTAATCTTAATAATAAACCTAGACATAGGAGATGATTATGAGCGTAGCGATTTTTCGATTTTGTATCTAATAAAAATTATTTAGATTAGTCTGGAATTTCTGCAGCAAAATAATTATGTATGGTATGCTTAATTATCTATTTATCCTTTATGCGCATGAGTAGATGGCTTCAAAGAGCATAGTGGCTGATTTGAATAAGGGCGAGAAATTGGATGGTGACAACTATGATATCTGGCACCGAAAAATCTAATATATTCTCGATGAGCAAGAGGTTTTGGAAACCTTGACCCAGACAATGCCTGCACCCGAGAATGGCAACACTGCTCAACACCGTCGCGATCAAGAAGCCTATCAGGCTTAACTTAAGGAAGACCGTTGTGCGCGCTTTACCATGCTAAGCAGCATGCACAATGACTTGATCGGCGAGTTTGAAGAGCATGCCACCGCTCAGGAGATATGGGGTGCCCTAAAACTGAAATTTGGTGGCACGTCTGCTACTAGACTTCGTGCACTGAACATCAGGTTTGACTCTTATAAGATGCGTCCGAGCCATACCATGAAGCAGCATCTTAGAGCGATGTCATCGATGATTCGCGAACTAAAAGCAGCTGGCCACCCTCGATCTGAAGAGCAATAGATCAAAGCGGGAATTTGTTCCTTACCACCGTCGTGGGAGCCTATGGTTATCACTATGACTCATAGTGAGAACATCAAAATTTTTGATGACCTGGCTCGCCACCTTGAGCTTGAAGCTAAGCACTTAGAAGCTGCCAAACCAAGCAAAGACTCAAACCCTAGGAGCGCCTATGTGGCGAATAACCAGCTCGGGCCAAGAGGGGCCAAGCGCAAGAACCAAGCTCCAAGGGGTGATTCTGGTAATGGACCCAGGCCTAAGAAGGCAAGAACCATCCAGCGCCAAGAGAGGCAAGCGCGGTGGAAAGGACAAGAATGGCAGATGCTACAACTGTGATAAGGAGGGACACTTCGCTCGTGATTGCACTGAGCCGAAAAAGGTACTCCCTGACTTTAGTTCTTGCGATATTTATGTTACAAGTCATGTTATGGTTGCTCATTCACATCCTCATTAGATTGTTGATTCAGGAGCGACCGAACACATCGCGAGGGACCGAGTCGAGTTCGTAGAGTATTATCGAATTCCGAAGGGGAGCCGAGGACTCTATATAGGGAATGGAGCCAGCGTGCGAGTGTTAGGCATTGGCACTAACAATCTAGAATTGCGCGGGGGTCGCACTTTATTACTCCATAACGTTCTTTATGCTCCAGAAGTTCGACAAAGTCTTTTATCCGTTGTGTATTTGCTTAAGTTGGGTTTTAATTTTAATTTTCGTAGTACTTGTTGTGATATTTATTTGGAAACAGATTTTTATGGTTATGGTTTTTTCATGGATAGTTTTATTATGTTGGATATTATTTATTCATATAATAATAACAATGCCGTTTCTTATACGACTACTGCAAATAATGTTGATTCTGTTATATAGCATGCTAGACTAGGCCATCTAGGGTAAGATAGAATGAATAGGTTAGCTAGAGATGGTCTCTTAGGACAACTCGCTAAAATTGACTTGCCCACTTACAAACATTGTTTGGCAGGCTAGTCAACTAGGAAACCTTTTAGAAAAGCCACACGGGCAACAATTTCTCTGCAGCTAGTACATTCTGACATCTGCGGACCAATGAACGTGAGGGCAAGACACGGTGCCACCTATTTCATCACTTTCATAGATGACTTTACGCGCTACAGTCATGTCTATTTGATCTCCCATAAGTCGGAAGTATTGGAATGCTTTAGACAATTTATGAACTTGGTTGAGAATCAAACAGAGAAGAACATCAAGACTCTCAGGACAGACCGTGGTCATGAGTATCTATCTGAGCAATTCAAAGAATTATGTGATGAAAAAGGCATTCTTCGACAGCTAACAATTCCTAGCACTCCGCAGCAAAATGGTGTAGTGGAGAGAAGGAATCGTACGTTGTTAGAAATGGTTAGGTCGATGATGTCGCAAGCCAACCTCCCAATATCTTTCGGGAGGGATGCTTTATTGACTGCGGCCTATATCCTTAACCAAGTACCCTCGAAATCAGTTCCTTCGACCCCTTATGAGTGATGGACAGGGCGAAAGCCCAAATTGGATCATTTACGGCCATGGGATTCAGCAGGGTATGTTCACACTACTTCTCACAGGCATGGGAAGTTAGGCCCAAGGGCGCACAAATGCATATTCATTAGATACTCTGATGAATCGAAGGGATATGTAATGCTTGGTGAACAATCCGATAGAACTGTAACTGAAATTGAGTCGCGAGATGTAGATTTTCTTGAGGAGGAATTTCCAAGAAGAGGAGATGTGGATAGAAACCTGGAGCTATATGAGATTGAAGAACCAAATGAAGGCGCTCTAATTTCAACTTCAGAAATCGAGAGCGACTCTATTCCTAGTGGGAGTGTACCATTAGATATTGATTCTCAAAATCCACAGCTGCGTAAGAGCCAACGTGGAAGCTTCTCTCGTCGTCATTTTGAGATTGAGGGAGAAGCATTCATGTGCACTTCGTAGGATGAAGATGAGCCTAAGAATTATCGAAAGGCACTCTTATCTCCTGCTTCTGAGAAATAGAAAGCTACAATGATTGAAGAGATGGAGTCTATGAAGAAAAACCAAGTCTGGGACTTGGTAAATCTTTCACCTGGGCGAAAGACTATTGGAAAAAATGGGTTCTAAAAGTCAGACACCAGGTAGACAGATCCATAGAAAGGTACAAGGCGCGACTTGTGGCGAAAGGATACACCCAGAAGGAAGGTATTAACTATGAGGAGACCTTTTCACCAGTAGTGAGGTTTGCCTCAATTTGCCTAATTCTAGCTATTGTCACTCATTTGGACTTGAAACTTTACCAAATGGACGTTAAAACAGCATTTCTCAATGGAGAACTAGATGAAGATATCTACATAGATCAACTTGAGGGCTTTGAGATAAAAGGACAAGAGCGCAAAATTTGCAAGCTCCATCGTTCTATTTATAGCTTAAAGCAATCATCTAGGCAATGATACTTTAGAATTCATCGGGCCATTATTTCTAATAGATTTACAATGGTTGAGGAAGACCACTGTGTGTATGTTAGACGGTCTAAGAAAAATTTTCTTATCCTTTCATTGTATGTAGACGACATTCTTTCAGCTAGAAATGATAAGGAGATGATAGTCACCACGAAGGCGTGGTTATCCTCAAACTTTGAGATGAAGGATATGGGTGAGGCGAGTTATGTGCTCAGAGTTAAGATCCTTCGAGACCACTCGAGAAAATTCCTTGGTTTGTCTCAAAAGACTTACATTAGGAAAATACTCGAACGGTTTCAGATGGAAAACTGCAAACCCATTGACGCTCCTATCGCAAAAAATGATGCCTTAAGCCTTGATATGTGTCCAAAGACTCAAGAAGAAAAAGACTATATGGCTCGAATTTCCTATGCCAGTGCTATTAGAAGTTTGATGTACGCTATGATGTGTACTCAACCCGACATTTGCTATGTCGTTGGGTTAGTCAGCCGATTCCAGTCGAATCCCGGCCTTGCTCATTGGAAAGCAGTGAAGAGAATACTTCAATACCTCAAAGGGACAGCTGATTACATGCTTTGCTATTAGGCGTCAGATTTGTGCTTAATCGGCTATAGTGATGCTGATTGGGGTGGTGACCTAGATGAGCGCAAATCAACTTCTGATTATGCTTTCTTGCTCAGCAATGGCGCCATATCTTAAAGCAGCAAGAAGCAATCCTGTATAGCATTATCCACTATGGAATCGGAGTATGTTGCTTGCTCAGCCGCTGTACAAGAAGGTGTTTAGTTAAAGAGGTTCCTTGCACAACTTGGAGTTGGCACACGTGCTTTAGTGCCTGTTACTATACATTGTGATAGCATGGCTGCGTTGGCTTATGTAAAGGACCCAAAATACCACGGAAAAATCAAACACATCGACATTCGATACCATTTCATTCCTGATATGATTGCGCAGAAGGAGGTGGTCCTAAGGCACATTTCTACAAGTCATATGGTTGCTGATCCATTGACTAAGCCTATTGCTCGAGAGACTTACCAGACCCATGTTAGGAGTTTAGGACTGCGTAGATTGTGACTTTCTTTCTTTACATTTTTTTGGTTGACCACTATCAGATATTTATTATTCAGGATATCTCTTATGAAATAAATATTTCTTTGTCTATTTTTTATTGTGACATGATATCTGGATTTTAGCACACACACATATATAAACTATGACTGGTTGAAAGTATGCAAACGGGTAATTATTATCTCTCTTACACGAGAAATCACCTTTGGCGCTAAGTCGGCGAGCAAAGATGAGACACTTCGCTTATAGTGCAAAGAATGTGAATTAAATGTCGCCTTGGAAAGAGCCAAGATGAGATCTTAGAAGATCAACTATGGATAAACTGTTGTTCCCACTATCTATATATGACCCGTTAGATAGCCAGATGCGAAACTCAATATGGCGCTAGAATTAAGCGAGCATATAGAGAATTCGAGTCAGGCGCTTGAAGGTGACTGGACTAAGATCTGTACGGTATTTTAGGAAGGAGGCATACACTCTTTTTTAAAGGAGTGTCCTATCGTAGCATGTGTTTCATACCACATGTGCTTAAGCGACCAAAATAAGGAAGTGAAAGAATAGATCCCTGCTTCTTCACTGTGTGAGTCCTTATAGATCATTATACTTGATCTCATACTTTATTGTGCTCTATGTGACTTTTGACTGTTTCATAAAGCGGAGGTTTGATGTATGCTACTTTGACATATCTCCTATGGTCATGGTTGTTTCGACCTAAAAGGATATTGTTGGGAAAGCAATTAGACCAAAGTTAATTAATTTGAGGACGAAAGGAAGATTATTTAGTAATACATCCAAGTTTCATGTTTACTGTCGACAAATTATATCGCTATTGGATATAGCAGTATAATTGTGAACATAAGAACAAAAAGGGTCTTTGTATAGCTCCCAAATATAGATATGAGAGATTGGAGGTGCTAGATCCGATATGGCTGAATAAGTCTGGGGCATAACGAGACACTTAGGGATGTTCTATGCTGGTCCTCATAAAATTTGGTATAGTACCCCCGAACTTTTTTTTGCAGGTGGCTCGACGGTCGCAATGTTTATTAGCCAAGTATGAATAAAATTATTGGTAGGACGATGATGAGAGATATCATGCACACTATATGTGAGTAGGAGATGTTGGACTTTTGGCCCAAAATTCCTATTGGGTGCCCATAGTTGGTGCATGGCCCAATTGGAGTAGATTACGTATCAGATAAGATATTTGAGTGGAATATCTGATAGGCCTCTATTAATTAGGGATTTTTTTTCTATTCTTTAGGGATATTGGAATATCTTTATTTGAATAGATAGGATGCGTACGCTCTCAATTTAATTCATTAATTGACAGGCCTGAGTATCGTACAGAAATAATACGCTCTCTCCTCTCTCTCTCTCTACCTAAAGAATTCTAGTGAGTACTCTTGAGTGGTGGAATCTATAGTGGTTGTTCTTGTAACGCCACTAACCGCGAGTTTTACAAAGAGAAGTCTTTCTATAACGGGCATGAGGTACCAAGGCGATTCCTATACCGGCGGTAGGTTTGAGGATTCATCTGGTACCAACGCCACTCACGCTTCCGACATAGATTAACATAAATATAACCACCTATAATTCTCTGATACATGTTTTAAAAAAGAAATAAGAATCTTGCTCAAATGGAAGCACATATTCTTGTTATGATCGTCATGATCATAACTGTATTCCATGAAACCATCCATAGCTCTGCACAAGATGATCATCTGAATCCTCCTCCTCCTAGTCGCTACTCTTCCTGTGGTGATATCCAAAACATAAGCTTCCCTTTCCAACTCGAATCCAAACCAGTCAGCTATGAAACATTAAACCCTTACCGTATTCCTTTGTCGCTTTATTGCGAGAACAACATGACGATAATGTTCAGCAACTATTACATAGAAGAATATTATCAAGTGAAGGCAATCAATTACAACAACTACACAATTAGAATTGTGGATCCCAAAGTCCAGAAGGGTAATTGCTCCACCTTCTCTAGTTATTCAGGAGATTGGTTTTATCCACCACTTGAAACAGAAATTAGGTATGGACATGGTGGGATATTTTGGTCGGGAAATTTCAATGTTAGTCCACTTGTGGAGACTCTAGTGTTCTTAAGCTGTGAGAAACAAGTACTAAATCCTCGGTATATGGACACAACTCCTTGCATCAACAGTACATCTGCACTCTTGGTCCCAAATTCAAGTGATGACTACTTATATGCGGTGTATGGTACTGGATTCAAGTTTTCTGATATGGCCAAGTCCTGCAAAATAGTTCAAAGTGCTTATATATCATCAAGGAAGGAGAAGACGATGACTACATCCTACCGACAAATCCACGATGAGCTCGCTTATGGCTTTGAACTTTCATGGATCAGCATTTACCAAAAAGACATGGAGACTGTTTGCTACGTCGATGAAAAGTCCAACGAAGTTCACTGTTTATGCGGAAAAACAACGGCACGGTGGTGTAGTAAGGATTCTACTACTACACATATTTATATATTGATCATTTCAGATCGTTACTGATACATATATTTATTTTTTGGATGATGCAGGGATCTGGAAGGCAATTTCGCCTATTATCTCTAGCGTTGTTTGTGAGGATTCTATCTTTTCTACATAGGCATATATATATTTTTTTAAGAGGCTTATATATATATATATATATTTTTTTCAGAAGATTTACTTTCTGATGACATTTTTCTTTTCTTTTTTCTTGTCTTGTCGCTTTTGTTGCAGATTTTATCGGTGACAGATACAAAAACATCGGTAAGACCTTTTATTTTTTAGTTAAGTTTAATTTTGATTAATTCACGTTTGGAGATTAAGTGCATACGGACCAACTGTCCTTTGGGATGGGGTTGATTGATACTTGATACAGTACTGTCCTGTATGATAATTTAGTTAAAAAATACGAATTATAAATAAGACCTTCATACTTCAAGATTTTTTTTCAAATTTTAATTGAAAAGAAAAACGTTAAATTAATGTCTTCTTTTATTCCAGTATGCAAAAATCCGGAAAGAAAATAAAATTAAATGAAAGCTCAAGACTTTCAGAGGCCTCATACCTTCCGTTATGTCTTTTTTTTTTTGATAGTGATATGTCATTATTTGCATAGATAAAATAATCTTATATTAACATGATGATATAATGAAGGGCGATATTGGAGTAGCAAATATTATCTGAAATCATGCATTATGCAGTAGTTTCTTTTTCTCATGAAGAAAGATAAAAACTTAAACAATGAAGTTTTGTTAAATGTTGCAGTTGAGATACTGGCACCAAGAACAATAATTGGACTTTCATTTGTGATTGCTCTTATCATCTACAAATGGAGGAGGCGACATTTGTCGGTGTATGATGGCATTGAAGAATTTCTCAGAAGTCATAATAACCTCATGCCTATAAGATATGCATACTCAGATATTAAAAAAATGACCCAAGGCTTCAAAACTAAATTAGGCGAAGGAGGTTTTGGCTCTGTCTATAAAGGAAAACTTCGTAGTGGTCACTTTGTAGCAATCAAGATGTTGAGTAAAGCCAAGTCTAGTGGGCAAGACTTTATTAATGAAGTTGCTACCATTGGAAGGGTTCATCATGTCAATGTGGTGCGATTAGTTGGTTTTTGCTTCGAGGGTTCAAAGCGTGCTCTTGTCTATGAGTTCATGCCTAACGGATCTTTGAATAAGCATATTTTTTCAGGAGAAGAAACGGATAATTCCTTGACTTCTGAGGAAATATTTGATATCTCACTTGGAATTGCTCGTGGTATCGAGTATCTTCATCGAGGATGTGATATGCAGATTCTGCATTTTGATATCAAGCCCCACAACATTCTTTTGGATGAGAATTTTACTCCTAAGGTTTCAGACTTTGGGTTAGCAAGATTGTGCCCATTAGAGAATAGCATAGTATCCTTAACTGCAGTAAGAGGAACCATTGGATACATAGCTCCGGAATTGTTTTACAAAAACATTGGAGGAGTCTCCCACAAAGCTGATGTGTATAGCTTTGGAATGTTGTTGATGGAAATGGCAAGTAGAAGGAAAACTTTGAACGCAGAGGCAGATCATTCGAGCCAAATTTACTTTCCTTTATGGATATATGACCAATTCAACAAGGAGAAGATCAGCATCGAACTGGAAGATGTCACTGAAGAGGAACTTAAAACAACAAAAAAGATGATCATAGTAGCATTATGGTGTATTCAAATGAAGCCTTGTGATCGCCCTCCAATGAACAGAGTCATAGAGATGCTCGAAGCTGATGTTCAATGCCTAGAAATGCCTCCAAAGCCATACTTTTATCCACAAGAGAATTATAATGCAGATAAGACTGGGGAGACGTCACAGACGGCATGCTCATCATCACCACTAGATGAGGACTCCACAGATTAGTCTGATGATAAGATGTTCATCGTCTACTTTTGAGCTTGAGGAGATGGTAGAAATCCCTCATCAAATTACTCTACCCTGCTTTAATGCTTTTTCTACTTCAATATGTAAACATAAACAATGCCATTAGTCTAGCAATTACTCTAGTTAGGTTCTAATATTTAGTACCTTTTCTTTTCCTCTAAAATTTCATTGAATAATTGTGCTGGAAGATGGCTTTGGTTTAACGTCCTTAGCTCAATATCAAGAACTAGAATTGAAGGTAATATTGAGCGGCCAACCCTTTCATCTGTCAATCTGTTTGGACTAAATGATCATTTAAATTTCAATAACCATAGTTTAGCCGAGAATCCCTTTCAATGCTCAAAGCCAACACAAAGAATCTTGATACATGAATCGGCTCCACAAGTCATGTATTATTCAAGTGAAATTGATTTCCCATCAGCATATCATCATAATAGATCCAGGGTAGTAATCAAGGAATATGCCTTTGCCAAATTTTTGTGGTTTTACACAGTGCTTGCAATAATGTTACCTTCTGGAGAACAACAGCAATTGGTAGGCAAGCAAGTTGTCTAAGCGAACTTGTTTTAAGACAAGGTACATAATAGAATTAAACTTCCTTTCCTTTTTTTTTTTAATGTGTCATGAAATTACTATGGTGTTCTAACGTGTATGAAAAAGACCAAAGTCAAACGTAATTATGTGAATATCATAAGGTTTTGAAGTTCAACTTTCTGCATAAGAGATAAAACCTTGATCTAAATTCTTGAAGACATGGTAAAAGCGAAATAATGAGTCAAGCTCCAGTATCATATCTTGCAATTTGAATTGGAATTGATTGGAATAATAAGTCAAGCTTCTGTATCCCTTGTCCTATCTTTTCAGATAGAATCTTCAAACTAGAGGCTCTATTTTTCCTAGAAAAGCATCATTTACTAAAAGAGCAAACAAAAACCAATTACATACTTCATTAATATTCCAGTATCTTTCATTTATATGTAAATCAAAATCAAGCTCATTTTTAAAAAATTGATCACCAGAACTAGGACTCTAGGAGGAGGATAGCCATTTTTCACAAGAAAAAAAGGTCCAAAATATGTGAAAAGTAAATTTATTTGTGTGAATTGGATTCCCCTAGTAAAACAAAACAGAGCAACCCCTGTTGAGAAGGTTTAGAAAGAAAAATTATTTTACTTCGAAGTTCAAATACTGTACCATTACAAGTGTCTTCTCATATTAGCCAGGGGGCCAGATTTCTCCAAATTATTCATTATGGCAAATCTCATCTTTTGATAACAAGTACTAACCTCTCATCTTTCTGATCCCACACACTTCACTTCATTAATTTAGCTCTATCTTGAGACAATACAAGCTGGTTGAAGAACTTCCTCGATCGAGTTTCTCGCAAACATATACAATTTGATTTTCAAAATCAACGATTTCTAACCTAGTTAATGCACGTCATTACAAGGGAATAAAGTCACTATTATCTGTATCATTCGCTTTCAGCCTGTAAAAACCAGCTAAGGTTTCTGATTTCAGGTTAGCCAACATTATATTCTTTGGATCACAATATACTTTCCTAAACTGCAGCTGATGTTAATAGAATTATAGGTCTGGAGTGGCGCATCGATGGCAGAATGTACGTAAATGAGAATACTGAAAACCAAAGCCACATTTGTTTTCCTTCACGGATAAACCACCAATTCAACAAAGGAAAGTTAATTGAAAAAAAATAAAAAATAAAGATGTTACAGAAGATGAATCAAAGATTGTCATACTAGCATTATGTATGGAGTATACAACTGAAATCTTGTGATCGCCCTACAATGAGCAAAGTCGTAGTTAGAAATGTATGAAAGTAAATTAGAAATTAAGCCAATAAATCCCTCCATAGCCTTTATCCATATCTATAAGAGCATGAGGACCATAATGTTTTGGATGCTAAGGAGACATCTTTCTCAATATTCGATACAAATTAGTCTGATGTGTATATGATTGTTATTTATTTGTGAGTTTGTATGAGAAATATTTTAATATCCTAATCTAATGAGATTAGCCCACCGTATCGCTAAGTCTGTTTAATATCATTGATCTATATATTTATTATTTACGTCCCATATATGTACAAATAATAACTAAACCAAAAATACATTCGTTTCGCTTCTAATCGGCTATGACATATAATTAGTACTCATCGAATATGGCACGGGATAGTAGCATTGATACCGAGCTCCTAATTTATATTAAATTACAGCGATACCTTTAGACCAAAAGTGATTCCAGCCACACTTATGAAATCCAAAACATTAATTACACAAACTTGAGAATTGCTGTACTTTTGACTATTTAAATTTTATTTAA
This sequence comes from Trema orientale, assembly GCA_002914845.1. Taxonomy (NCBI): domain Eukaryota; kingdom Viridiplantae; phylum Streptophyta; class Magnoliopsida; order Rosales; family Cannabaceae; genus Trema; species Trema orientale. The sequence continues at coordinate 1,216,370 of JXTC01000054.1, read as the reverse complement.
TAAAGAACTATATATTTATAAAATTAACAATTAATGATTTTAATTAAAAGAATAACATAGCTACATAGTGAGAATTTATAAGATCTTTTAGCTTCTTTAAGGACATAAAGGGTGCAAATTAAATTATTTTTGGTCCAAGGGTATTGTTATTAATATTTCGACATAAAATAGTGATAGGAAAATTAAGTAAAATAGACCATTTGATAGTGAAGTTATGTGTTTTAAAACTTTTCGTAAATTAGTCACTTTGCATAGTCGAACATGGTGTGAATTGTAGTCTAATAATGTCGAGAAAGACTACTTACTTTGCAAAGAAATTAAACGTATATATCTTTTTACTAAAATCACTTACATAGGATCTATATATTTTACAAAGGAATGCATAAGGATATCTATATGATTTCTTCTATTGATTAAAAAATGATTCGTATTTACATGCCTATCGTTTTTTTAAGAAATCGAAAGTTTGTTCATTAATCACATAAGCACATTACAAATAACGACTAGTCCGATACAAAATAATAATAAATAAAAAAAACACCACAGTTGCAAACAAACAATCAATAAAATCATTGTGTTTCTACTAACAATCATAGAGTAAACACCCTCATGTAGTTCATTCTTTTATATCACCCTCAGTTTTTTGGTCCACATTAGTGCATGGAATTTTCTCGTTGATTAACAAATGACTCCTACTAGCTATGTGTCTGGTCTCAAAAAGACTTTAGAACAAGGAACGCATTATTTATTTACTTTTTTTCCTGAGGGAAGGAACGCATTATTTTCTAGTGGCCCCTAATTAATGTTGTTCATAGACGGAGATAGTTCTTATCTTGTTTAAGACATTTTTGTATTTTGATTTTTTCTCTTCGACATTTCTGATTTGAGCATATGGAATGCTTCGTTGCAGATAATATTGGAGCCCACTGCCGACTTTTGCTCGAAGACTTGGAACTTTCAGTGAATACGACAGAAAAAGAAAAACATATTGAGAAAAAGTAATTTGTTAAGAGCTTCCGTGAAGATAACAGTAATCTACCAAAGAATAATCAATCTTGAAATTAAAGGAGACTCCAAAGTAAACGCCGTGGATCATCCGTAATTTAATTTGATTCTTTTGATGGCTTGTCACGTCAATGAGTGCCCCACCTCTTTAATACGAGCTAGTCTCTACTCCAGGCACTGTAGTTTGCTCTTTTTTCCGAAGAAGCTTAAGACGTTAGTTTGGTCTTAAATATTACATATTTTCTCGCTTGTAAATTTTCCTTCGCAATTTAATATTCAAATTGATGGCCATCTGTTGTTATAGTTAATCTACAATTATGGTTTGTTTTTAGATCACGCTCCTAATATTTAAAAAAAAAAGAATTGGGGAAAAGATTTGAGGAGAAACGAGACGGAAAAGAAATAAAATTGAGTCAACTCTTCCCAGTTTAACTAACTATGCATGTGAAGAATATTTGTCAAATATTTGTACCCTAATTAACGGATAAATAAATACAGGAATTTATAAGAAGACAGAAAAACTTTACTATTTCCATCGTTTTACGGTCTTTTACGAATTAATAACCAAAATAGTCTTAGGTTATATCTATCTTTATATCATGTAAATGTAATTGAACGATTAACTTATAAAATTGTTAATTCGGACATTTTATACCATATAAATGTAAGATTAACTTCTAATAACATTGTTTATTCAAATATTCTCAACAATATTTTTTTATTGGAAAATAAAATGAAATTCCGTAAATTTTCTATTGTTGGGAAGAACAGGCATCCATGAAATAGTTGAAACTATTACATAATAAAGAGATAAACGATGATTTTATTCACTTTTTCACTCATTTTTTTTCTCACTACTTGACATGATTGGTGATTAGGACACCAAAATGTCATTTTTAGAATGATTACAATTATGTATTTGAGGAAATATTATGCTTAAATTGGTGTTTTTATAAGGATATTACACAATGCATCATTTTTGTAATTCTTATTTCTAAAAGTGATATGTTTAAAAAAATAATTCACAAATGGTTATTTTTGCAGCTCCGGACCAATGAAATAAGATGAAGGCCCATTTACATGTCAATTGGAGAGTAGAAAAGAGAACGACGACCCTAGCATTCCTCTAATAAAGAATGTGTTTATTAAGATTTTGGTTCTATCTCAAAAAGATTGAATAAGTGGAGTAGCTCAACTCTTATTATAAATCCATTGCTTTCTCATCATACCAATATGGACTTCGTTCAAATAGCCAATAATCCTCCTCGGTCATCTAATAAAATACCGCAACCTCTCCTCCCCTAACTGACAGAATTTTAATTTGGTGATAGCAATTAATTAATGCTTAGGGTGGTCAATTTAGTATTGCTGTATTTGTTAAAGTTATGCTGTTAGTTGACAACTTTGAGAAAAAAATGTCTAGACACTTAATAAATTAAATTTACAAAACTATCAGGAGGATTATCAATTTTGACCATTTTTTAATACATGTGATAAAAAAATGGATAACTTATAAACCATTTATAAAAGTAGGACTTTTATTGTCATGTTATTTAATGAATATTTTGGAGTCTTAAAATTACCTCTGACTCGATCCTAGTCGAAAATTTTCGACCAAGTCGAAAAAGTCAAAAGTGACGGAGGCAGCACCGGGAAGACGGCCAGCTATGTTCGACTAGGGTCGAAATTTTTCGACCATGGTCGAACGCCGGTTGAAAATTTCGACCGGTGGCTTCGACCCCAGTTGAATTATTTGACTACGGTCGATTCCGACCACCGGTTCAAAAACGATCGGAATAACCAAGAGAGGCAGCCGGACAAGTTCGACCACGGTTAAAAATTTTCAACCCTAGTCAAGCGGAGGCACCGCCGCCAGGGTCGGGATCGAGATTAAGACCGGTGGTGGTGGCTAAAGTAGTTTGAAGTTTGTTAAAGAAATAGGGTATCCAAGTAATTTTACATGTGTGACATAGCAATTAGGGTTAGTTTTGAAAACATTAATGAGTAAGTCTTATTTTTCATCACAAAGATTTAGTAGACCCCCTAGGTATAAATTTCCCAAACTATCATGATATTTAAAAGTAACATTTAAGTACTTGACAGATTATAGATTATGTGTATCATAAAATAATGTTTTAGAAAATTTGTACATTGGAAAGAGAAATAACTTTGTAGAAGTAATATTTACCATACTTCTCATATTTAGTTTTAAAAAGCAATTAGATAACAGATTTTAAAATCTATTGGCTAAAAGCTAAAATTTACCAAATGCCTCTCTCTCTCTCTCTCTCTTATTTTTCTCTAAGTACAACCATGATAGCGACTTTTTTCTAAAAGGAATAGAACATCCTTGAAACGTGTATATAGCGAAACAATAAAGGGATGGGTTTTTAAGAGTTTTACGGTAGAAAGACAAAAAAAATTAGAAATATACGGTGTAGCAAAATAATTGAGTTTATCTACGGGATGCGATTATCATTTTTGTAAAAAATGAGAAAATGTGGAAACAAAGGTTATGCATTACGTGAGAATATAGTTAAACTAGTGCAGTTGTCTGACAGCCCATCTTGCAACTAGTCAACGTTTTAAATCTTGAAGTCATGTTTTTCTCCTTTATTTTAGATTTATTTTTCCTCTTTTCTCATTTCTATTTTTTTTTGGTTTACCATACTCTTCCATTTAATTTTTTTTTTACTTCCATTTCCTTTTTTTTAATTTTATCTGCCTTTCTTTTTTCCTTTTACTATTTTTTAATTATTTTTTTTTTAAAAAATGGTCTTACTAGCTCTCTTTTTCCTTTTTTTTGTTTCTTTTTTTTTATTGTAGGATAAAAGAAGTTACCTTTTTTTTTGTTACCACTTTGGTTATTAACTTATTGGTTTCTGGTTATTGCAACTAATTTGATCACTGCTTTATAGTCACCACTACCAATTTAGTTACTAGTTTATGGTTACTGATTATAATACTACCAATTTGGATTTTTGGTTACTAGTTACCACTACCTATGGTGAGAATACATATGGTTACTATTTACTACTACTAGTTACCACTTTGGTTATTATTTTTTATTACTATTTTTATTATTGGTTTTTTATTACCACTATCAATTTGGTTATTAGTTTAGGGTTACTACTACTAATTTAGTCACTGGTTTATGATTATTGATTACGTTACTACTAATTTGAATTTTTGGTTATTGGTTACCACTACCGATTGTGAGAATGAATATGGTTACTAGTTACTCTGATTACTAGTTACCACTTTGATTATTAGTTTTTCATTACCACTTTTGATATTAATTTCTGGTTACCAATTTGTTACTAGTTTCTAGTTACTACTACCAATTCGGTTACTAATTTAGTTACCAATTCGGTTACTGGTTTAGGGTTACTACTGCTAATTTGGTTATTGGTCTATAGTTATTGATTACATTACTGCCAATTTGGATTTTTGGTTGTGATAATGAATATGGTTACTAGTTATTAGTTACTCTAGTTACTAATTAACACTTTGGTTATTGGTTTTTGATTATCACTTTTGTTATTAATTTCTAGTTTCTAGTTACCAATTTGTTACTGGTTTCTGGTTACCGCTACCAATTTAGCTACCGATTTAGGGTTATCACTACTAATTTGATTATTAGTTTATAGTTACTGATTATATCACTACTAATTTAGACTTTTGGTTACTAGTTACTACTACCAATTGTGAGAATGAATGTGGTTACTAATTACTAGTTACTCTGGTTACTAGTTACCACTTTGGTTATTGGTTTTTGGTTACCACTTTTGTTATTGGTTTCAAGTTACCAATTTGTTATTAGTTACTAATTTGGTTAATAATTACCAATTACAAGAGTGATAGTAGTAACCAATTTTTTAGGGGCTTCTAGACTGATAGCTATTTATAAAATTAGTGATTGGTTACAAATTACTTGTAACCAATTTGCACTAAATACAAACTTAATGAGTGTTAAGTTATTGGTAACTACTCTTGGTATTAGTTACTAGTTATAAATTGATTACTGGTTACTAGTTATCAGTTACATACTAATTACCAAACAAGTCATTACATCAGAAAATAATATTACGATACAAATGTAACCAATAACTAGTCATTACATCAAAAAATAGTACTACAATATAAAACACAAAGACATGATAAAATTTTCTATCAATCAAATAAATCAAAATGAAATAGAAATTAGTATCCATTCATGATCAGTAAATAAAGGTTTCCACTTCTTCAATCCTTCATCTCATAAAAGGTGGCGAACTTTCCTTATTTCCTTTCTTTCTACTATTCATTTCGGAGTACTTAAAATTAAAAAGCATTTCACAATCCGCAATGAATAGCAAAAAGCCTTTCACATGGAGGTAAATTTTGTAGGTTCCTAACATTACTCAAATTTCAATACGGTTTAATGAGTTAATCAATACGAATAAAGTAGAAGTCTACACATACATACCCATAACCTCCATTGATTAGGCCAAGCCAAGACCTACCGTATTGAAAACATACAAGAGGCACCATAGGCACCATAGGCAACTGGCAACCTCAAAAATTATGGTGAACTTGCAATTTTACAAGCTAATACCAAATTAAGAGCACAAAAATAGAATCTGATTACAAATGCAGCTAACACTAACCAATTTTGTTGCTCAACCAGTAAGACTCACTTGCACTACCTAACCCTAAGTTCTTTCACAATGACACTAAAACATGTCCTGTAAATAAAAAAGGGGCTTCAGCTAAATGTTTGAATAAATTAAGCATAGAATAGCTAAACCATTAAATTTCAAAACAAATCAACCATATTTAAAAGATTAAACAAAGCTAAAAACTTGATATTTCAAATTTATCTAACAAAACAAGGTTATATACTTAGAAAATAAGAGAGATAACAGATCAATTAGAATTATTCAAAAATAGAGAAAAGATAACTCTAAAGATCCAGACTTTCTTAGATAGAAGAAGATGAAAATAACCAAAAAAAAAAAACAATGAAAATTACCTTCAAATTTTCTGGAATTGAAGCTTCTTCAAAATTTGGCTCCAATAGAAGCTTCTTTGCAGCAGATATGGAAATCTCTCCAGAATCTTGTCCATCATCAATCACCTTTCTCTTCTGACTTATTTTGGACTCTTAGTCTCTGGAACAAGCTTTCTCCTTTCTCTTCTCGTGTCTTTTCGATTTTGATTCCAAAGGAGTTATTTCCTAAACTTGTTAATTTTTGCTTCATATTTTTGGGGCTTTTCGATTTTGATTCAGAAGGAGTAGCTAAATTTGCTCGAGTAACGACTATACCTAGCTAGATGGAAGAAGATGAAAATGGATATAGAAGATGGAGGAGAGAGAAACCTTGGTTACAAAATATGGAAGAAAATAAAAAATGTGGAATATGAAAGAAGAATGGCGAAGAAAGAGAAGCCTTAGTTATAAGAAGCTAAAGGGCCATAACTGTGAGAAGATAAAAGGGAGAAAAAGGGCCTTGAAAGGCCTGCGAAAACAAAACATAAAAAAATGGTATTTTTCGAAATATTACCGTATGGAATAACATTTTTTAAGGATCACTGTATATACCTAATTTTTTTTGTAATGTTTCATGTTTTCCCTAATTTTTCACTAAAGGGATTAAGGAATGATCCAATTTTAAGCCCAAAAGTAATATGGGCTTAGAATGTTCAAATAAAGAAAAATTTGGAGGAATGAACCCTTAAGGCTTAAGTTTTAAAATTTTTTGCAAAATAGTCTTTTTATATTATCGAGTGTGGTATTGAGTGTAGTCGAGTATGTAGTTCAGTATAGTCAAATATTGTCGAGAAAAACTACTTTGTAAATAAATTAAAAACATAAATATTTTGCAAATATGTGTTTTAAAAGACACTCAAATAAATCAGGTTAGGTGCTGAGAATAAATGATCCTTACTACTATTGATCGACTGGTCTCTTTTGGACCGTGGAACCCTTTTTTTCCCTTTAACCAATACTTTTAGCATTAGTGCACCATGCTTTCGGAAATTCCCTACACAAGTTAGGGTAACTCGATAATTTTTAACCCTAGATGGCATGGCCACAAGGAATGATGGAGCGGATAGAATTTGAATCATCCACTTGGAAAGGAGCAAGCCTCCACGTACCAGGCTTCCAAACCACTTATAGCCACCCTTTTACGGTTAATGTTGGTTTTAAAACGATTTTCGCGATGGAAGATTGGCCTAGGAACATTCAAAAATTTTCTCAAAATAATTGACTATATGAGTGCATAGTCATACAAAAATTAATTTATAGCAAATAGAAACATACAAAGAGAATAGATCTAATATCTCTTGTAGCCTATCAGCATATCCTAGTTTTTCTGTCTTCTAAACCATGATCTTCCAATCCAAGCCTCAAGTACAACTGGATGAACGTATGTGTGTTGTGTACAATTTCTTAAACTCGCACTTTAGGCATTTGCAATATTCTACAGAAAATAAGAAAACTCTCTTCTTTTTTTCCCTAGGTTATGGAGGCTCGGTAGAAAATAATACGTAGTATGTATATGTTTTCTGCTAGGATTTCCATTATATATATATTTATTAAACTTTTTAATAAATAAAATATTAATTAAATATATATATAACTTTAAAAAAAAAGTGACTTTGTTTTTTTTTTTTTTAAGAAAACATAACTATATATATATCTATTTAATCTAATTAATTAATATATGTGTATATATATATATATAAAAACTAGCAGATAACTAAGAAGAATGTTTCACTTTCAGTCAGTTTTTTAATTTCTATTTATCTAATTATCTGATAACTAAATATTTTTAAATTCAAAATTTAAATAAATTAGAAAACTTATCTCTCTATAAATTTAAATTAATTAATTAATTAATTAATTCATTAATTAATAGCAATTATTAATCACATATATATAAACTATTTATCTAGACAAAGTGTGCAATAATAGAAATAATATAATATCCAGTACAGTGTTTGTAAGAGGTGGAATTGAGGACCTATGGACATGTAATTTAAGCTCTAATAAATTATGACAATTAATTAAACTCTTTAATTAATTATCATAATTTATTGATTCCAGTATTACTTCAATAAATTAGGCCATGTTCTGCTTACCTCTCTAATTACATCTTTATTCTTGTGTACTATTGATTCTCCAATGAACAATTAATTTATAAATCTATTATAAATTGAGTACTTAAACTGTTCAAGTCCTGAATAAATACACAAGGGAATCATCTTTCTAGCTTCCTAATGGAAGGAATAGATTCCATATCTGTAAGCTACATTTCCAGCTACTCATCTCATCATGCTCCCAAGATACAAGTATTTCGATCTGTTTAAAAAACAAACCTTTAACAAGTATGTGAAAAAATATAATGTTATAAATAGGAGTCTATAACTACTCATGATTAAGATTGATTTATATATGATCATCTAGTGACATTATTTGAACTCTCAACAGTTAATAGAATTTATGTGAAATTCAAATCATTTCTGGTCCAGTCCTATATAATCGAATTATGTAAAGTACCTCCATTGTGATGTCAACACATCAATAGTCCAGATAAGACTATTACATTCTCAATATTAATGGACCGTACTAATAATATTTAATTAAAGATCCTAAACTTTAATTAATTATTACGGACTATATTTAGTTATTATCTATAAATTTAATCTTCATGTCTATAACACTATACTAAATTTGTGATCACATAAATAAACTAGAGATTATCTAATATTTAAAGACATACTAATTATGCATAAATTAGTAATCTTGTAATCTTGTATATATGTCTCAGTACAATCAATGAAAACATCCTTTCTCTCAATATCTTTGTTTTACTGTATGGATTTTTCATTAAAGACTCATTTTCCTAGTCCAATCTTATAACTTGGATGTATATTCTAATTGAGTTTTATGTTTGAAGTTGTTAAATAAATATAGCTCGGATGCAGATCGAGTTAGACTAGAACAAAATAAAAATTAATTAAAAAACGTTCAATGAAAGTATGTACTATTTTATTTCTCCCCACCATGAAAGAAATGACAAACGCAAATGCAAAGCAATGGGGGGGTTATATTATAAGGATAATGCTACGTATATCAAAATTTTTACTAAATTTTTAATTGGCAATATTCAATTGGTGAATATGATTAATTTATTTGTGATAAATATTAATATATCAATTAAAATGTGCTAACTCAAATGCCACATATATTGGTATTAAAAATTTGGTATAAATTTTAGCTAGTATTATTATATTATAAACATATGATGAGAATTCGATAACTGTAGTGTGAATTAGAGTGTGAAAATTAGAGTCAAATAATTAATTCAGTTTTCGAAACAATTAATTAATCTTGCGTATGAATTATCTGTAAATGTTTTTATTAGGTGGACTACACGTTAATGTGATCAACCCCTTCAGCGAAACAAATTAATTAGATACTCGTGGCGTTTACTTTAAGTCTTCGTTCGACATAAATTAATTCCTCTATCGTGGATAGCTTCATGAAGCTAAAATGGAGGACCTTATAATACTACATTAATTGCTGAAAGTTCCGGCACCTTCACAACTTGATAGTCAGTTCTAAGAAACTTCGGACATATATGAATAACATTCAAACTAAGCCAAACTTGTTCACCAACTCTTTGACTGATATATCTATCTGTTATGTGATCTTAAATCCATGATTGGTCAACGCTGAGAAAGTCAAAGGTCAGGTACGTCAGGTCACATAAGTGTTCTCTTAATTAAAATGCGACCTCATCCGAATATGATAGATGCGACCTAGATAAAAGGGAAACCAGTTCAGGCTTCATTAAAGGGGTAATTAGCATAGAAAAGGAAACAAGCTTCAGAATGGAGATTGAGTAATCCCCGTACTTAATTGAGGATGTTACCCAAAATTGTATTTCTGATTATACACTTACTCGTTTATGTAATTAGGAAACTATAAGCCATCCTCATCTATATAAAGGTGGCTTAGTCTCATTGTAAGATATAACACATATTCTTCACAAAACACTTCATTACGCTATGTAATTCTCTGCTCACACTTTGAGACAGAAACTCTTGTAATTTTCCAAGAAAATAGTGAAGAACAGTGGACGTAGGATCAACTTTTTCGGGGCTGAACCACTATAAAATTGTTGTCTCCTTATTTGCTTTACTTCATCAATCCTTTTCACATACAAGTCACATCTCGTAATTTTCTATATTCATTGTTGACAAAACCTCCGTCAACAATTGGCGCTAGAAGGAGGGCTATTCCAGCTAAGTGTTCGTCATTCTTTCTTCAACAATGGCAAACACTAGAAACACCACCAGAAACGCTGGACTTAGCCAAAACCAGCCTCAAAGCACTACAGCTGCGCAGGATAATCCTGTTCATGATCAAACTGCTGTGACCGCACCAGAGAACATCATCCAAAGACAGGATCGAATGGAGAAAGCACTGGCGGACCTTCAACAAATCACCAGTCAAATCAATGATTCTCTGCGACGTCTCGCCGAAGGACAGATGGTCACTCCACCACAGCAGGAACGCCCTAGAGACCGTCCTGCTCGACAACTTGAAAGAGGGATCCAGATCCGAGAAGTAGAAAATCGCGACCAACCCAGAACCCAGCCGGAACGTCAAATTGATCGCAGATCTGCCACAAGAATCCAGGACCAGAAGTTCAAGCACTGATCGTGATCATACACAACCTTCCAGGAGAGCAAACGTCAATCGGGATCAAAGCAGCGAGCGGAATCGTCAATCGAGGAGCGTCTTTAAAAAAATTAGTAGAGAACCCAGGCGGAATCCAGTGGACCTGCGACAACACATCGAACAACGACGTAGTCGTGAACACTCAACATCGCATCGCCAAAGCCAGAGTCGATCTCGTCGCATACAATTGAGTCTTCGCAGAAGTCGCAGTAGACCCAGCCTGGCCAACCCGCAGCTGTACAATGTGACGACAATCAAAGACCACCCCTGCTACCAATCAATACTCTTCCTCTTAATATTGATGTCCACAATCTAAGGATTGCATTAGAAACAATTGCGGACTGGGACAATGAGCTCGTGGATGGGTATCGTCAATCGCCATTCAACGAGGAAGTTCGAGCTGCAGCCTTGCCTGTTGGATTTAAACTTCCCACTATAAAAGCTTTTGACGGGAAAACTGATCCACAGGACCATATGGACCACTTCAGCGACCTGATGGAGTTACATCGAGTGGACGACCTCGCACGATGCAGATGTTTCGCTATAACCCTCACGGGGGCAGCGAAGAAGTGGTTCCGAGTACTTAAACCCGGATCAATCTCATCTTGGCAACAACTACAGACTGCCTTCATAAGACAATTTCAGGCTGCCAAGAATTTCACAGTCCCGTTGATCAGTCTATCAGCCATTCAGCAAGGTCCAGAAGAGACTCTGCAATCTTACCTCAATCGCTCTACGTCAGAGTTGGCGAAAGTCAACAACCCGCCTGAAGGAGGAGTTTTAACTCTACTGATGGCCGGAGTGCGAGCTGAAACCAAACTCTGGGAGGAGTTGCTCGAGCGGGAATGTAGAACTCTCGAGAACTTCTACAGATGGGTTGGTCGTCATCTAAGCGTCGAATCTTCACGTGAAAATCTTCACAAGACGAAGGGAGGAAAAGATTCAACAAAAGATGCAACCACGACCAACGACAATAAGAAGTCGAGCAAGAGAAAAAACGAGCAACAATCTAAGAAACAGCCCGAACAAAAAAGGCAGGTGGTCCCAAAGGCTCCCATAAGGTTTAACAACTACACTGAGCTGAATGCGCCCATAGATCATATCTATGCGGTCACAAATCAGCATGAACGATATCGTCAGCCGGAACCGATTAAACGGGACAGAGTGAAACCTGATCCCAACAAGTTTTGCCGATATCACAACGATATTAGACATGATACCAATAACTGCTACGCCCTAAAAGATGAGATCGAGAGATTAATTAAAGAAGGACGACTGAGGCAGTATACCCGGCAAAATAATGAACGAAGAGAAGAAAACCAACAGCGACCTCCCGAAGTACAACGCGAAGTACGAACTATTTTTGGAGGGCCACATGTTGGTGGAGATTCGAAGAGGGCACAAGATAGGTATGCAAGAGAAGCAAGACAGCAACCATTGACTAATGTCATGCATCTTGAGCAGCGACCACAAAAGCTCCAGAGGATACCCGATATGGACATCAATTTTTTAGAGCAGGATACAAGAGAAGTCCATTACTCGCATAATGACGCTCTAGTCATTAAAATCAACTGTGGAAGCACTCAGCTGTGGCGAGTACTGGTTGATAATGGGAGTGCTATAGATATCTTGTACTACGACGCCTTCAAGAAGATGGGACTGAGTGACAGTGATTTGAAACCCACCGTCACTCCACTCTACGGATTTACTGGAGATAGTATAATGCCTAGGGGCATGATTGAGTTGATGGTTAATGTTGGAACTTATCCAACAGTTTCAACGGTGATGACTTAATTTTTGGTTGTAGATTGCCCCTCTGCATTTAATGCTGTACTGGGAAGACCGACTCTCAGGGAACTTCGAGCTGTCACCTCTGTTTATCATCTCGCCATGAAGTTCCCAACGCAGCATGGAGTAGGAGAAGTGCGAGATAACCAATATGACGCACGTACGTGTTATAACAATTCTTTGAAGCTTGCTTCAAAAGATACATCGCCTCGCACAATGATGGTCCAACTACAAGGGGAAGCGTCAATCAAAGACCTCGATCCTCGAGAAATCGATGAAGAAGTCAAAACTGGACCTGTTGAAGATTTGGAAGATCTGTCAATTGATGAATCTTCAAAGATCTTCAAAATCGGGGTAGAGCTTCAGGAACCTGTGCGAGCTGATATGATCGCTTTTTTAAGGTCGAATCTGGATATCTTCGCATGGCAACATTCGGATATGGTGGGGATTGATCCAAATGTCATGTGCCATCGTCTCAACATAGATACCATAAAAAGACCAGTTCGACAGAAAAGAAGGGCGATGGATCCAGAACGCTATGTCGCACTAAAGGAAGAGGTGGACAAGTTGCTCGAGATCGGATTTATTAGGGAATCTTTTTATCCAAACTGGCTCGCAAACCCAGTTTTGGTAAAGAAACCCAACGGGAAGTGGAGGACTTGTATCGATTTCACTGACCTTAACAAGGCCTACCCGAAAGACAGTTTTCCACTCCCAAGAATCGATCAGCTTGTAGATGCGACATCAGGGCATGAACTCCTGAGCTTTATGGACGCATACTCTGGATACAACCAAATCCCCATGTATGAACTGGATGAAGAGCATACCTCGTTCATCACTGACCGAGGTTTATACTGCTACAAGAAAATGCCCTTCGGACTAATCAACGCGGGAGCAACTTACCAGCGTTTCGTCAATATGATGTTTTCAAAACAAATTGGCAAGACAATGGAAGTATACGTCGATTATATGCTGGTAAAGTCGAAGAAAGCGGGAGATCACATCAGGCACCTAGGAGAGATGTTCGAAATTCTTCGAAAATACCAGATGAAGCTGAATCCCCAGAAATGTGCGTTTGGTGTAGGATCTGGAAAATTTCTGGGATTCATGGTGAATCAGCGAGGAATTGAAGCTAATCCACAGAAGATTCAGGCATTAATCGATATGCAGTCACCTCGAAAACCAAAAGACGTGCAGAGCCTGGCAGGGAGAGTGGCCGCACTAAGTCGTTTTGTATCAAGATCGACTGATAAATGCCAACCATTCTTCGAAGTGTTGAAAGGATCGAAGAAATTTGAGTGGACGGAGAAGTGCGAGCAGGTGTTCCAAGAGTTGAAGAAACACTTGGGTTCTCCTCCACTCTTGTCAAAACCAAAATTGAGGGAAAAATTGTACTTATATCTCGCAGTTTCTAAATATGCGACGAGTGCTGCATTAATTTGAGAAGAAGAAAAAGTACAGCGGCCTGTTTATTATATAAGCAAGAGGCTATTAGATGCCGAGACAAGATACCCAGAAATGGAGAAGTTGGCATTAGCACTAGTCGTCGCATCCAGGAAACTTCGACCTTATTTTCACGCTCATTCCATTCAGGTTTTCACGAATTATCCATTAAAGCAGGTCTTACAAAAACCAGAAGCGTCAGGACGACTACTCAAGTGGACTGTCGAGTTGAGCCAATTCGACATTGAATTTCGACCACGTGTTGCGATCAAAGGTCAGGCTCTTGCAGACTTTATTGCAGAGTTCACTTACGATGTCAACCTTCCCGACGAAGTAGTCGAAAAGCCTATTTTAGACTCATCAAGGTTGTGGAAACTTTACGTCGATGGGTCGTCTAATGAGAATGGAGCAGCTGCGGGCTTAGTCCTAGTTAGTCCAGAAAAACATAGCATTCATTGTGCGTTTCGTTTTGGATTTCCAGCCTCAAACAACGAGGCGGAATACGAAGCATTGATAGCTGGACTTAAGCTTGCACAAGAGATGAAGGTCGAGATAATCGAGGTATTTAGTGATTCACAGTTGGTGATTTGTCAAGTGATTGGTGACTATCAAGCAAAAGGAGGGAGAATGCAAGCTAATTTGCAAGAGGTACAACGATTGTTTTCAACATTCACCGCCTATAGTATTCAACTTCTACCTCAGACTAAAAATACTCGGGCAGATGCTTTGGCTAAGTTTGCCTCCACGAAGGGTGCAGAATTGCTTAATGCAGTCCCGGTTGAGTTCCTCGCAAAGCCAAGCATCGAAGTGTCTCAAGTAAATATGCCAATTCATCAGAAGCCTACATGGATGGATCCCATAATGCAGTATTTAAAAAACAGCGAACTCCCTGAAGAAAAAGATGATGCGAAGAGACTTCGAATGAAGGCAGCTCGCTATATAATTTACGATGAGAAACTTTATCGAAGAAGCTTTAGCTCGCCATTATTATTATGCATCGACGAACAACAAGCGCACTACATTATGAGGGAAATTCATGAAGGGATATGCGGAAATCACTCCGGGGGGCAGACACTTGCAAATAAAATCCTCAGACAGGGTTACTTTTGGCCCACCATGAAGAAGGATACTATGGAATTTGTACGGAAATGTGACAAGTGCCAAAGGTTCGCAACCATTACCCGAATGCCACCAGTCCTTTTAACATCGATGACTAGTCCTTGGCCGTTTGCGGTTTGGGGAATAGATATCATTGGGACTCTCCCGTTGGCACGAGGCGGATTGAAGTATGCGGTGGTCGCAGTTGACTACTTTACTAAGTGGACAAAAGCAGAAGCTTTAAGTACTATTTGTGCGAAGAAGATGATAGATTTTGTTTACAAATCAATAATTTATTGTTATGGCATTCCACATACAATAATTTCTGATAACGGAAAACAGTTCGACTGCGACGAATTTCGCAATTTCTGCGACAACTTGGGGATCAAGAAGAGTTTCTCCGCCGTCGTTCATCCGCAAGCAAACGGGCAAGTTGAGGCGATAAACAAGATACTTAAGCAAAATATCAAGACAAAGCTAGAAGAACACAAGGGAGCCTGGCCAGAAGTTCTTCCCGAAGTGTTATGGGCTTATCGCACCACCCAACGAACAACTACTGGGGAAAGTCCATTCTCCTTAGCTTATGGCTACGAAGCTATGGTTCTAGTTGAAATTGGTGCGAGTTCCTTGCGAAGGTCAACTTATGAGCCTGATCAGAATAATGCTTTGATGAGAATTGAGCTTGATCTTTTGGAAGAAAGGCGCGAGCAGTCTCAACTACGAGTAGCGTCATACCAACAGCGAACTGCTCGATATTACAATTCCAAAGTAAACGTTAGAGAATTTGGAGTTGGCGATCTTGTTCTTCGACAAGTTTTGCCAAACACCAAAGAGCAAGGCGCTGGTGTTTTTGGCCCTACTTGGGAAGAACCATATGTTATTGATGCCGTCATTGGACCTGGGACTTACAAGCTTGCTCGCACTGGAGGACAAAAGATCGAGCACGCATGGAATGCAGAGCAACTTCGTCGATATTATCAATAAATCTTCATATGTATCTTTATTTTTATCTTTGGTGGTACTTGGATGTCACGAGAATTCTTCAATAAAGATTATTTCTTCATTCAATACTCAGTGTACATGGTGATTTTTGCGCGTCTATTATAGTTTTATGGCAGTCCTCGAACACCATAAAGCTCGGGGGGCAGTAGGATTAGATCGTCATCTCCTACTCGTTTCCTAAGGAACTATGCAAAACGTTCATTTAGAGGGGTCAGAATTTTAGATCGCCGAATTTTAAAAATTTCTTAAAATCTTAGGATTTTCTCCTCGCTTCATGCCGTAGCATGTCGTATTACGCAATTTCCCTCCTCGAACAGAAAGTAACTAAGCATAACGTTCATTGTTCGATGTGATATATTGCTCTAAACCTTATTTTAACGTGGAACTTTTGAAAAATAGTAGAGTTTGCATCACTCAATTATTATTTTTCTTAAGCGACCTAACCCATACTATTACTCGAACCACGGTTTAAGTTAATTGGATTCGAATCGCAATAGCGTACCGATCGGTCACTTAGTGATTGACTACTTAGTTAAATTATGCACATTTGTATTATAATGCGATGTAACTTTTGTTCATTTTGCAGGAGTAAAAAGTTCGACGAATAAATCTTCAATCAAAAGAACTGTAAAAAAAATTCACACTCGTGTGCGAAAAAATTTATATTACAAAAATAAACGGGATATACCCGCATTTGTCCCTAACATTATAAAATTACAAGATATTTACTGGGCAGAAGTACTCGCTCCTCTCTTCTCTGCAGCTTCGGCATCCTTCCAACTTTGGACAAGCTCTACCACGTCCTCACCAAGAATGGAGAAGTCAAACTCGGAATGCTCGCAGCAGATGTTGTAGATGATGGTCGAAGATGCAAGGTCGCTAGCCTTTTCTTCGAGCTCCTTGACTTCATTAGCTTTGAAGTCCTCAACTGCTTTGCGACTTGCCTCTTCGGCGACCTTCTTAAGAGCATCCGGATGCTCGGAGATTACTTTTTCAAGTTCTTTGATTTTCTCTTCGAGCTTCTCCTTTTCGAGTTTTTCCTTCTCCAAATCCTCGCGCAGCTGCTTCTTTTTTGATTCGAAGGAATTCTTCTCATCCTCACGAGTCTTCCTCAGGTCCTCGAGCTCTTGGGAAACTTTTTCGATTTTTTTCCCATTTTCCAAACTCTCGAGGACCTGGTCGTACATCAGCACAATAGCTGCGGCAGTCTGAAATGCGAACATATTAGTCTAAAGAATGTTTTAAAAAAAAAAGAGCTTAAAGAAGTTCGAAGTAAGTCAACTTACATTGGCTAGCATTCGCATTGCAGCGGTGAATGCGACCCTGGGAGATCTTCGTTTCATCTTCTCCCACGCTTCCTCCGAAGTGAAACGATCGATAAAGGCCGCACTCATGCCAGCCTTATCTGGAAGTTGGCGAAGCTGGTTGAAAATTTCAGTAGCCTTGTCAACCTGGCTCGTTCCTGCAGAGGAAGCTGGTTCTACAGGTGGCTCAGATTGGCTCGCAGATTGAGAAGTTTGGGGAGGTGTCGAGCTAATAGGGACATCTTCGAAGGCAACCTTTCTCTTCTTAGAAACGTTGACCTTCTCTTTCCCCTTTGTGGTTGGAGTGCTGTCTGGAGTCTTGGATCTTGCCATCGACCCAAGAGTGGTAGGAGGAGCTCGCAGACCACTTCCGATAGTCATATCTGCATGAATAAGCATTTTGTCAGCGAGGAGAGTAATGCGATATATATAAGAAAAAAGAGTGAACATGAAAGCTACCTTCTTGTGGCTGCGATGGACGGGGAGATTGAGCTTCCGGTGATGGTGGCTTGGCAACAGGGGAAGCAGGCGCTTTTCTTTTTCCTGGTCTTAGAGGACGATGCACCTGATTTCTTCTGCTTCCTCGCCTTCTTTTTCTTCGAGCTCGAGGGTTTCGATGGGCAGTTCGCGGAATAAGGCAACGAGGCACCTTTCGGGAACAGCCCGCACGAGATTAGATTCTTGGTCGTCCCAAGTTTCTTCCAATCGAATTCATCTATTGGAAGAGCGTTGACTTTATAAACTCTTGCGAATTGTGCCTCGCTGAGTCCTGGGCGCTCTTTGTTCTCTGCAAAGATATGGAAATGCGATCAGACATTATGAAACAATTATGAAATTCGAAGCATAAGTTATTCAACTACCTACCAGGGTTTTGAAAGAACCCGTTGTCAGCATAGTTGAAATGGAAGAATGGGTTTTTCCATTTTCTTATATTATTACGGACTCCCTGAATGCTCTTTATTGCTTGATTCGACCATTTGCTCGCATAAAAAAAGCCGAAGTCTGAAGGGTTCGACTTCACCTGGTAGAACCAAGCGAACTCTTCGGGGGTAGGGGATCCTAAATTAAGTTTATCATATAATATATACAAGCCTACCATGTATCTATAAGTGTTAGGGGTTAGTTGATAAGGGACAACTCCGTAGTAGTCAACAATGGATTTGATATATGGATGGAGAGGGAGATGGACGCCGCACCTAAGGACTGCTTCAGAGAACGAGGCAGTGCCACGAGGAGGGGTGTATGGTCGATTGAATTCTGTGGGGATGCGAAGAAGGATGTTGATGTTATAGATGCGGACGATTTTTTCGAGCTTATTTGTAGAGATGCTCGTCTGGATATCGGTGCATGACCAATCTCCTTCCACGTATTGGTGGCCCTTCGCATATTCGGGGGCGTCCCTAATATGTTGAGGCCATTGATCTTGGGGGAGGTCGCCTATGCAAGGACTACTATGTCCAGTCCCAGTTATTTCTACATCAGGTCGCTCGATGTAGTCGTCAAGATTTATAGAGCTAGAGCTCGACTCAGAGAATGACTACTCCCCTGAGAACGCATTCCCCTCCCTAAGTTCTTCGCTACTAGACATCTGAAAAATAAGCAAGGAGATATTTAATCCTATGCGAGCATTATCCTAAAGGTAAAATCATATATTGATTTATACTAACCTAAAATGCGACCTAGAGATAGGCGTATTATTTTCTATTTTCTACAGGTATCCTCGCTATATGCGAGCAATGTACGGTAACTGGGGGTTGTAAACCCTAGAAAGTTCACGAATTGTTCGACTATCTTGGCAATCTTCAAAGCGATCTTAGAGTTCATCTGGAATGTTCGAGCTAGTTCTTCAGTAATTCGTCATTCGATCTACTAGTTTCTATGTCACTTGGGTCCAACATTCCAGAACCTAATTCTTATGAAATTCGCTTATTAATTCGTCAAGATGACAAGTATTCTGGGATTTCTCTCTATAATTCTTGTTTCTGTAAACCTAGGTTTCAGGATTTCTAAAAAAAAAAATATGAATCTAATACTACAGGAATTGCAGAAATCGTGTCGAAAATGGAGAATGTTCAGAAAATTAAAAGAGAAAAAGACGAGAAAACTGACCTTATCAGAAAAGAGGACTTTGAATGCTCTGCCGGTTTCTCTGAAATGATGGTGATTCGCCGGAGATGGGGAAGAAAGCTTCTGCAACTGGCTGGAGAAGTGTTCTTCTCGGATTTCAGAGTGTGAAAAACGAAGAAAAAAGGAGAAGTTTTTGCCTTGATAAATTTCTGGAAAAGTGGGAGAGAGAAACGGAAAAAGAAAAGTTTTCGCCTAGAAAAGCTTCTGAAAAAGAAATGAGAATGAAGAGGGAGGAGGAGCGTATATATGTCAAGTGATTCAACAAATCACAGCCGTGGATCAAGGGATTTGTTCCTTGAATCTGATGGCCGAGATTCGCGCGGGATTTAATTTTGGGAGTTAAAGTGGATTTAATTTTTGAAATCTGAAACGTTTCAAGTCGAAACGACGGTTGGTACTGTTGTAATCATTATATATATTTGAGAAACGGAACGGTTACCTCGAGTCGTGATGATTTCTCAAGGGAAGGCGACACGCGGATGTGTCTGTCAGAAGAGGATACGCATGCTTTCGAAAAATATGATTCGAGACTTGACAGCTTTTCAGATTTCAAGATAGTTTTATCGCATTCTTAAGCTCGCATTTATCAGAATAAGAAGCTCCATTTAGCCTGAAGGCTAATGAAGCTGGGGGGCAATTGTTATGCGATCTTCAATCCATGATTGGTCAACGCTGAGAAAGTCAAAGGTCAGGTGCGTCAGGTCGCATAAGTGTTCTCTTAATTAAAATGCGACCTCATCCGAATATGATAGATGCGACCAGGATAAAAGGGAAACCGGTTCAGGTTCATCAAAGGGGTAATTAGCATAGAAAAGGAAACAAGCTTCAGAATGGAGATTGAGTAATCCCCGTATTTAATTGAGGATGTTACCCAAAATTGTATTTCTGATTATACACTTACTCGTTTATGTAATTAGGAAACTATAAGCCATCCCCATCTATATAAAGGTGGCTTAGTCTCATTGTAAGATATAACACACATTCTTCACAAAACACTTCATTACGCTCTGTAATTCTCTGCTCACACTTTGAGACAGAAACTCTTGTAATTCTTCAAGAAAATAGTGAAGAACAGTGGACGTAGGCTCATCTTTTTCAGGGCTGAACCACTATAAAATTCCTGTCTCCTTATTTGCTTTACTTCATCAATCCTTTTCACACACAAGTCACATCTCGCAATTTTCTATATTCATTGTTGACAAAACCTCCGTCAACACTATCTATTTAATTAATTATAAATGAAAGAGCCATTAGGCAATAAAGTAGGTTCTGGTCCTAAAGTTATCGGCTGACCATTATTCTAGGAATCATTAATTAGTCTGGCACTAACCTAATTTATTTAATTTATTTTACTGACCGATTATCTTTCTTTAGAAGATATAAGGTTCATGCATGAATAATCAGAAGCTGTGCCACATGAACGAAGCAAAATTATTAACACATTTCACATCATTGTCGCCTACCGAGTCTTTAGAAAATCTTTCCACGAAATCTTTTCACGGAATAGTTAACATCCGAAAAAAAGATCTTCAACAAAGTCTTCCAAATTTAACATTTCCGCCCATTTAATTTATGAGCAAAATTGGGCAGGGGCGATCACATGCATGCATTTGGTCCTTGTTGTACACATTTTTAATCAGCTCAAAATAAAGTATTAGCTCGAGCATACGTCCACTTTTAGTCACTAGTATTGCAATACTTTTTGACTACAAAGAGTTTGGATCCCCTTTTCTATGCCCTAAACCTCATACTTATAGCACTTAATCATGGATCTCTCATCATTGATAAACATAGATTTGAATTTAAATCAATACAATAAGAATATCTTCTAAAAATGCCAAGTATCCTAGATTTGGTACCCTGAAATCACGAAATTAGATTGATAAAATCTTGATTTAAATAAAAAGATATATAATCTGGTGAGATATTCTCGGGATTATGATTTGCTTGAAGATGTTTTAGATCAAACCATGCAACTCTATATTTTTTGATTATTCGAGTTGACTAGTCGACCAAGGCTTCTCGAATTTTCCGGTTTAGAGTTCGACGAGATAAAAATCCGTGCTCAACCAAAATAAATTATTTAAAATTGATAAATAGATTATTCACGGTAAATAAATTAAGTTGGACGCTTTATTAATTATGTTATACCCGACTTTAGTAATATTGGCTTATGATAACTTGAAATTTTGATGACGTACTTTTAATTACACAGAATAAGATTACAAAAGTTTTGTGATGAATTATACTTGTGAAAACGACATCTTGTTGACGGAGGTTTTGTCAACAATGAATATAAAAAATTGCGAGATGTGGCTTGTGTGTGAAAAGGATTGATGAAGTAAAGTAAATAAGAAGACAAGAATTTTATAGTGGTTCAGCCCCAAAAAGATGAGCTTACGTCCACTGTTCTTCACTATTTTCTTGGAGAATTACAAGAGTTTCTGTCTCAAAGTGTGAGCAGAGAATTACAGAGCGTAATGAAGTATTTTGTGAAGAATGTGTGTTCTCCCCTTACAATGAGACTAAGCCCCCTTTATATAGATGAGGATGGCTTATAGTTTCCTAATTACATAAACGAGTAAGTGTATAATCAGAAATACAATTTTGGGCAAATATAGAATCGGGTAACATCCTCAATTAAATACGGGAATTACTCAATCTCCATTCTGAAGCTTGTTTGTAACGCCCTCCCTATCCATATACTGCTAGTAGAAATTATTAACTCTCTATTTTGAAGAGGCGTTACTTGTAGAAAATAATCCTATATTAGTTTTTCTAAAAATACGGGTTAATTTGAACTTTTTGTTTTCTTTAAAACTCTATG
>JXTC01000054.1:1154667-1174692 GCA_002914845.1 Trema orientale | reverse complement strand
GATACCCATGGCCGTAGACGTGCAATCAAGGAGAAGGAAGAGCGTCTTCCGGATCGTCCGCTCATCTCTCGTTGGGAATCAAGAAGGTGCCCACACACTGGATGATTCAACGGGCTTTAGAGAATAGACGGAAAGACTCAATGGTTGTGAAGTGCTTCTAGGTTTTATCTAAACCAAGATCCATGAATTGATTTATGTTAGATCAACGATCCTGTTTATTTTGTTTTGTAAAGTTTCAAGAAAATTTTAAAATACCTATTCCACTGCGTTCTTGATTTGTTTACAAAATTACGGAAATCGTTTTCGGTAAAATCATTTTTCGGAAATTTAGTTTCTGGTATTACCAGCAATTGGTATCAAAAACTTTTATAATGGGAAGTTTAAATCCAACAGGCAGGGCTGCAGCTCGAACTTCCTCGTTAAATGGCGATTGACGATACCCATCCACGAGCTCATTGTCCCAGTCGGCGATTGTTTCTAATGCAATCCTTAGATTGTGGACATCAATATTAGGAGGAAGAGTATTGATTGGTAGCTGGGGTGGTCTTTGATTGTCGTTATGTCGTACAGCTGTGGGTTGGTCAGGCATAGTCTGTTGCGACTTCTGGGAGGATTCGATTGTAATTGTGCGACGAGATCGACTCCGATGTGACGTGGATTGCTCACGACTACGTCGCTATTCTAAGTGTTGTCGCAGGTCTACAGGATTCTGCCTAGGCTCTCTGCTAATTCTTTCGAAGGCATTCCTCGACTGACGATTCTGCTCGCTGCTTTGACGATCTCGATTGACGGTTCTTCAAGAAGGTTGTCCACGATCACGATCGGTGCTCGAACTATCAGTCTTGGATTCTTGTGGCAGGTCTGCAACTTTGCCTTTTCCTTTGGAGTCACGATCAGCTTGACGCTCCGGTTGGGTTCTGGGCTGGTCGCGATTTCCTGCTTCCCGGATCTGGATTCCTTTTTCAGGTTGTCGAGCAAGACGATTTCTGGGGCGTTCCTGCTATGGTGGAGTGACCATCTGTCCTTCAACGAGTCGTCGTAGAGAATCATTAATTTGGCTGGTGATTTGTTGAAGGTTCACCAGTGCGTCCTCCATTCGGTCCTGTCTTTGGATGATGTTCTCTGGTGCGGTCACAGCAGTTTGATCATGAACAGGATTATCCTGCGCAACTGTAGTGCTTTGAGGCTGGTTTTGGCTAAGTCCAGCGAATCTGGTGGTGTTTCTGTTATTTGCCATTGTTGAAGAAAGAATGACGAATACTTAGCTGGAATAGCCCTCCTTCTAGCGCCAATTGTTGACGGAGGTTTTGTCAACAATGAATATAGAAAATTGCGAGATGTGGCTTGTGTATGAAAAGGATTGATGAAGTAAAGCAAATAAGGAGACAAGAATTTTATAGTGGTTCAGCTCCAAAAAAGATGAGCCTACGTCCACTGTTCTTCACTATTTTCTTGGAGAATTACAAGAGTTTCTGTCTCAAAGTGTGAGCAGAGAATTACAGAGCGTAATGAAGTGTTTTGTGAAGAATGTGTGTTCTCCCCTTACAATGAGACTAAGCCTCCTTTATATAGATGAGGATGGTTCATAGTTTCCTAATTACATAAACGAGTAAGTGTATAATCAGAAATACAATTTTGGGTAAATATAGAATCGGGTAACATCCTCAATGAAATACGGGAATTACTCAATCTCCATTCTGAAGCTTGTTTCCTTTTCTATGCTTATTACCCCTTTGGTGAAGCTTGAACCGGTTTCCCTTCTATTCTGGTCGCATCCATCATATTCGGATGAGGTCGCATTTTTACTTAAGAGAACACTTATGCGACCTGACGTACTTGATCTTTGACTTTCACAGCGTTGACCAATCATGGATTTAAGATCGCATAACAGACATCATTTATGAAACTTCTAGGAATTCATGGAAGTCAGCTAGGCAAGGTATAACTCTTATTCTTCTATTAGGATAAACTGCATAAGCTCTATGGTACCTTGAAGTTGCCAAGCCTTCATCATTTATTTTCTTTCTTAAATATTTAATTACCTTTTTTTTTCATACTCAATTGTATATTTGTAATATGGTTTTCTTATTCATCTCCCAAAATGTTTCTTCGTTCAACTTTCTCTACTAGCTTTCCAACTCAAATACTAATAACAATAATAAAAATAATAATAATAAATTACTTTCTTTACTAGCTTCCAAGAAGTTGATTATTACTCTTCATATGCTTTTTCTTTTTCTTTTCGGGTAACAGAAATTCCAAATGTCCAATCACCAATCCCTGTGAACCATAATAGTCCACAACTAGTTCTTCGTATGCAAAGTCCCATATGATGACTTAATAAGCAAATTAATTAGTAATATACAAATTTTGATTCACTAGCGTAGACAATTTGTTCATCCTAAAATGTTTTCCCCTGTTTCTTACCTTTAAATAAGGCATCACATGCAAGACTCACATTTTTTGACCAATTGGGTTTTTTAAACTTTTCAGGAAATATACAATCTTTATTTGATCATATTGAATTGTGCGGGTATTAGTAGAATATTGTAATTTTTTTTTTTTATTTCGAGAATTTTGTTATTCTCGAGTCACGCTAGCTAGCAAGTTGTGAAGACTTGAAACTTTCCCTGAATATGGCGCAAGCACAAAACCATCAGAAGGGTTTTAGGAAAACGAGTGTTATAGTTTAAAGGAGAGAATAAATGATGAAGACATTTTATTCTTCATTGGTTGACTATTTAGGATTCGGCTGATAAATTCTTTTGTAGTAAGTAAATTTAACAAACTGCAATTAAATCTCAAAACTCTGAGCAGAACATCTATAATGCTAATACTTGCAGTGAATAATAAAACAGGGTATTGCACCTGTGCTCATTCAACAATTGCTTCTAGCTCTAGGGTCATACGTCTTATTGGCATCTTGTTATTTGTTTTTGATGGACCTGTAGAAGTAAAAGGATTAGGCGGAAATGTTAATTCTCCTCCTCCTTCGAGCATTTGAACTACAGCTTTCATAGTAGGACGGCTAACTGGATGCCATTGAATGCACCAGAGTCCAACTATTGCAAGTTTCTTGGCAATTTTAGCAACTCCCTCTTCCTCGATATTGATTCGAAGATCTTCTCCTTCTTCAAGCAAATTATAAATCCATTGCGGATGGTAAAATTCGTGAGAGTTCTCTTCTTTCTTAATAAAATTCTTTCTCCCTCCTACCATTTCTAACAATAACATTCCAAAACTATAAACATCTGACTTATAAGACACATCTCCAAAATTTCTAGAGAACACTTCTGGTGCAATGTACCCCATTGTCCCTCTAGCTGTAGTCATCGACACAATACTTTGGTCCTTTGAACACAACTTTGCCAAACCAAAATCCGAAATTTTCGGTACGAAGTTCTGGTCCAACAAAATGTTATGGGGTTTGATATCAAAATGGAGGATCCTTTTTTCGCAACCTTGGTGGAGATACTGAATCCCCTTCGCAATGCCTATAGCAATATCTTGCAATGTTTCCCAACTCAGAGAATGTTTCTCGTTGCCACTGCTGCCACGCGATAGATACTTTTCCAATGAATCATTTGGCAAGTACTCATAGACAAGAGCCCTTCTAAATCCATCGGCACAATAGCCTACCAAGCGAACCACATTGACATGGTGAATTCGACCCATTGTCGCGACTTCATTGATGAACTCCTCTCCATTTCCCTTGGAAATATTGTTTAGGATCTTCACTGCCACAAGGATGTCATTAGAAAGCTTCCCTTTGAACACTGTTCCACAGGCACCTTGGCCCAACTTGTTCTTGAACTGATCTGTGATTCTCTTGATGTCTGCATAGGCAAATCTTGATGATTTGGAAGCCAAGTAATCCTCCAGAAATTTCTCAATTCTCTGTCGATTTTCTCTTTCCTTTTTGTCCAAAAATCGGAGATAAAGAATTGCAAAAACCATAAGCAGAACAAAAAATGAACTGATCACAGTGGAACCTGCAAAATTATGCAAGAGTTCGACTCAAGAAGTAGTACTCATACAATTCTATGGAATAACAAAAGTAGTTAATAGCATGTAGACAACTCACCTGCAATTATTGATGGTTTCAACGATTGACCTGGAAAACATAACAACCATTAGTACTTAATTTAGGGTCTTCTAATGCTTTTAAATGTCCTTTTTAAAGAATCAACTTTCTCTGATCATGATCAAATACTGAAATTAAAAAAGACCAGACCTTTTACCTTTTCTTTCTTCTAATATATTTTCGAAAATACATTCGGTTTCATGTTCAGTACCATTTTCCTTCAATTGACATCTCTCGAGTTTTTCTTCACATTGCTTACAACTTGGTACGGACCATGTGAGTGAAAAAGTACTCATATCAATAGGATCAGCAGGTGCAATACAGTCGTACATCTTTGTACAATGAACAAGATCAGGGCGGTCAGCAATGTGGATATTCGAATCAAAAGGAAAAATATCATTGTAACCAGCTTCTTCATAGCAATCAAGCACCGTTAGGCGAGAAAATCCATGAGTGAATTGAAAAGGAGAACCCGACAGATTCAGTTGTTCTAAAAAAGTGCTCGGTTTTTTGGGAAAACCATTAGAGAAGTCTGGGTTATATACATGAATTTGCTGTGAATAATAATATATACCTGCTACATATAACTTGATAGGATGTGACGGTAGCTCAAGCACCGTCCGATTCTTACTATCGCAGGAGACATCGAAGCCCGGGTAGCCGCAGGTGCTTGGCTGCCTGTCTTTTAGTCTGAAAGGGAATCTGATATAGTCCTCAGTATCTCTACACCATGGGGATTTTATGCAATCAAAATTATCTTGACTTGCTTCTGGGACTGCAGCAACGTAGATTTTCATGAAAAGCAATAAGAAAAGAGAAGAAGAGGAGGCCATTCTTCTCAAGATCAGCCTTTTCGTGTTAATAATTGTAAAGAAGCCCAAACCTTCACACCTGCCACACCTTGACCACTCATTCAGGGATTTGGATTTTGCATTCACATAGCCAAACCTAGAGCTGTCATATCTAATTTGGGCACAAACGTGGTTTTATGTTGTGACATGCCATGTCGTGTCCAAAATTCAAAATTACTTATCCGGCACAGTCCTTTGGCTTATGCACAGATGTGCCGCACCATGTTGTGCTTCATCTTCTACCGTGTCAGCTCACCTGTCTAGACCTTACAATTCATTTAAGTCAAAACTAGCCCATTTAATTGGTAAATCTTATTAATTTTAGTACCATTTTATAAATATTTTTAACACAAATAATTTAAATGTATATAAAGAAAAAAACCAAAACAAAAATTGATGTAATAGGTAAGAGATTGAATTTTTTATTAAAAAAAAGTACTTATGAAGTATTGTAAACTGTAATTAATTATAGATTATCTTTCAACTAATTTGACACTTGTATATCAAATTCTTTTTAAATAATAATACATCTGAAGCGTGCTAAAGTATCACGCCATGCCGTGTCAGTGTACCGTGTCATGCCACTGGTGTGTTGTGCTGGACTCAGCTCATTATGCTTAAGTTATGAGCTAGGCACGACCTATATTTTGGCATGTCATGCCTAAGTCATATTTTACTATGTTTCAGCTCTCTTGACGGCTCTAACCATACCTTACGCACCTTGACAGCCATTCAGGGATTCATTTTCTGAGTTCACATGGCTAAAGTTCGAAAGGGATTGGGGTTTCGTGTAGAAAGGTCAACTTACTTGAAAAATATATATATATATATATAATCTCGTATAAAACTCTTTCATCTTATTGTCTAATAAATGTACAACTTTGTTTGCATACACGTCGAAAACGACCGACAAATATTAGCTCAATCAATAAATTGAGATTCTCTGAGGGAGAATTCAAACCACCAAAATTGATTTGGAACGGGTTTTGTCATACATGCTATGCGGCAGTTTGTCAAACGAAATTAAAACTAGTAGTAAAAAGGACTTCATATCTTTGAGACTTATGCTATATATAATTATAACCATTGTGGCAAATTAACTCCAACCATATGGAAATCACTGGAAAAGCTGCACCCTTTTTTATAAGATTAATCATAGCTGATATTATTATGATGATCATGATCGTGCCCCATCAAACAAGCTACTCTGAAAACAATCATTATTGTCCACCTTCATCTTGTGGTAACATCCATGCTATTACTCACCCTTTTCGACTTTCAGGTGATCCTAGATACTGCGGTGATCCAAGGTATGAGCTCTCTTGCAAGAATAACCTTACGGTCTTATACACTCAAGATAAACGGCACTATTTGTACGTGCATACAATCAATTACAATAACTACACAATTCGAGTTGTAGATCCTAATGTCCACAAAGATAATTTAGCCTCCAGCCCTTCTTATCTCATTGCCAAGTATGAAATTATTCGGGATGATCGATTTGAAACCGAAATTCGGTTTGCAACAGCTACAGAAGATCATAGTCATTTGACCAAGTTCGGGAATGTTCACCAACTTACACAGACTCTAATATTCTTGAGCTGTGAAAAAAAAGTGAACAATTCCCAACGTCATAACTACATAGACACAGCTCCTTGGATGATCAATAACTCTGCTCTGTCCCAATCCAGAAGGAGATAT
Organism: Trema orientale; assembly: GCA_002914845.1. Lineage (NCBI taxonomy): Eukaryota > Viridiplantae > Streptophyta > Magnoliopsida > Rosales > Cannabaceae > Trema > Trema orientale. Next base: position 1,168,056 of record JXTC01000054.1, on the reverse strand, counting down.
TCCTACGTTGTTGTCGACCGCAACCTGAGTCTTTCAGATTTGGCAGAGTCTTGTTGTATAGACCAGATGAGTTTATTTTCGACTAGGAAGGAAATCGAGATTGAAAAGAAGAATATTATAAGTTCCTACATAGACATCCACAATGAGATCGCTCACGGTTTTGAGCTTTCATGGGTGCCGAGTTACTGTTACACTTTTGGAGTAGAATGTCTTAATTGCTATGTTGATGAGGATTCCAACAAGGTTCATTGTCCTGATCATCCAGACATGACAAATGAATATAATTCTTGCGGTAAGAATTCAAGAAAATAAGACCTCAAAAACAGAGGATAAAATATCATCAATATCTTCGTTACATATTTTCTTGAAACTCAGTTCTTTAAAATCTTGTAATTGTTGTATATAATGCAGGATACCGTTGCTGGCGGATTGGAACCACTGCTGAGCGTGAGGATTTCTGTCTTATCCCTCATCTTCACTGTCTTCATAATATATATATATATATATATGTGAGAATGCTAAATGCATATGCTCTTCCGCACAATTCACAGGTCGAGCAGTGAAACTGAAAGTAGTATAAAAGGGAATGCATTTAACATTCAGACATACATCGTTTTGCTAAGAAACAAATCAGTTCAAAATATCTTTAATCACTTCTCTTTGGGTTTCTTCTTCTTGCAGATTACTTCAAGAAGCTTCGCGTACTCGTAATTGGTAATATCTTTTTATTTTCTGCACATGACTTTCCTATTCTGGATATGATATTTGTTCTTTGGATAAGAGAAAAACAAAATTATATTTTTGTGTTTTGGATTCTAATAAAAAAAATAAAGGGGAAAAATATAAGAAAATCTGAGAAGAATTTCAGCTTTCATTTCATTTGAAAACAAGAATAAATAGAAAATAAAAGTGTAACTAATAAGCAGTTAGCCCCTTTAAATTGCACAAAAAGACAAACAAAATAAAAAAATTTACAACTTAAGAAATTTTTTTTTTTTCCTCCCCTTTTTCCCTCAATCTTTCTTTCCCCACCAAAATCTGACTTTCAAGCGGACCTGTAATTTCATTGTTGAAGTTGGAAATTCTCCCTAATTAACAGTTATCACCATAATGGCATAAGGCATAAGAAAATTTACTCATGATTGCTTTTGTAATTTTACAGAATTATTATCAGCACCAAGAGTGATAAGTATTATTTTAGTGATTTCTCTTTTGGTCTATAAATGGCAAAGCCGACATTTATCAATGTATGATGGTATTGAAGAATTTCTCCAAAGTCAAAACGATCTCATGCCTATAAGATACTCTTATTGGGAAATTAGAAAGATGACCAATGGGTTTAAAGACAAATTAGGTGAGGGAGGCTTTGGATCCGTGTATAAAGGAAAGCTTTCTAGCGGCCACCTTGTAGCGGTCAAAACGTTGGATAAATCAAAGGCTAATGGGCAAGACTTCGTAAACGAAGTTGCTACTATTGGAAGAATTCACCATGTTAATGTGGTGAGGCTGATTGGTTTTTGCATTCAGGGGTCAACGCGAGCTCTTGTATATGATTTCATGCCTAACGGATCTCTTGACATGTATATATTTCCAAGAGAAGGAACTAGGAAATCTTTGAATTATAAAGAAATATTTGAGATCTCACTTGGAGTTGCTTGTGGTATAGAATATCTTCATAAAGGTTGTGACATGCAAATTCTTCATTTTGATATCAAGCCTCACAATATTCTTTTGGATGAGAACTTCATTCCAAAGATTTCTGATTTTGGATTAGCAAGATTATGTCCGCTAGAAAATAGTCTAATATCTTTAACCGCAGCAAGAGGAACTATGGGATATATAGCTCCAGAATTATTTTACAAAAACATTGGTGGAGTCTCTCACAAAGCTGATGTCTATAGTTTTGGAATGTTGCTGATGGAAATGGCAAACAAAAGGAAAAATTTAAACGTAAACGCTGAAAACCCAAGCCAAATTTACTTTCCTTCATGGATATATGACCAGTTTAGTAAAGGAATGGACGTGAACATAAAAGATGTCACTGAGGAGGAATTGAAAACAGTAAAGAAGATGATTATAGTAGCACTATGGTGTATACAGTTGAAACCATGCGATCGGCCTTCAATAAACAAAATCGTAGAAATGCTTGAATATGAAGTTGATCAACTACAAATGCCTCCAAAGCCTTGCCTGTATCCACAAGAGCAAGATAATCAAAATGTTGAAGATGCTATGGAAGAACGACCTTGGTCATCAGCACTATCAGAAAAGGACTCTCTCTAGAAATTCATATTAATCCTATGAATGTATATGAGTTAAATTATATTATAAGTATCAATATTTGATGAATTTTAAAGAGAAATTACCACGGCCGAAAAATTTATTATATTTATAAATTCATTTTGCTTCCCAAGTAATAGCCTAATTAGTCATTCCTCAAAAAGGAAAAAAAAAAAAAGCCTAATTACTCATAATGACCCATGTATATGATAATAATTACCACCTAATTACTAATCAGCTGATAGCCAATGTACGTAACAAACTATATCTTTGCTTTACAGCTTATGTAAAGATGATCCAACGAAAAGTTAAGAACATAGAAAAACTTCAATAAAATTGAAAAACCACAAATAAAAAAAGGGTGGGACTGCAATTGAAAAGGAGCCGGCAACAAAAGGAAACCAGTTTAACAAGAACGACAAAATTCTCGAAAGTGAAAAAAAAAAAATACAATATTCTATTATACCTTCACAATTCAATATGATCAAATAAAGATCGTATATTTCCTGAAAAAGTTTAAAGTCCCAATTGGTCAAAAAATGTGAGTCTTGCATGTGGCGCCTTATTCGAGGGGAAGAATTTGGATATTGTGCTGAAGGTTTTAGAAGAGCTCTTGTTTATGAATTCTTACCAAATGATTCACTAAATAAGCCGATATCGTCTGTGGCAAGCAGTGGAAACCATTCACTTACCTGGGAGACATTGCAAGACAGCTTTAGGCATCGCTAAGGGAGTTGAGTATCTCCACCAAGGTTGCGACCAACGGATCCTTCATTTTGATATCAAGCCCCAAAACATTCTGCTGGACCACAACTTCAAACCCAAAATTTCGGATTTCGGTTTAGCTAAGTTGTGTTCTAGGGATCAAAGTATAGTATCAATGACTACAGTTAAAGGACCATTGGGTACATTGTGCCAGAAGTATTCTCCAATAACTTTGGAAATGTGTCCTACAAGTCAGATGTTTACAGTTTTAGAATGTTGTTACTTGAAATGGTAGGAGGGAGGAAGAATACTACTGTAGCAGATGAAATTTACTATCCTGAATGGATTTATAATCTCTTAGAAGAAGGAGAAGATTTTCGAATACACATTGAAGACAAAGAAGATGCCACGAGCGCATTTAATACATGATTCGAGTCCTATTCTTCAAATCCATGAATAACTTTTATATAGAAAGTTGGAAGAATAAATGTTTTATGTTTCCAACTTTCTACATGAAAGTTGTTTTTGAATTTAAAAAATAAGATTCGAATTCTATACCAAACGTTCCCTAAAATTGCAAAGAAATTTGCGACTGTAAGACTTTGGTGCATCCAATGGCTCGTCCAACGATGAAAGTTGTGGTCCAAATGTTGGAAGGAGTAGAAGTTCTAAACATGCCGCCAAATCCTTTTGTTTCAACGTATCAATTAAAAACAAATTCAAAAATGCCTGCAAGACTAGTGACGCTGGAGCTGGAAGCTATTGCTGAATGAGTATATAAATTATGTTATGCAGTACTGTTACACTATTTGTGTTTTTAATAATCTGCCCTCAAAACCAGGGACTTTATTTTTAGTTTTTTGTCTGATATTTATAACTATAAAGGTAATGTAACTAAATGAAGGTAATCAAAGAATAAGCAGTGTGGCTTATATGTAGGAGAAAGTACTTGTAACATCATGGTATTGATGATCTATATTGCTTTGTGAATCAATTGAAAAGGGAGAGTCACCATGCATTTCAGGTTGGAATTTCTTGTAGAGATGTGATTAATTTGGTGGATATTATTCCTCTCGTTAAAAGAGATATAAAACTCATAATGATCGTCACTATGCTGTCTCGATTATATACCGGTATGTGGATTGGAAACTACCCATAAATGTTAAGGACAAAATTTATAATGTATGCAATACCAAATTCTCTGTCGTTCATCAAAGGGATATCCTGGAGGTGTTATTTATTATTTCATTTTTCTAGTGCCATCATAGCAGGAAAATGTGATCGATCTAACTAGGTCCAAATAAAGTACAATAATTGAGGCTTTTTGGGTTGTTTTTGCTTTTAAAAGCATTTGAGAAAAATATAGAAGAGGGATAAGTTCTCTGGTTTTAGCCTACAGAATTTAAAATATGTACTATAATAAAAATTTCATAATTTACTAAATATTTAAAATACAGTTTTTAAACAACATATATAAAAGTTTGTTAAAAATTTACTGAACATCTAAATCTTTCTTTGTAATTATAACTGCTTTTGCTCACAACTATGACAAAGCAGCAGTACCAGAATACCAAAACTGAACACACAGCGCTGCAGCATGATAAAAGATACCAAACTGTAGTTGTTGCATCACTAATACCAATGCGTGTAACAATCGAGTACCACTGACTTCCTATTCATCTAGGACCAATGGATGTCTATTCATATAGGACACTGCGCAAGCTATTATTGGTAGGTCTCTTTTGGTGTACATTACAATTCTATCATATTCGTTGAAAGTTCATGTCTTAACAACTTGCTAGCTATCTCCTAATTCTCCAAGAAAAATTGGGGAGTGCACTCCAGCTCTCCTACAAATCTCTTTCACGAATTAAGTCCTTTTAATTCACTAATTGAGGAGGTAATTAGTCAAGTTACTTGGGGTAATTGAATTAGTTACCTCAAATAACTCTTGATTACACTAAGTAACTTGATTGTTACTTCGCATACTTTTAAAAAATATCAATTTTGTAAAAAATAATACTTTTCTAAATACTATTAAAAATTGATATTTCCCTAAATAAAGCAAAGATTCCTAAAAAATTTCAGACTAGGGATTTTTCAATTTTTTAGACCATAGACTTAGATTTATGTAAGAAGCCCATAAAATACTTGACACACTAGTGAATAGTGAACCCTTAACAAAAATGTTATACGCCCTAAATATCTTACACATCAAAACAAAAATGTTTCATAGGGGAAAAGCAAATTTTGAAAAATGAAAAGTATTCTTCGAGAAGCATGAGCGCTTAAAAATTTGCCTAGCCTCTTTACTTTTTAATGTTGACCAAATTTACAATTTGGGACTACAATTAGACACATACGTATGTATTTACTTATGTCATTTTCCTGGAATGTTCAGGGCTTTTACAGTAGCAAAATTGGGCAGTGGACTCGAGGGTATACTACAAAGTCTCTTCCACAAATTAAGTGTAAAGCCCAGTTTGGTTTAGCCTTTTAACAAGGGTTTTGGACACTTATACCTATTTTTCAGAAAATATTATCAAGTTTATTACCTTTCAAAAATAATAAAAATCCATATGACCTTTTTATGACATTTTTCTAAATACTTTGAAAGTTAGAAAACGTAGTGGTATTTTACTAAATAAGTCATCTTTTTTTTTTTTTTTACTGGAAACTAATTTAGTTTAATTTGGTTTCCTATTAGCGGAATGTTATATAAGTAAGTAAATCACAGGAAACTACAAAGGTTTCCTGCAAACTAGTTTGGTTTCCTTTAGCCGAATGTCCTATATGTAAGTAAATTATATGAAACTATGAACATTTCCGAGAAACTATTACAGAATTCTTTTTGCAGAATGTCCTGTAACTAAATAAATCACAGGAAACCATCGTGGTTTCTTTTTAGCAGAATGCTCTGTAGCTAAGTAATCACAGGAAACCACAAAAATTTTCTAGGAACCATTGTGGTTTCTTTTTCAAATCACAGGAAATAATGAAAGTTTCCTGAAAACTATTGTGATTTCCTTTTTGAAGAATACCCTATAGCAAGAATTGGGTGAGCCATTGAATAAGGACGCTGAAGAATATGATCAAGTTCTCAAATTAAGTAATTATATTTTTGAAGTAAAAGCAACAAAAGTATATATTGGTTTTTGGATTCTGGCAACTAGTTTTCAATAACCAAATTAGTTTCTAATAATCAATAATTGAATTAACCAAATAATTCTACTATTTATGATAGAAACTAATTTGGTTTTCAGTTTTTATTAACTAAATAGTTATGATATTTACGGTGAATACCAATATAGTTGTTGGTTTTTAGTAACCAATTTGGTTTCTAGTTTCCAAAAATCAATTAGTTTATGATTTATAATAATAAATTGGTAATTAATTTTAAGAGTGATCAGCAACAAGTAAACTAGTAGCGAAAAGAAACAAGAAAAAATGGAAATTCTAAGACGTTATTTGGTCTTTCTTAACAAAAATTTGTTATTTTTCTAAAAAAAGATAGCACAAAAATAAGTAAAAGTTTGGACATAGTATTCTTGGTATTATTTATCAAAAGATAATACTAAGTGTCTTTTTCCCTTTTAACAAACTAAAAGTATTTTTTAAATAATCTGTAGGCCAAAAGGTGTTTAGTAAAAACAAAATCAGATTATTGAATAAGTTTTGATAAGGTTACAGCTAAAACCCAAAGTTGGCCTAAGGTTATATTGGCTTTTAGAATATGCAGAAATCTGCACTATTTCTTAATGAATATTTTATAATGGCTAAAATATCCTCACTTAAAAGTAAAAATGCCAAACATTTACTTCAGTTTATTTTCATATCAAGTTTTCTAAAAAAGCATTAATATATTCAAATCGTAATTGACTAAAATACTTTTCATATTAGTTATTTTGAAGTGACCAAATTGATTTTTTATTGAAATTTTAAATTTATATGAAAATAAAGAAATTTAAAAGAAAATAAAATAAATTTAATTGAATAACTAATTTAATTGAGTTTATTTCCGTATTAAATTTTCTTTTTAAAAAAAGTATTAATATGTTTAGTATGTACAAATATGCATAATTGTAAAAAAATATTAATAAGTCTTTTCTATAAATACACATAATTGTATAATGATGTTTATTTTGGTTATTTTATATTTGCACAACAATCCAGCCATATAGTTTACCAAATACTTTATTACAGTTTTTTCAAGTTACTAACACTTTAAAATTTCAATTTGCCAAACACTCAGCTACTTTACGTTACAATAGATTTTTCTTTCAGTATAGCTAAAAGTATTTTTCTTAAAATCTACTGCTCTACCAAACTGAGCCTAAAAGAAATGTATAAGAACAAACAAATATAATGCAAAAGTTTTAATTATACAAGTTAAGTTTGTGAGTGATGCATATTTCTATTTAATTATGAAAAAGCCACAAGGCAATAATGGGTTCCGAAGTCCTAATGAGACCGGTAGACCATCAATGCTCTATGCCCCACAAGAAATCAGATAGTAAGCAAGAATAATTTATTCCAAAGTACATGATTTCACTTCTAGCAGTACAAAAGGAAAAGAGAGAAAAAAAATATAATGAATAATTTTTGGGCATAATTTTTGTGTTCTCATCTAATTAAAAGAGTTTGTTTGGATATATTTTTGTTTTATATATTTTATTTTTGAAAATAAAAAGAAAGAGAAAATCTTCTTAAGAATTTACTTTTTTTATATATAAATAAAAAGTAAAAAATAGGAAAAAAAAAGTATATAGCTAGAAATAAACCCTAACCCATATTTGTTTTTTCATTGCTAAGATAAGGCTTAAGGTAATTTGTTAGCAGCTAATACATAGTGCGTCCAATAATATTACATATTATTCTGAAGTATAATAGCATTTGGCAATCAATTTTAGTAATTAAGTACCCAAGGCAAATTCACAGCTAGAGATTATGCAATATTTAAGACCAAAATAATGTCTGGCGTGGAGAATACCCCTGTAATGATAGCGCATATATATATATATTAAAGAGGTAGGGTACTCATTGATGTGATAAGCCATCAAAAGAAAAAATTTACATTACGGATTCTATAGCGTTTAATTTCGAGTCTCAGTTCAACATTGATTTTTCTTTGATACATGACTATTATCTTCGTGGAAGCTCTCAACAAATTATTCTTTATCAATAGCTGAAAGTTCCAAGTCTTCGAGCAAACTCGGTAGTGGGCTCCAATATTAAAGCCTTCCACGTACTCCAAATCAGAAAAGTCAAAAACAAAAAATAAAAAAGTACATTAAACAAAGAAAGAACTTTCTCTGTCTATGAACAACTCTAAGGGCTACTAGAAAATAATGCGTACGTTCCATGGTCTAAAGTAGACAACTCTAAGGGCCACTAGAAAATAATGCATACGTTCCATGGTCTAAAGTCTACAAGAGACCAGAGACACATAGCCTAGCTTAGTAGGATCCATTTATTAATTAATCAAACACAATGGTTTCATTATGTGTTCGTTATCACTGTGGGGTTTTTTTTTTTAAGCTTGATTTTGCGTCGGATTAGTTGTTATTCTTAATGCGCTTATTTGATTTATGATCAAGATTTCTATTTCTTTAAGAAAAATGAAAAGTATTCTTCGAGAAGACTTTTTGATGGTGCCCAAATTTATAATTGTGGGACTATAAAAAGACACACACGTATGTGTTTACTTATGTCATTTTTCTGAAAGTTCAACCTTTATAGTAGCAAAATTGGGGGGGTGGACTCTAGGTCTACTACAAAGTCTCTTTCACAAATTAAGTCCATTAAATTAGAGTAAAAGTAATGTATAAGAGCAGACAAATGTAAAATGAAAGTCTTAATTAAAGAAAATTTTTGAGTGATGCATACTTCTATTTAATTATGAAAAGACCATAAGGCAATAATCGGCTCCGAAGTCCTATTTAATTATGCATCAATGCTCTATGCTCCATAAGTAAGTAGGAATTATTTATTCCAAAGTACATAATTTCGCTTGCAGCAACACGAAAGAAGAAGAGAAAAAAATATGATGACCAATTTTTGGGCATTGTTTTTCTGTTATCATCTAATTAAAAGAATTTGTTTGAATATACTTTTGTTTTTTTTAAAAAGAAAGAAAGGTCAGAATTTTTTAGGAATTTTTTTTTTCATTTAAAGAAAAATAGAAAAAAAAAAGTATATACAAATAAACCCTAAGCCATATTTTTTTATCACTGCTAAAAATACGCTTTAAGAAGATAACACATAGTGCGCCCATGAATATTACATGTTTTGGAGTACAATTATAATAGCATTTGGGGATCAATTTTAATAATTAAGTACTCAAGGCAAATTCACAAGTAGATGATAATGTAGTATTTAAGATCAAACTAAAGTCTAGCGTGGAGAATACTTCTGTTATAATAGCTTCTATTAAAGAAGTGGGGCACTCATTAATGTGATAAGCCATCAAAAGAAACAAATTACACTATAGATTCCATGGCGTTTACTTTCGAGTATCGATTCAACATTGATTTTTCTTTGGTACGTCTTCGTGGAAGCTCTCAACAAATTTTTCTTTATTAATAGCTGAAAGTTCCAAGTCTTCAAGTAAACCTCGGCAGTGGGGGCTTTAATATTAAAGCCTTCCATTGTGCTCGAAATCAGAAAAGTTGAAAACAAAAAACAAAAAAGATACCTTAAACAAAGTAAGAACTTTCTCCGTCTATGAACAACACTAGGGGCCACTAAAAAATAATGCGTTCCATGGTCTAAAATCTACAAAGACTAGGCACATAGCCTTAGGAGCCATTTATATATTAATTAACCAAACACAATGGTTTTCAGTGAGTGATAAACTTATTTGATTTATGAACAAAATTTATATTTCTTTAAGAAAGAGATTAAACATCTAATTAATAGGAATTATTTATTGATCAAAAAAATAATTATTGATCTCCTTATGGGTTCCTCAGCAAAAATAGATCCAGATTGAGAGTGAGATTCAGTAAAAAGGTATATGTTTTTTATTAAAAAAAAATTAAATATTTTTTTCTTTGCAAATAGATAGTCTTTTTCGACATTGCTGATCACACTTAAACACATATTCAACTATACAAAAGGGTTATTTTGCAAATAGTTCTAAAAAGCAAGCCATTATCTATGTGTCAGTCGTTATCAAAAGTCTATTTAATTACCTAATTTTCTTAACTTTATTTTATGTCAAAATTATAATTACTCTCTCGAACAAAAAATAATTTCACTGATACCCTTTGTGTTCTTTAAGAAACTAAAAGAGCATTTATGGCTTGCTTGGATTCACTTTCGTTTTCTGTTTTTTATTTATTTTTTTAACAGAGAAAATGGAATTTTTTTTTTTTAGAAGTTTGCTTGGTAACCTTGTTTCTGTTTTCTGTTTTTAAAATTGTTAACAAAAATTTCAAAAAAAGTGGTAGTAGAAAATTTATAATACCTTATTTTTTTAAACAAATTTTAGAAACAAAAGAACATACAAATATTTGTACACAAGTACGTACATATATATACGCATATATATACACAAATATACGTCGATTATTTTCTCTTTCATTATTTACACTTTATTATTTTTAGAAATAAGTAGTGAAATAAAATTTGTTAAGCATGTTTCTTGTTTATAAAAATTGAAAACCAAAACAAAATTTTTATTTCTATTTTCAATTTATTTAAACAAAAAACTGGAAGTGGCTCCAAACAAGTCCATAAATTTTCACTATTTCAAAATGTTATTACTTCAATTCAAGTCATTGATTGTTAATTTTTATAAATAATATTATTCTTTTGTCAAATAAAATCTTGACAGCAGTCAAAAGTAAAGCATTTGTCAAATTTAACTAGTACAGATGAGTTTGGGTAACTTTTTGAATTTCGTAAGTGTCACTATAATTATTTTGGGGAGCTATATTCGCACCCCTTTCAAATATAAAGGCACCTCTTTTTTTGTAAATTATTTAATTTAGTACAACCTTATCCCTATGATCAATGGTCATGAAAGGTAACTTGAATTAAAGCATCCCATTCTAATTTTTTCATTTAAAAAAAGAATAAGAAAAGAAACATACACAAATTTATTCCTAAAACTAACGAAAAATTAGAAGTAGATATTTTATTACTTAATGATGTGATATTGTTATTTATTATTTCCAAATATTTTATTGATTCGGAAAATTCTTCCCTTAGAACACACAAATGAAACCAAGGAGGAAAGAAGTACTCCAAACCAAAAGAAAAAAAAACAAAAAACAAAAAAAAAACAAAAGAAAACAAAAAAACAGACACTAAAAAATTATTGTAAGACATGCCATCTACCTCCCAACACTAACAAAACACCACCATAAAAAATAAAATATAATAATTGAATTTTTAAATCTAATCTACACTAACAAAACACCACCATAAAAAATAAAATGTAATAATTGAATTTTTAAATCTAATCTATTTACATGACTATGAGAATATATGCAATTCATAATTCGAAGAAAACTCATGTTCGTTTCCTACCAAAAGGAATTTTTTCACTATATGATGAATTCCCATCTACGAATTAAAAATTATTTACACTTTAATAGAAAAATAAACAAGAATAATCAAGAAAAGAAAAATTCATACCCAATCACCAAAGCAAAGAAATGTAAAAAAAAAAAAAAAAAAAATCGTAAAATCAAGAAGTTTATATTAGTTATAAAGAATAAGATAAATAATCCAAGGAAATAAAAATTAAATAAAAAAGAAAAGGCCCTTCAAGCCCAAAAAAATGAAAATAAAGAGAAGAACAATACGAATAAATAGATGATTGGATCATTCTTGGATTAGTTACAAAGATTAAGGAGTAGAAGGAATAGAATTAAAAAAAAAAAAAAAAAAAAAAACTTGGCTTGAAGACTAGCTTAAGAAATGGGGTGTATTGAGTGTTTTTAATCTTTTAATTTTCAAAGATGTTTTACTTTGTCTAATTTAGTCTTTTTCTTATTAAGATGGGTGCCTTTATGCTAGTTGGGAGTGCAAATATCGGCCCCTAATTATTTTTCGTCCAAATGTTTCACTGTAATTTAACATAAATTAGGAGCTTATTTTCCCTTATGCCATAACATTTTCTCTTTGTTTTTTTTTTTTCTTTTCTGTAACCTGGTTGATATTTGAGCTTATTATTTCGGATACAGTATTAGTTTCTTTCTATCATTTATGCAAAAAAAAAACAAAAAGAAGGAAAAGACAAAAGAAGAATAGGCGACAAAGTAATTTCAATAGATCTAGCGCGATCATAGTAGTAAACTCATCCGAATATGGGTCTTACTATAAAGTACAATAATTGCGGCTTAAAAGACATTATTGATGAAGAATTTAATCGTTAATACCCGAGTATCACGATTGACCCATGACTTCCTATTCATATAGGAAAATATACAGTATGGGATCAATCGCGACATCTAGTCACATAGGGGGATGTTTGTTTTTATTATCGGAATCTATTCCTTGGTAGAAAGCTAGCTTTATGAAAGGTACACATCTTAGGTTTTAAAATGATTTTCGCAGCGGAAGATTGGTCAGGAACTTTCAAAAATTTTCTCAAAACAATTGACTATATGAGTATATAGTATTAATTCATAGCAAATAGGAATATATAAAGAGAATAGATCTAATATCTCCTGTAACATGTCAGCGGATCTTAACTTTACTGTCTTCTAAACTACGATCTTCCAATCCAAGCCTTAAGCACAACTAGATGAACGTGTGGGCGTTATGCACAATTTCTCAAAAGCACACTTTAGGCACTTGCAATTTTCCCAACACATGAGATTGCAAGAGTTTGTTCCAGGAAGACTCTCTTTTTTTCTCTCTATTTTATAGAGGCTCTGTAAAAAATAAAACGTAGTATTTTTTTGCTAGAGTTTTATCTTATATACATATATATTTATTAAACTATTTCATAAAATAATTATATTAATTAAATTAACATATATATATACGAAACTTTGGCCGTAAGCTTTTTTTACCAAAAAAACAAAAAAAAACGTAAGTAATTCTTCTACAAACATAAAGTTTATAATATAAATATATATATATTTAAATTAATTAATCTAATTAATATATGTATATATAAATATATAAATAAGAAAACTTTAGTCAGTTTCCTAATTTTTATATATCTAATTATCTGATAATTAGATATTTTTAAATTCAAAATTTAAACAATTCAGGAAATTTATCCTCCATAAATTTAAATTAATTAATTAATTAATAACAATTATTAATTACATATAGATAAACTATTTATCTAGACAAAGTGTGCAGTAATAGAAATAATGTAATATCCAGTACAGTATTTGTAAGAGGTGGAATTGGGGACCTATGGACCTGTAATTCAAGCTC
>JXTC01000054.1:1032172-1150649 GCA_002914845.1 Trema orientale | reverse complement strand
AAATTAATTAATTTAATTAATTAATATATATATATCTAAATAAGAAAACTTTAGTCAGTTTCCCAATTTTTTTTTTTAGAAGGAAAAAAGCTCAACTTTTATTCAACTGAAAACTCAGAAAGTACAAAAGTAGAGATAAAACGAGGACTAGAATCAGTTCAAGACATATCCTTGGACAAGTTAACAGCAACTTTCGCCAAAGAGTGGGCCACCATATTACACGCACGCGAAATATGACGACAAGAATCACAATTGACTTGACCAAGTAAAGAAACAATATTTAAAATAATGTTTGCATTATGGGCCAGTGGTAAAGGTGAAGAGATACTCTAAATAGCTCGAAGAGAGTTACTTTCAACTTCATCAATTTGCCACCCATGCTGGACACCCTAAAGGAGAGCTTCACGAATCGCCACAAGCTCGGCATCCTCAACCGAAAGGGACCCCCAACAAGTCTTAGAGAAGCGTCCAACCACCAACCCATTGTGATCACGCAAAACACCATCTAAGCCAATCATTGAAACATTATTAATAACTGAAGCATCCGTATTCAACTTAAGTCTCCCTGAAGGAGGGTAACATTAATAAGAAAGAAATTGATCATTAGCTTTAGAGTTGCTATTGACAAACACCGGACCCGTAGAAAACTCAAGCAAGAATGATTGAGCAAAAGAGGAAACTAGGCTAGCATTTCTTTCGCAACCACCGTGAACCACCTTATTTCTTTCAAATCAAAGGCTCCAAAGGACTGTACAAAAGAGCGGAAACAAATTTCTGTTGAGTAATTGGAACATGGCTAACAAAATATCAGAAAGCTGACCCCTAACCTTATCTTTTAAGAGGTGCCACCAATCAAGCTCTTTCCAAACAAGTTTCGAGTGCTTACAAAGAAAAAGGGCATGACTAGTAGATTCCAAAGACTCACCACAACATTTACAGCTCGGATCAATCCCAATTTGATGCTTTAAAAGATTCACAGCTGACGGTAAAGCATCAAAGAAGACCCGCCGCATGAAAACTTTGATTTTAGGAGGAATAGGCAATGACCACAGCGCTCTCCACCATTTGGGAAGAAAAGAATGGCTTGGTCCCATTGCAGAAATCCTTTCCCTCCGCTGAATATGATAGCCACTACTCACTTTATAATGGCCAGAAGCTTCATAATGCCAAATTAACTGGTCATCATGCAAACCTGCACCTAAGGGGATGGATAGAATTAATTCTGTATCTAAAGCATTGAAGGTGCGGCAGATTAGAGCTTTATTCCAAATACCCGGTCCTAATAAAAGAGAGGACACCTTCAGATCCAGTTCTAGAGGACGCGTAATAGGACGGACAGATATAGGCCTCGGTATCCAGGGGTCCTCTTTTACTCGAACAGATTCACCATCACCAATCCTCCATTGAATTCCCTTACCTAACAGTTCACGACCCCAAAGTATACTCTTCCAAAGGAAAGAAGCACCAGCCTTATCCTTAGCCTCTAAAAAATCCGTATCACGAAAATATTTATTCTTCAGAATACTAGAGGCCAATCAATCAAGATTCTGGATAATTCGCCAAGCTTGTTTAGCAATTAGAACCTGATTAAAACAATGAAGATCGCGAAAACCCAATCCACCTAGCGCCTTAGGGAGACAAAGCTGTTTCCAATAAAGCCAAGCTATCTTCTTATTTCTGTTAGAGGAGCCCCACCAAAATCTAATTAGAATCGAGCGGAGATCATTACAGAGAGACTGTGGAAGTTTAAAAATACTCATCATATAGCACGGAACCGCCTGCAAAACAGTCTTGAGAAGAACTTCACGCCCCCCTGCTGAAAACAAACTCTTCTTCCAACCTTTGACTTTTTTCCGCAACCGATCTTTAATAGAAGAGAAAGTCTTATACTTACTCCTGCCTATAACTGTGGGGAGTCCAAGATAAATATCATAGGATTGTGCATGATTCAGACCAAGAGCTGATAAAATGTCTGCCCTTTGTCTCTCTGGCACATTTGGACTAAAAGTGATTGCTGACTTCTCCAAATTTATACTTTGACCAGAGGTTCGTTTATAAATATCTAGGATCTCTTTAAGTTTCTGGCTATCTGAAGTGCAAGCTCTTGAAAAAATAAGGGAATCATCAGCAAAAAATAAATGACTCACTCTAGGCTCGGAGTGAAAACAAGCAAAACCCATAATCTCAGACTTTTCCTCAGCATCCCACAAGAAGGAAGATAACGCTTCAGCACATAACAGAAACAAATAAGGTGAGAGAGAACAACCTTGGCGAAGACCCCGAGAAGGGTTAACATGGCCCTGAATCTGTCCATTAACATAAAAAACAAAGCGGGAAGTGAAAATGCAATTATAAATAAGAGAATGCCAATGACGAGGAAAACCCATTCTTTCCATAACCGTAATAAGGAAATCCCATTCTACGCGGTCATATGCTTTGCTTATGTCCAATTTCAGAGGCATAACCTTTCGTACCATTGGATCGTTTATGAAGGGAATGAAGAATTTCAAACGCTGCCACCACATTATCTGTTATTAAACAGCTAAGAACAAAAGCACTCTTATTACCTGAAATTACCCCTGGGAGAACCAACTTCAACCTATTAGCAATGGTCTTCGTAACGAGCTTGTAAACTATATTACAAAGACTAATAGGACGAAAGTCAGATGCGCTCAGGATTTGTCTTCTTAGGAATTAAAACCAGGTTTGTATCATTCACTGCTTTTATTGAAAAACCCTCATTAAGAACCTACAGACAAGCACTTATCACATTTGGGCCTACCACACTCCAATTATCTTGAAAGAAACAAGCGTGAAAACTATCCGGTCTTGGGGCTTTATGAGGACCCATGCACTTCAAAGCCCTCGACACTTCCTCACTAGTAAAAGGTTAAGAAAGCGTTAACACATCCTCATTAGACAAAGAATGTCTAATATGCATAGTAACTCGAAGGATATCTCCTTGTGACGGCTGATTGCTACAAAACATATTCGAAAAATAACATTCCAATTCCTGAACAATATCCTCCTCTTTTTCAAGCCAAACACCTTCTTCTGTCTTGATGCGAGAAATAGCATTTTTCCATTTCCTATTAGAGGCCCTAGAGTGAAAGTACTTTGTGTTACGATCCCCGTCCTCAAGCTAATCTGCCCTGGAATGTTGACGCCAATAAGATTCTTCACGGTATAATAGCACCTCAAGCTCCTTCTCCACCTTTTTGATTTGCTTCAAAATACTCGGATTTTGTGCACTTAAGTAAAGATCATTCAGACGAGTTTGAGTTTCAGAAATCCTCTTCTGCCATCTCCCAAATTTTTCTTTACTCCACCTAGAAAGAGCACAATTCTCATGCATGCACGCGATAGGCATGTTAATCAGTTGTACTCAGAAAGAGACAAGATTAAAATCCAATGCTGTTAGATCCCCAATCCCTCTAGGCTTGACAAGAGACAGGATTTGTTTTTCAAACAACCAAGGTCCCCCCGACAAAATTCTCTGACGATCAGCCACACTTCCAAAGGATAGCATAAACATATTCGGGGTATTTATAGCATCTACACGAAAGGAATTAGGAACTCTCCAAACATTCGTCATAACCCTTCTCAATCCCTCACTGTTCGCTACCCGATTATCCAAATTTTTACCAACCAAACAAAACTCCATACGTTCCCTCCCTTGTGAATAAATCTGCGTATCCATCTTGACCACAGGACCATCATCATCATCTAAATTTAATTTGGCACATAAACTTGAAATCTCCTCAAGAGCCATACTCCAAACAGAATCACGATCATAGACTAAAAGAAACACTAAAACCAAACGTTTCCTAAAGAAACGACTCAAGATCACCCTGGCGGCAATACTAGGGTTCCTTAGTTTGCCAAGATTCCCTAGAGAGAAAAAGGGCAAAATGGGAATACTTTGGCTAAATTCAGTTTCCCAATTTTTATATATCTAATTATCTAATAACTAGATATTTTTGAATTCAAAATTTAAACAAATCAGGAAACTTATCCCTCCATAAATTTAAATTAATTAATTCAAAATTAATAACAATTATTAATTACATATAGACAAAGTATGCAGTAACAGAAATAATGTAATATCCTAGACAGTATTTGTAAGAGATGGAATTGGAGACCTATGGACCCGTAACTCAAGCTCCAATAAATTATGACAATTAATTAAACTATTTAATTAATTTGTCTAATTTATTAATTCCAGTATTGCTCCACTAAAAATCCAGAATTGCACTCTTGAAATTACAGAATTAATTTACTCAGAAAACAGTGAGCAGTCTATCGATTTAATTATTATATGTGGTTAAATCCTCCATAGATAATTTATAATTGGAGCCAAATTAAATTCCGTTTACATCTCTAGTTACATCTTTATCCTTGTGTACCATTGATTCTCTAATGAACAATTAATTTATAAATCTATTATAAATTGAGTACTCAAACTGTTCAAGTCTTGAATCAATACACAAGGGAATCATCTTTCTAGCTTCCTAATGGAAGGAATAGATTCCATATCTGTAAGTTACATTCCCAGCTACTTATCTCATCATACTCCCAAGATACAAGTATTTCGATCTACTTAAAAAATAAACCTTTAACAAGTATGTCAAAGAACATAATGTTATAAATAGGAGTCTATAACTACTCAGGATTGAGATTGATCTATATATGATCATTTAGTGACATTATTTAAACTCTCAACAGTTAACGGAATTTATGTGAGATTTTTATTATGTCTGGTCTAGTCCTATATAATCGAATTTTATAAAGTACCTCCATTCTGATGTCAACACATCAATAGTCTGGATAAGACTATTACATTCTCAATATTAATAGACCGTACTAATAATATTTAATTAAAGATCCCAAACTTTAATTAATTATTGTGGACTATATTTAGTTTATTATCCATAAATTTTATCCTCATGTATATAACCCTTATATACTAAATTTATAGCCACATAAATAAACTAGGGATTTTCTGATATTTAATGACATACTAATTATGCAAAAATTCAAATAGAAAAAATGTCATTTTATTAATTCAACAAATATCCAAAATATATATGCTTTTAGGGCATAAACTCTAACTGCACACCTACACTAGATCTTGTGTATGTATACATATAGAGTTCGGCTATAATACCCAATAATGAGAAATGAGTTCCCAAAATAAAATGTTACACATTTAAGCATAATATTACATCGTTTAAGTATATAGCTATAAATAAACCCTAACCCATATTTGTTTTTTCATTGCTAAAATAAGGCTTAAGGTAATTTGTTAGCATATAATACATAGTGCGTCCAATAATATTACATGTTGTTCCGAAGTATAATAACATCTAGCGATCAATTTTAATAATTAAGTAAGGCAAATTCATAGCCAGAGATTATGCAATATTTAAGAACAAACTAATGTCTGGCGTAGAGAATACTCCTGTTATGATAGCTTATGTATATTAAAGAGGTGGGACACTCATTGATATAATAAGCCATCAAGAGAAAATATTTATATTACGGATTCCATGGCATTTATTTTCGAGTCTCAGTTCAACATTGATTTTCTTTGATACATGGCTATTATCTTCGTGGAAGCTCTCAACAAATTATTCTTTATCAATAGCTAAAAGTTCCAAGTCTTCGAGCAAACTCGACTGTGGGCTCCAATATTAAAGCCTTCACTGTGCTCAAAATCAGAAAAGTCGAAAAAAGAAAACAAAAAGGTACCTCAAACAAAGTAAGAATTTTCTCTGTCTATGAATAACACTAGGCGCTACTAGAAAACCATGATCTAAAGTCTACAAAGACAGGCACATAGCCTTAGGAGCTATTTATTAATTATCCATGCACAATGGTTTTCATTGAGTGGTAAACTTATTTGATTTATGAACAAAATTTATATTTCTTTAAGAAAGAGATTAAACATCTAATTAATAGGAATTATTTACTGATAAAAAAAATATATTGATATCCTTATGGGTTCCTTAGCAAAAATAGATCCTGATTGAAAGTGAGATTCAGTAAAAAAGTATATGTTTTTTTCAAAAAAAAAAATACTTACATTTTTTATTTCTTTACAAATAGACAGTCTTTTTTGACATTGCTGATCACACTTACTATCATATTCAACCATACAGAAGAGTTATTTTGCAAATAGTTCTAAAAAAAGGCCATTAACTCCATATTCAACTATACAGAAGGGTTATTTTGCAAATAGTTCTAAAAGAAGGCCATTAACTATGTATAAGTCGTTATCAAAAATCCATTTTACCTAATTTTTCTAACCTTCTCTTATGTCAAAGTTATAATCACACTCTCGAACAAAAAATAATTTCACTGATACCCTTTGAGCTGTGGGAAAAGTCCAATCATATGAGTATCATGATCATGAAACATTATATTTCAGAAATCATACGGGGCTCTTTGCCGAAAGAGGAAAATGCTAAGGCATTCCTTACAGCTCTTTAGGAATTATATCTCAAGATATAAAAAGGGTGAGATGATTACTACTTTAGGAAAACTCATCTTAATGAGGTACAATAACAAAGGAAATATAAGAGAGTACATCATACAGATATCTCATTTGGCTAACAAGCTTAAGATACTCAAGTTAGAAATTTCTGAAGATTTGCTTATAGCCTAGGTTTTGCTTTCTCTTCCTAATCAGTATTTTTCTTTTAAATTAACCTCAAACAAACTCTCTTAGTGATACCGAATTAATGCATTAAGTCAAGAAAAATATATTAAACTAGGTCATTCATCTCACAAGCTCGAAATCTTTTAATTTAGGCCATGTTCTTCATCATAAATAAATCAAATTATACAATCTAATCTATCTGTAGTTTCAATACCGTTTCAGAAAACCTATACCATTATAGATCTCGAGTTTAAATTTAGCATTCAATCCCTAACCTATTCTATTTAGCTGCGCATCCTAAGTAAATTTTAGTTCTTGGAGGAATGGATAAATTTTGATATCTTGTTTGGTAAAGAGTGCTTCATTAACTCTTCAGTATATGTTGCCATCAATTCTTCTAGTACAAAAATGCTTCATCTAGTTGATTGGTTTTTCACGAAATTTTGAGGAATTGTCAATTTGATGAGTAGAAATTTCTCAAAGGTGGACAATGGTTGGGCCAACCATTGTCATTTAAGAAGAGGGAAGACGTAGCAAATCTAAGACTCCAATTTAAACACCTTATAATGATAGTTTCATGGTTCAGTAATGTTATGAATCAGTCGAATATTAAATGCAGCAGGCAGTGCATCAATAATGTTACTTGATAAGAAACTATAGTAACTCCACCTGCTAAGGCACAAAAGAAGCACGATAAGCAAGGTTGCTTCTTTTATAGAAAAGGTGGACACCTGTAGAAGGAATGTACTAAGTACAAAGCTTGGCATGTTCAGAAGGTTAAGCTTCTCATTCATGTTTGTTCTGAAGTTAATTTAATTTATATACCTAAGGATACTTAGTGGGTAGATTCTGGAGCTACTACTTACGTAAGTATTTCCATACAGGATTTCTTGTGAAGCCGAAAGTCAAGTAATGCTGAAAGAGTAATCTATATAGTCAACAGCTAAACAGCTGAGGTGGAGGCCATGGGGCATTTTAGATTGTTTTTGAATACTGAAAAATATTTGGATTTGTATGAGACTTTTGTGGTACCGTCTTTAAGACAAAATTTGGTTTCTATTTCTGTATTGGACAAATCTGGATTTATTTATTCTTTCAGAAATAATTTATTTAGTCTTATGCATAATTCAATTGTTGTTAATACCGATTTTCTTAATGACAACTTATATATGTTAAACACCCAACCCTCCATTAATGAGACTTTTCATGTTAATTTAAGAGGTACAAAACAAAAATTAACAAAGGAAGACTCATCGATGTTATGGCACAAATGCTTAGGATACATTTCTAAATAAAGAATTGAACATCTTATGTCTGATGGGATTCTTGGTCCCCTTGATTTGGTAGATTTTAAAGTCTGTGCGAGTGTATAAAGGGGAAATAGATAAATTTTAGGAAGTTAGATTCCAATAGGAGCTCTAGCATCTTAGAACTAATACATACGGACATCTATAGTACATTCCCTACGGCTTTTTGGAATGGATAACTATACTTTATCACGTTCATAGATGATTATTCTCACTATGGGTATATATACTTGATTTATAAGAAGTTACAATCACTGGACATATTTAAGGCTTATAAAGCTGAGGTTAAAAATCAACTTGATAAGAAAATTAAGGCTATTAAATCTGATCGTAGTGGTGAATACTACGGTTGGTATGATGGATCAAGTGAGCAATGTCCAGGGCCATTTGCTAAGTATTTGGAAGAGTACGGCATCATTCCGCAATACACTATGCCTGAAAAACCTAGCATGAATTGCTGAATGACGCAATAGAATACTAAAGGATATGGTAAGGAGTATGATTAGTCATTCCACTTATTAGAATCGCTATGGAGAGACGCACTTAAAACTACAGCATATATCCTAAATAGAGTACCAAGCAAAGCAGTAACCAAAACCTCTAATGAACTCTGGACTAGGCGAAAGCCTAGTATAAGTTGTTTACATATATAAGGTTATCCAGCTGAGGCAAGGCCTTACAGGCTAAATGAAAAGAAACTAGGCTCAAGAACCGTAAGCTACTACTTTGTAGGGCATTTTGAAAGATGCAGAGGCTATAAGTTTTATGATCCTACAGTCTAGTCTTTCTTTAAGACAGGAAATGCCAAGTTTCTTGGGGATATTGAGTTTGTGAAGGAAGATAAGATTAGGGACATTAATTTTGAAGGGGAATTCATTCCTCTTCCTATAGTTGTCATTGACAATAGTCAGGACACTCAGGATCCTAATCCTGAGAATATCATTATTCAAGATGCAATTGCTCCAATTCAGGATAATATTCATGAGGTTCCTGTCCCAGTTGAGACAAATACTCCTGTAGAGTAAACTCAATAACCTCAAGAACTAGTGCCTTTAAAGAGGTCCACTGGAGAAAGAAGAAGTACGATTCCAGATGATTATGTCATATATCTCCAGGAACGTGAGTTTGACATTAGTATAGTGGAAGATGATCCAATCACCTTCATATAAGTCAAACAAATTTCCAATTCTCAAAAGTGGATTGATGTCATGAATGAGTAGATGAAATCTATAAGAGACAATGATATTTGAGTTCTTGTCAAATTGCCTGAAGGTATAAAGCTCATTAGTTGTAAATAGATATTTAAAACCAAACGGGTTTCAAAAAGCAATGTTGAGAGATACAAGACACATCTTGTAGCTAAAGGTTTTACTCAAAATGAAGGCATTGACTTTAAAGAGACCTTCTCTCCAGTTGCTTTGAAGGACTCCTTTAGAGTTATTATGGCACTTGTGGCTCAATATGACCTTGAGCTTCATTAGATAGATGTTAAGATAACGTTTGTCAATGGAGACATTGGTGAGACAATATATATGGTATAACTAGAAAACTTTGTATCGGAAGATCCAAAGTCTATAGCCTGCAACTCAAGAAGTCCATCTATGGTCTCAAACAGGCTTTCTGTTAATGGTATCACAAATTTCATGAAGTGATCATCTCATTCGGTTTTGAGGTGAATCCTGTTGATGATTGTGTACATCATAAATTCAGTGGGAGTAAGTTTATTTTCCTCGTGATTTATGTTGATGATATAACAAAGAATAAGACTTTCGCCGACACATTGAAGCGTCGATAAGTCTTCAAAATGCATTGCAAAAAGGCAAAAGACCTTTACCGACGCATTTTTTTGTCACTGGCTAGCGTCAGCAAAAGACCATCGCTAAAAGTTAGTTACCGATGAAAAATAACATGCGTCGGCATAAGCTACTTTTGCCGACACATTAGTTCTGTCAGCAAAAGCCTTGCATCGGCAAAAAAGAGACAAAATTTAGAGTTGTGATGAACCATTTGCCGACGCAAAACAAGCATCGGTAAAAACTTCCAAAATTTTAAAATAAAATCTTTCACCGACGCATAAACGTGTCAGTGAATATCCCCTCAGGGTAAGACTTTTCCTAATGCGTGAGGCCAAGTGCATCAAGAAAAGTCTTAGAAAATTTATATAAAAAAAATGTGTTATTTATTATTAAATATCGAATAATTAATTAAAAATAAAAAATAAACAAAATTAAAAATAAAATATTAATTAATAAAAAATTAATTTCATTAAAAAATAATATAATTTGTTCATAAAGTCATATGAATTACAAAATAAAAATACAATAAAAAACTTTTACTTAAAGCCGTAGTTATCTATTTTTGTTTAGAAGTCCTAAAAAATCTCTATTATATGCATTGTCATACAAAAGAAAATTTATTTTCTTAATAAAAAGGAAAACTTGAGTACTTCATGTTGGGAATCTGACCGCCTCAAATTCGTCATTTCCAGGATTTCACTTCAACGAATATCAGAATAACGGAGAAATAAAAATAGGGAATTGAAACAGTCACCATAACACAAGAATTTAAGTGGAAAACTCCTAAATCAGGAGAAAAACCAATTCCCTCCAGAAAAGACTTCACTATATGAAAAATTGTTACAATCATACAGCTTTTTCTCTTCTACCCAATGATCCCAAAACACTCAAGCACTCTTACAAGTATTTTCTCACTCACACCTTTCACCACCACTCTTTGAACAACAAGAGAGCTCACACCTCTCTATACTTAAGAAAACACTCCTAAGAAAATACAAAGAGAAGAAAAAAGGACTTTTAACTAGAGAAGAGAAAATACTAAAATACTTCTTTGGGATTGGGATGAGAAACAATGAGAGAATAGGTCCCCTATTTATAGTTAAGGCTTACTACCCCTTTACACATTTTCTACCAAAACTTACCAAAATAGATACACGGCCTATACGCGTTTTTTATTCGGTATGCATGAATCAAGGAAGTTTTTATTATTTTCCTTTAATTGGGAAAATGTGTAAAAAAACGGGTTAACAATCTCCTATTTGAAGACTTGATTTCAATCATGTCTTCACACTCGATCATTGAAAGGGCTCATCTCATAGCTACAGCTATCATTGTCTTCACCGACAATCATACTCCACAATATGAGTATACCACTTAGAATTGACGAATTCTAAGAATTTCACCTCGGCTCATGTCGAAAAAACCTTGCTGATAATTATGGTGCTAACTCCTACTGTTTGGTGTTTCCGGAAGTCCATCAACCATCGACATCATTCACCACACACCCTGCATCAATGCCAAACCAATGCTTATGTGCAAACTTGTGAACCCTGAATCCTGCCGCTCTATATATATACATCCTCTTTTATGACAACTTTGAGATTAGCGGCATACCATGAGGATGTACACGTCTTCCAGATCACAAAACGTCACTGTCCCCCTCAAAGGAGACAATATTAGCAACTTGATCAAACTTGGAGCTTCTAGCCGAACCTGCTCCACCTTTTGGATAATTTCTCTTAATGTGCCCAGATTGTCCACACGTCCAACAGATTCTATTCTTTTTATTAGAGTTCTTCTTTTTCCCATTCTCGACTGTCAATGCTGAGCCTTCAGATGAATTATTACCACCACCAATCAGCCTTCTTTCTTCAGAAAGTAAATTAGTTGTTACTTCTGAAAAAACCACAATCTCCTTCCCATACACTAGAATCGGTTTCATATGCTCGTAGAAAGATGGAAGAGACCAGATTAATCGTAAAGCTTTATCTTCATCATCAATCTTAACTCCAATAGCCTCCAATTCAGAAACGATGCCATTTAAAACACTGAGATGATCAGATATTGTCGTACCTTCACTCATACGTAGTGTATGAAACTGCTCCTTCAGGTACACACGATTTGAGACACCTTTTGCCCGATACAATTCTCCAAGCTTTTCCCAGAGATCCTTGACTGTAGATATTCCAAGCACATTTGCCAGAACATTTTTTGCCAAACACATCCGTATTGCACTTGCCGCTCTCTCATCTAGATCTTCCCAGTCTTCATTGCTAATTTTGGATTTCCAGAATTATCTCTACCCTTCAAAACCTTGTGTAGTCCAGATTGAATCAGTAAATCTTTGACTTGAATTTGCCACAAGCCAAAGTTAATATTCCCGTCAAATTTCTCCACATCAGCTCTTATCGGAGTTGAATACTTGATTCCTGACATGTCGCTTTGCACCGCAAGCTTGAGAAAATACCATAAAAAAAAAATTTTCCAGGAAAGATTGGAGGGGTCACAACGGTCCCACTTAAAACCCAATCTCCTTAGACAGAATTTTTTTTTTTTTTTTTTTTCACCAAGCTCTAGTGCACCGAAGAACCTGCCGCTCTGATACCAGTTGTTGGGAATCTGACCGCCTCAAATTCACCACTCCCAAGATTTCACTTCAACGAATATCAGAATAACGGAGAAATAAAAATAGAGAATTGAAACAGTCACCACAACACAAGAATTTAAGTGGAAAACTCCCAAATCAGGAGAAAAACCACTGCCCTCCAGAAAAAACTTCACTATATGAAAAATTGTTACAATTATACAGCTTTTTCTCTTCTACCCAATGATCCCAAAACACTCAAGCACTCTTACAAGTATTTTCTCACTCACACCTTTCACCACCACTCTTTAAACAACAAGAGAGCTCACACCTCTCTATACTTAAGAAAACACTCCTAAGAAAATACAAAGAGAAGAAAAAAGGACTTTTAACTAGAGAAGAGAAAACACTAAAATGCTTCTTTGGGATTGGGATGAGAAACAATAAGAGAATAGGTCCCCTATTTATAGTTAAGGCTTACCAACCCTTTACACGTTTTCTACCAAAACTTACCAAAATAGATACACAGCCTATACGCGTTTTTTACTCAGTATGCATGAATCAAGGAAGTTTCTATTATTTTCCTTTAATTGGGAAAACGTGTAAAAAACGCGTTAACACTTCAACCTATGGTAGTAATTTGTTTTTAAAGAACATTTCATATCTAGCTATTATTTGAGCTTAAATCTTAAGCTCCATATGTAGCAATTCCTCTCTTTCCTTTGCAATATCATGAAGCTTTCACTGGAAAAGGCCATTGTCTAAGCTTCCATACATGAACAAATTTACATCATGAGGTTATCTTTTCCGCTGCACCTTGATGATTATAAACCAGGTTCGTAAATTCTTAAGCGCTCCTCCACCAATGTTAATGGTATAAAGCTCTCTGTCAAGAAAATTTGTAGAGTAAAAACCAGCAAACAAAAGCATATCCTGAACATAGAGTAAACTATTTCTCCTAAACTAATGGAATATACTATATATAACTCTGAATTGTAGAGCAAATACCAGAAAATAAAAGCATATCCTAAGTATGTACTATACTATATATAACTCTGAAGTACCAATAACATCAGCAAGAAGTAAGAACATAGAAGATTCTAGTAGATTGTGATAAATTATAGGACATAAAGAGCTAATAGAATTCTCTAAATTTAAAAAACATTTTACAAGAAGCAATAATTACAAATATAAGGAGCCATCAATCAATAAAAATTAACTAAAAGAAAAGCACTAGAAACTGTGACAACAGTAAGAAAAGTTCCTCGAAAGACTTGGAACATATCATCCAAGTATGAGAGTGCTCTATAGGCCTTTCGATTCTGATGTGCTTAGATAACACTTCAATAAAATCCATTCTGATGTGCTTAAGTTTAGATTACACTTCAATAAAAGGGTTTTTCACATGATTAGTTCCTGAATTTTTCGATGATTTGCAACGTATCCCCTGAACTTTTTTTTTTTTGGCAATTAGGACCCTGAATTTAGAATTTTTGGCAATGTATCCCCTGAACTTTTTTTTTGGCAATTAGGACCCTGAATTTAGAGTTTTTGGCATGATTAGCCCCTGAATTTTTTCGTTGATTTGCAATTTATTTTTTAATTGTTTAAAAATTTGCATATAACTCAGGGGATATATTGCAAATCAGCGAAAAATTCAAGGGCTAATCATGCCAAAAATCCTAAATTCAGGGTTCTAATTGCCAAAAAAAAAAGTTCAGGGGATACATTGGAAATCTATGAAAAATTCAGGGGCTAATCATGCCAAAAATTCTAAATTCAGGGTCCTAATTGCCAAAAAAAAAGTTCAGGAGATACATTGCAAACTATCGAAAAATTCAGGGACTAATCATGCCAAAAACTCTCAATAAAATCCAACTAAGTTCCTAGTCCAACTTTAGTTAATATAGTAAAAAGCACGAAATGGAATAAGGCGTGATTCACATTAGAATAAGGTACTCAGGCTGATCATTAATAAAAGTGAAACAAACAGTCTTAAAACTTTTATGCATCCTAATCTCAGAACTCATGGTTTATATATTTACTTAAGTATATTTTGACATATAAAGACAACTCTGCATTCACAAACTGAAAAAGTCCAATGCATAACATCCAAGAAAACAAATTTTCACTTACATTTAATAGGACACCTTTTTCCATCACTCATTCTTCTGGCTCTGTAAACAGTGCCATAACTACCTAAATGACTGGGGGCATAAGTTCCAGCAAATTAATTAACATATCATCTTTTATAGATTAGCATTAAACACAAAATAAGAAAAGTACGATCTTAGTACCTGACTCTTCTTCATCCTCAATGATAAAATTGTCAAAAGTGCAGCAATGCTTTTTTCTCCAAATTGTTCTACAGCAAAACCAATAGACTTCATGTGAGCTTTCCATCTAACTGACTCTGGCAGATCAGAAAAAAGGTCACAACCTTTTTCAAACTCATCTTTGGTGACATAGATGGTGTGTTGACAGCATTTTCTTTTCCACACGTGTTATAGTTATGACTGTTCTTTGAGTTATATTCCACAGATGGACAACAACAATAACAATAACAACAACATTAGAAGCTAAAGAACGTTCTCAATATCTTTTCTCTAGGTTAAATCCCTCATATATAGCACAACTGAAACTGTATTCCCAAAATATGGAAGAATTAACCATGAGACAAAATTCATACATATATTTATATAAAATATTTATGTATATAACCAGAAAGAGAATACCTCTGGAGAATTATCTTCAGATTTGATTGGAAAAAACAACATAAATTGATCCCTTTTCCCTGTTATCAGTGATTCGATTCATCAAAAATCAACAATTTTACTAAAAAAACAAACAAGGAAGCACAGATTCATATTCCATCCATGATAAGATAGTGAAATCGACCTCCTTTTAGCTGCAGATAACAAAATCGAATTGAATGTCCTCCCCTACCTCTTCCTAAAGTAGGTCTTCACATCAAAAGTCCAAAAGCTATTCGATCCATTGATCCTATTTCCGAACAACGAAACCGAACCAACACCGTAAGCCATCGCCTTCGACACAAACTCAACCATAGAAGGAACCACTGCCATGGACACTGCCAACACCGTAAGCCATCGCCTTCGACACAAACTCACATCGCAATGCTACAATTTGCCAGAGTGACATCCTTCGCTCCAGTTACAACTTTAGCAGCAAACATTCCAATGCACAAATTTTATTTTGTGGATTTTAACCAACTAGCTTCAAGGACAGATGTTTACGATATTTTATCCGGTATCATGAATCACAATATTATCTCTTTACTAAGAGTTAATAATATTTATTTAAATTTTCTTACATCAACTTCCTGCTTTTTATACCAGATATTATAGGAATGTTGACAGAGATACAAGACTTAGAAGAAACCAATGTCAAAAGCAAAATGACACCGAGACGGACACTAACACTGCAAAACATCAGGTAATGAATCTATTTATCATAAAAATTGACATATCAAAGAAAAGATTTTAATTTTTATTTTAATCATACTATAACATTATCCTATTTAATTGCAGGAGCAAAAAATTACAAATCACCTTATGGGGAGAAACAGCAACAAAATTTACTATAGATATTATAAAAACTATGGAGGAACTAATTATAACTATGTTAACTAGGTAATTAACAATTACATCTGATATTTATATATAAAAATAATGTTATACTATAATTATATAAAAAAACTAATATAAACTTTTATATTATATGAATATAGACATACCAGAAGCTAATGCATTGAAAACAAGGTAACAATTACTTCCCATACTTTTTTAAAATTATAAAACCAAAAAAAAAAAACATATCTTATTGATCTTTATTAAATATGACTTTTTTTTATCAATCTGTTATTTAGGTTCCTTGTATACAACACAACATATCGAGTTCCTACTAGCTCCTGTTCCAAGATAAGTGCAACCACCAGAACAACAAAAATTACAGAACAGGAAAATAATTATAGAATTAAATCAGCTAGATTCCTTGACACAACAGGTGAGGAAAAATAAAATCCTATTAAGAAAAAGACTATTCTATAATATAATTCATACTAATATCAAATCTTTTTACATTATTTTCGGGGCAGCAAATTTACAGTAAAAGCAACAATATTCAAATTTGAAACACATCAAGATTGATATTATAATTCATGCCACTAATGTTCTAGACAGGTTCGAGAAGCAGGTAGTAGATGGTGGTACGACACACATGGTCATCTCACATCAATCCCAATTCCCTGGTAAAAAAAAAAAAAAACCAAGAACTTATACTAATACTTTCTTAACACTAATATTTTCTTAATTAGACAATTCATATAAAAAAGATTACATTTTACAGCATTTATTATTAATTAAATTATTTCTCTCTTTTCCTTCATACTAAATTGTTTCCTCATACCATTATTCCAATAGGCATAAATTAAACACTAGAATACAAGATGAGACAGGATTCACTGTCATCACAATTTTCGGAAAAGCAGCTCAAGCTCTGATCAAAAAACCATGTTCAACATTGACAATAGAAGAAGGCTATACCAATCCAACAATATTACCAGCCGTAATTAAACAATTATGCAAACAAATAAAAATATTTCAAATCCATTTCAGAACAAGGGGAGTTTCAATTGACACAATTGTGTCAAAAATATTTGACGACGATGAGTCCACTACATTATCACTTCCAGCACTACCAACCATCCAAGAAACAGAAACAGTACCAACCACACCATTGGATCCAAAAACTCCTGATCCCAAAAAAATTAAAAATAGGTAAAAAATTATTACTAATTTATACTTAATTTAAAAAAATACATAATATACTACGTATGATTTAACCAATAACATATTTCCTCTATATTGCAGCTCGGAAGCAACATCAACAGAAGCATCAAGGAAACGAAAATTAGTCAGATAACTAATTTATTCTTAATGAAAAATTAACACTTTGTGTTTTACCAACAAAAAATTCATTACTTCTTCCTCAAAAAAAAAATTAATTATATTTTTCTTCTTCCCCTATTCTAACATTTTTTCCCTCCTAATCACAGCGAAGAAGAACAAACAAAAAAAGGAAGCAAAAGTTGTAATACAAACCATCAAGCTATTTCAATACCAAAATATTTTTTTGTAATATATTAGACAATATTCTATAATATGTTAAACAATATTCTGTAATATTTTAAACAAACATTATATTATTGTATAATATTATTACCTATTATAAATAATATAATAAATATA
Organism: Trema orientale; assembly: GCA_002914845.1. Taxonomy (NCBI): domain Eukaryota; kingdom Viridiplantae; phylum Streptophyta; class Magnoliopsida; order Rosales; family Cannabaceae; genus Trema; species Trema orientale. The sequence goes on along the minus strand of JXTC01000054.1, from coordinate 1,133,031 downwards.
TTATAAACAATTAAATCTAATATTACTTCGTACTTAATCGCAGCAACGGCGCGGGCTACATGGCTCGTGGTTGTCGAGAGAAATAGGGGACAAGAAAGAGATACTGTGTTTTTAAAAATAAATTATGGGTCCCATCACTTATAAAATATTTTATTTTAATTATTTAATTTTTAATTAATTATTTTTCTTTAGCAAAAATGACTATTAAAATAAGATTTAGAAATTTGGGTTTTTACAGCTCTTGTGTATGAATTCATGCCTAATGGATCTTTAAATAAGTATTGTCTTTTCAGGAGAAAAAAGAAGTGATTCCCTAGGTTTTGAGAAAATATTTGATATCTCACTTGGAATTGCTCGTGGTATCGATTATCTTCATCAAAAATGTGACATGAGAATCCTTCATTTTGATATTAAACCTCACAACATTCTTTTGGATGAGAATTTTGTTCCCAAGGTTTCAAACTTTGGGCTAGCAAGATTATGCCAGTTAGAAAATAACACAGTATCCTTAACTGCAGTAAGAGGAACCATTGGATACATAGCTCCGGAATTGTTTTACAAAAACATTGGAGGAGTCTCCCACAAAGCTAATGTCTATAGCTTTGGAATGTTACTGATGGAAATGGCAAGTGTTGACGGAGATTTTGTCAACAATGAATATAGAAAATTGCGAGATGTGGCTTGTGTGTGAAAAGGATTGATGAAGTAAAGCAAATAAGGAGACAAGAATTTTATAGTGGTTCAGCCCCAAAAAAGATGAGCCTACGTCCACTGTTCTTCACTATTTTCTTGGAGAATTACAAGAGTTTTTGTCTCAAGATGAGAGCAGAAAATTACAGAGCGTAATGAAGTGTTTTGCGAAGAATGTGTGTTCTTTTACAATGAGACTAAGCCGCCTTTATATAAATGAGGATGGCTTATAGTTTCCTAATTACATAAACGAGTAAGTGTATAATCAGAAATACAATTTTGGATAACATCCTCAATTAAATACGGGATTTACTCAATCTCTATTCTGAAGCTTGTTTCCTTTTCTATGCTAATCACCCCTTTGATGAAGCCTGAACCAGTTTTTCTTTTATCCTGGTCGCATCTATCATATTCGGATGAGGTCGCATTTTAATTAAGAGAACACTTATGCGACCTGACCTTTGACTTTCTCAGCGTTGACTAATCATGGATTTAAGATCGCATAACAATTGCCCCCCAACTTCATTAGCCTTCAGGCTAAATGGAGCTTCTTATTCTGATAAATGCGAGCTTAAGAATGCGATGAAACTATCTTCAAATCTGAAAAGCTGTCAAGTCTCGAATCATATTTTTCGAAACCATGCGTATCCTCTTCTAACAGACACATCCACGTGTCGCCTTCCCTTGAGAAATCATCACGGCTCGAGGCAACTGCTCCGTTTCCCAAATATATATAATGATTACAACAGTACCAGCCGTTATTTCGACTTGAAACGTTTCAGATTTCAAAAATTAAATCGACTTTAACTCCAAAATTGAATCCCGCGCGAATCTCGGCCATCAGATTCAAGGAACAAATCCCTTGATCTACGGCTGTGATTTCTTGAATCACTTGACATATATACGCTCCTCCTCCCTCTTCATTCTCATTTCTTTTTCAGAAGCTTGTCTAGGCGAAAACTTCTCCTTCTTCCTTCGTTTTTGGTTTTCTCAAAAACCCGAGAAACCCTCTTCTCCGGCCAGTTGCAGAAGCTTTCTTTCTCATCTCCGGCGAGACGAACCAACAGAGCATTCAAGGAGCACTTCAGAATCCTCTTTCTTCTCGAAAAATCAAGGTCAGTTTCTTCTCATTTTTCCTCTGTTGAATCTTCCATTTTTTCAGAATCTCTGCAATTTCTACTATTACCTCCAGATTCATGACTTAGAAAACGTGGATCCTAGGTTACAGAAACTGGAATTGTAGGAGATTAAAATCCCAATATTTGTTATTTCAGTACTTGTTTTGACGAATTGATAGATGAATTATGTTCTGAAATGTTGATGATGAAAACCAAATCATGTAGAAATTGATAGAACAAATGACAAATAATCGAAGAACTGACTCGAACATTCCAAACGAACCTTAAGATCGCTTTAGAAATTGTCGAAATAGTCGAACAATTCGTGAACTTTCTAGGGTTTGCAACCCCCAATTACCATACATTGCTCGCATATAGCGAGGATACCTGTAAAAAATAGAAAATAATACGCCTATCTCTAGGTCGCATTTTAGATTAGTATAAATCAATATATGATTTTACCTGTAGGATAATGCTCGCATAGGATTAAATATCTCCTTGTTTATTTTTCAGATGTCTAGTAGCGAAGAACTTAGGGAGGGGAATGCGTTCTCAGGGGAGTCGTCATTCTCCGAGTCGAGCCCTAGCTCTATAAATCTGGACGACTACATAGAGCGACCTGATATAGAAATAACAGGGACTAGACAGAATAGTCCTCGCATAGGCGACCTCCCCCAAGATCAATGGCCCCAACATATTAGGGATGCCTCCGAATATGCGAAGGGTCACCAATACGCAGAAGGAGATTGATCATGCACCGATATTCAGACGAGCATCTCTACAAATAAGCTCGAAAAAATCATCCGCATCTACAACATCAACATCCTTCTTCGCATCCCCACAGAATTCAATCGACCACACACCCCTCCTCGTGGCACTGCCTCGTTCTCTGAAGCAGTCCTTAGGTGCGGCGTCCATCTTCCACTTCATCCGTACATAAAATCTATCGTCGACTACTACGGCGTCGTCCCTTGCCAACTGACCCCTAATACTTATAGATATATGGTAGGCTTGTACATACTATACCATAAGCTTAGTTTAGGATCTCCTACACCCGAAGAGTTCGCTTGGTTTTACCAGGTGAAGTCGAACCCCTCAGACTTCGGCTTCTTTTATGCGAGAAAATGGTCGAATCAAGCGATAAAGACCATTCACGGAGTCCGCAATAACATGGGAAAACAGAAAAAATCATTCTTCCATTTTGAGTATGCCGACAACGGGTTCTTTCAAAACCCTGGTAGGTAATGTAGCTGTACTTGAATTTCATAACTGCTTTAATATATCTGATCGCATTTCCATGTCTTCGCAGAAAACAAAGAGCGCCCAGGACTCAGCGAGGCATAGTTCGCAAGAGTGTACAAAGTTAACGCCCTTCCAACCGAGGAGTTTGATTGGAAAAAGCTTGGGACGACCAAGAATCTGATCGACTGCGGGCTGTTCCCGAAGGCCGCATCACTACCATACTCTGCCAACCGTCCTTCGAAGCCCTCGAGCTCGAAGAGGAAAAAGAAGGCGAGGAAGCAAAAAGAGGCAGATGCATCGTCTTCCAAAACCAGGAAAAGGAAGGCGCCTGCTCTATCGGAAGTGGTCTGCGAGCTCCTCCTTCCACTCTTGGGTCGATGGCAAGATCCAAGACGCCAGACAGCACACCTCCCTCAAAGGAGAAAGAGAAGGTCGATGTTTCTAAGAAAAGAAAAGTCGCCTTCGAGGATGTTCCCATTAGCTCGACCACTCCTCAATCTTCTCGACCAGCGAGCCAACCTGAGCCGCCTGTAGAGCCAACTTCCTCTGCAGGAACGAGCCATGTTGACAAGGCCAAGGAAAATTTCAACCAGCTTTGCCAACTTCCCGAAAAGGCTAGCATGAGTGCGGCCTTCATCGATCGCTTCACTTCGAAGGAAGCGTGGGAGAAGATGAAGCGAAGATCTCCCAGGGTCGCATTCACTGCCGCAATGCGAATGCTAGCCAACGTAAGTCATCTTACTTCGAACTTCTTTAAACTTTTTTTTTTTACATTCTTTTTGACTAATATATTCGCATTTCAGACCGCCGCAGCTGCTGTGCTGATGTACGACCCGGTCCTCGAGAGCATGGATCAAGGGGAAAAGACGGAAAAAGTTATCCAAGAGCTCGAGGACCTGAAGAAGACTCGCGAGGATGAGAAGAACTCCTTCGAATCGGAAAAAAAGCAGCTGCGCGAGGACCTGGAGAAGGAGAAACTCGAGAAGGAAAAGCTTGAAGAAAAAATCAAGACTCTTGAGAAGGCTATCTCCGAGCACGCAGATGCTTTGGAGAAGGTCGCCCAAGAGGCGGGTCGCAAGGCAGTCGAAGACTTCAAAGCTAATGAAGTCAAGGAGCTTGAAGAAAAGGCTAGCGACCTTGCGTCTTCGACCATCGTCTACAACATCTACTGCGAGCATCCCGAGTTTGACTTCTCCATCCTTGGCGCGGACGTGGTGGAGCTCGTTCAAAGCTGGAGGGAGGCCGATGCTGACAAAGGAGGAGCGAGCGATTCTTCTAAATAGATTTTTATTTGTAATGTTAAGACAAATATGGGCTTGTCCCGATTTATCTATATATATTCGCACATAAGTGTTCCTTTTTTTAATAGTTCTTTTGATTGAAGATTTATTCGTCGAACTTTTTACTCCTGCAAAATGAACAATAGTTACGTCGCATAATAATATAAATGTGCATAATTTAACCAAGTAGTCAATCACTTAGTCAATTACTAAATGACTGATCAGTACGCTATTGCGATTCGAATCTAATAACTTAAATCGTGGTTCAAGTAGTAGGATGGGTTAGGTTGCTTAAGAAAAATAATAATCGAGTGATGCAAACTCTACTATTTTTCAAAAGTTCTACATTAAAATAGGGTTTATAGCAATATGTCACATCGAACAATGAACGTTATGCTTAGTTACTTTCTGTCCAATGAGGGAAATTGCGTAATACGACATGCTACAGCAAGCGAGGAGAAAATCCTAAGATTTTAAGAAATTTCAAAAATTCGGTGATCTAAAATTCCAACCCCTCTAAATGAACATTTTGCATAGTTCCTTAGGAAGCGAGTAGGAGATGACGATCTAATCCTACTGCCCCCTGAGCTTTATGGTGTTCGAGGACTGTCATAAAACTATAATAGACGCGCAAAAATCACCATGTACACCGATTATTGAATGAAGAAATGATCTTTATTAAAGAATTCTGGACATCCAAGTACCACTGAAGATAAAATGAAGATACATATGAAGATTTATTGATAATATCGACGAAGTTGCTCTGCATTCCATGCGTGCTCGATCTTTTGTCTCCCAGTGCGAGCAAGCTTGTAAGTCCCAGGTCGAATGACGGCATCAATAACATATGGTCCTTCCCAAGTAGGCCCAAATACACCAGCACCTTGCTCTTTGGTGTTAGGTAGAATTTGTCTAAGAACAAGATCCCCGACCTTGAATTCTCTGTTTTTTACTTTGGAATTATAATATCAAGCAGTGCGCTGTTGGTATGATGCGACACGTAGTTGAGACTGCTCGCGCCTTTCTTCCAGAAGATCGAGATCAATCCTCATCAATGAATTATTCTGATCTTGCTCATAAGTTGATCGTCGTAGGGAGCTCGCACCAATTTCAACTGGGATCATGGCTTCGTAGCCATAGGCCAAGGAGAACGGACTTTCTCCAGTAGTAGTCCGTCGGGTGGTGCGATAAGCCCATAATACTTCAGGAAGTACTTCTGGCCAAGCTCCCTTGTATTCTTCTAGCTTTGTCTTGATATTTTGCTTAAGTATCTTGTTTATCGCCTCAACTTGCCCGTTTGCTTGTGGATGAACGACGGTAGAGAAACCCTTCATGAACCCCAAGTTGTCGCAGAAATTGCGAAATTCGTCGCAGTCGAACTGTTTTTCGTTATCAGAAATTATTGTATGTAGAATACCATATCGACATATTATAGATTTATAAACAAAATCTATCATTTTCTTCGCTGTAACAGTACTCAAAGCTTCCGCTTCTGTCTACTTAGTGAAGTAGTCTACTACAACCACCGCGTACTTTAATCCACCTCGTGCCAATGGGAGAATTCCAATGATATTATTCCCCAAACCGCAAACGGCCAAGGACTAGTCAACGATGTTAAAGGGACTGGTGGCATTCGGGTAATGGTTGCAAACCTTTGGCACTTTTCACATTTCCGTACAAATTCCATTGTATCCTTCTTCATGGTGGGCCAAAAATAACCCTGCCTTAGGGCTTTATTTGCAAGTGCCTGCCCCCTGGAATGATTCCCGCATATCCCTTCATGAATTTCCTTCATGATGTAGTATGTCATGTCATCATCAACACACAGTAACAATGGCGAACTAAAACTTCTTTGATACAGTTTGTCATCATATATAATATAGTGAGCTGCCTTCATCCTGAGTCGCTTTGCTTCATCTTTATTCTCGGGAAGTTCACCGTTTTGTAAGTACTTTATTATAGGATCCATCCATGTAGGTTTCTGATGAACTGGCATGGTCAGTTGAGGCTCTACTTCTATACTTGGTTTTGCAAGGAATTCTACTGGCACAACTTTCAACAATTCTGCATCTTTCGTTGAAGCAAGCTTGGCTAGAGCGTCCGCTTGAGTATTTTTAGCTCGGGGAAGAAGTTGAATGCTGTGAGCAGTAAACATTGAGAGGAGTCGTTGTACCTCTTGTAGATAAGCCATCATTCTTCCTCCTCTTGCTTGGTAATCGCCAATTACTTGGTAAACCACTAGCTGGGAATCACTGTATGCTTCTATCATTTCGACCTTCATCTCTTGTGCGAGCTTGAGTCCAGCGATTAATGCTTCATACTCTGCCTCATTATTCGATGCTGGAAATCCGAATCGAAGTGCACAATGTATACTATGACCTTCGGGGCTAATCAGCATCAAACCCGCACCAGCTCCAATTTCGTTTGACGACCCATCGACGTATAGTCTCCACAGCTTCGACGGGTCTAAAGTAGGTCTTTCAACTATTTTGGCTGGAATGTTGATATCATACGTAAATTCTGCAATAAAATCCGCAAGAGCTTGTCCTTTGATCGCAGTCCGAGGTCGAAAATCAATGTGGAACTGGCTCAGTTCAACTGCCCACTTTAGCAATCGTCCAGAAGTTTCCAGTTTTTGTAAGACTTGCTTTAGAGGATAATTCGTGAAAACTTCAATGGAGTGAGCGTGAAAATAAGGTCGAAGTTTCCTGGATGCGACAACAAGTGCTAACGCCAGCTTCTCCATCTCTGGATATCTTGTTTCTGCATCAAGCAATCTCTTGCTTACATAATAAACAGGCCGCTGTACTTTTTCTTCTTCTAGAATTAATGCAGCACCTGTCGCGTATTTAGAAACTGCGAGATATAAGTACAGTTTTTCCCCCGATTTTAGTTTTGACAAGAGTGGAGGAGAACCCAAGTGTTTCTTCAACTCTTGGAACGCCTGCTCGCATTTCTCCGTCCATTCAAATTTCTTCGATCCTTTCAACACTTCGAAAAATGGTTGGCATTTATCAGTCGATCTTGATACAAAACGACTTAGTGCGGCTACTCTCCCCGCCAAGCTCTGCACGTCTTTTGGTTTTCGAGGTGACTGCATATCGATTAATGCCTGAATCTGCTGTGGATTAGCTTCAATTCCTCGCTGATTCACCATGAATCCCAGAAATTTTCTAGATCCTACACCAAACGCACATTTCTGGGGATTCAGCTTCATTTGGTATTTTCGAAGAATTTCGAACATCTCTCCTAGGTGCCTGATGTGATCTCCCGCTTTCTTCGACTTTACTAGCATATCATCGACGTATACTTCCATTGTCTTGCCAATTTGTTTTGAAAACATCATATTGACGAGACGCTGGTAAGTTGCTCCCGCGTTGATTAATCCGAAGGGCATTTTCTTGTAGCAGTATAAACCTCGGTCAGTGATGAACGAGGTATGCTCTTCATCCAGTTCATACATGGGAATCTGGTTATATCCAGAATATGCGTCCATGAAGCTCAAGAGTTCGTGCCCTGATGTCGCATCTACAAGCTGATCAATTCTTGGGAGTGGAAAACTATCCTTCGGGCATGCCTTGTTAAGGTCGGTAAAGTTGATACAAGTTCTCCACTTCCCGTTGGGTTTCTTTACCAAAACCGGGTTTGCAAGCCAATTTGGATAAAAAGATTCCCTAATAAATCCGATTTCGAGCAGCTTGTCCACTTCTTCCTTTAATGCGACATAGCGTTATGGATCCATCGCCCTTCTTTTCTATCGAACTGGTCTTTTTGTGGTATCTATGTTGAGACGATGGCACATGACATTTGGATCAATCCCCACCATATCCGAATGTTGCCATGCGAAGATATCCAGATTCGACTTTAAAAAAGCGATCATATCAGCTCGCACAGGTTCCTGAAGCTTTAAATTCGATTTTGAGGATCTTTGAAGATTCATCAATTGACAGATCTTCCAAATCTTCAATAGGTCCCGTTTTGACTTCTTCATCGATTTTTCGAGGATCGAGGTCTTCGATTGACGCTTCCCCTTGTAGTTGGACCATCATTGTGCGAGGCGATGTATCCTTTGAAGCGAGTTTCAAAGAATTGTTATAACATGTACGTGCGTCATATTGATTACCTCGCACTTCTCCAACTCCATGCTGCATTGGGAACTTCATGGCGAGATGATAAACAGAGGTGACAGCTCGAAGTTCCCTGAGAGTCGGTCTTCCCAGTACAGCATTAAATGCAGAGGGGCAATCTACAACCAAAAATTGAGTTATTACTGTTGAAACTCTTGGATAAGTTCCAACATTAACCATCAACTCAATCATGCCCCTAGGCATTATACTATCTCCAGTGAATCCGTAGAGTGGAGTGACGATGGGTTTCAAATCACCATCACTCAACCCCATCTTCTTGAAGGCGTCGTAGTACAAGATATGCACAGCACTTCCATTGTCGACCAGTACTCGCCACAGCTGAGTGCTTCCACAGTTGATTTTAATGACTAGAGCGTCATTATGCGGGTAATGGACTTCTCTTGCATCCTGCTCTGTGAAGGTGATGTCCATTTCGGGTACCCTCTGAAGCTTTTGTGGTCGTCGCTCAAGATGCATGACATTAGTCAATGGCTGCTGCCTAGCTTCTCTTGCATATCTATCTTGTGTCCTCTTCGAATCTCCTCCAACATGCGGCCCTCCGAAAATAGTTCGCACTTCGCATTGTACTTCGGGGGGTCGTTGTTGGTTTTCTTCTCTTCGTTCATTGTTTTACCGGGTATACTGCCTCAGTCATCCTTCTTTAATTAATCTCTCGATCTCATCTTTTAGAGCGTAGCAGTTACTGGTATCATGTCCAATATCGTTGTGGTATCGGCAAAACTTGTTGGGATCGCGTTTCACTCTGTCCCGTTTAATCGGCTCCGGTTGACGATATCGTTCATGCTGATTTGTGACCGCATAGATATGATCTATGGGTGCATTCAGCTCGATGTAGTTGTTAAACCTTATGGGAGCCTTCGGGACCACCTGCCTTTTTTGTTCAGGCTGTTTCTCAGACTGTTGTTCGTTTTTTCTCTTGCTCGACTTCTTATTGTCATTGGTCGTGGTCGCATCTTTTGTTGAATCTTTTCCTCCTTTTGTCTTGTGAAGATTTTCGCGTGAAGATTCGACTCTTAGATGACGACCAACCCGCCTGTAGAAGTCCTCAAGAGTTCTACATTCCCGCTCGAGCAACTCCTCCCAGAGTTTGGTTTCAACTCGCACCCCGGCCATCAGTAGAGTTAAAACTCCTTCAGGCGGGTTGTTGACTTTCGCCAACTCTGAGGTAAAGCGATTGAGGTAAGATCGCAGAGTCTCCTCTGGACCTTGCCGAATGGCTGATAGACTGATCAAAGGGACTGTAAAATTCTTGGCAGCCTGAAATTGTCTTATGAAGGCAGTCTGTAGTTGTTGCCAAAATGAGATTGATCCGGGTTTAAGTCCTCGGAACCACTTCTTCGCTGCTCCCGTGAGGGTTACAGCGAAACATCTGCATCGTGCAAGGTCGTCCACTCGATGTAACTCCATCAGGTCGCTGAAGTGGTCCATATGGTCCTGTGGATCAGTTTTCCCATCAAAAGCCTTTATAGTGGGAAGTTTAAATCCAACAGGCAAGGCTGCAGCTCGAACTTCCTCGTTGAATGGCGATTGACGATACCCATCCACGAGCTCATTGTCCCAGTCGGCAATTGTTTCTAATGCAATCCTCAGATTGTGGACATCAATATTAGGAGGAAGAGTATTGATTGGTAGCTGGGGTGGTCTTTGATTGTCGTCACGTTATACAGCTGCGGGTTGGTCAGGCAGAGTCTGTTGCGATTTCTGGGAGGATCGATTGTAATTGTGCGACGAGATCGACTCCGATGCGATGTGGATTGCTCACGACTATGTCATTGTTCTATGTGTTGTCGCAGGTCCACTGGATTCTGCTTGGGTTCTCTGCTAATTCTTTCGAAGACGTTCCTTGTTTGACGATTCCGCTCGCTGCTTTGATCCCGATTAACGTTTGCTCTCGTGGAAGGTTGTGTATGATCACGATCAGTGCTTGAACTTCCGGTCCTGGATTCTTGTGGCAGATCTGCGACTTTGCCTTTCCCTTTGGAGGTGCGATCAGTTTGACGCTCCGGCTGGGTTCTGGGTTGGTCGCGATTTTCTGCTTCTCGGATCTGGATCCCTCTTTTAAGTTGTCGAGCAGGACGGTCTCTGGGGCGTTCCTGCTGTGGTGGAGTGACCATCTGTTCTTCAGCGAGACGTCGCAGAGAATCATTGATTTGACTGGTGATTTGTTGAAGGTTCGCCAGTGCGTCCTCCATTCGGTCATGTCTTTGGATGATGTTCTCTAGTGCGGTCACAGCAGTTTGATCATGAACAGGATTATCCTGCGCAGCTGTAGTGCTTTGAGGCTGGTTTTGGCTAAGTCCAGCGTTTCTGGTGGTGTTTCTGGTGTTTGCCATCGTTGAAAAAAGAATGACGAATACTTAGCTGGAATAGCCCTCCTTCTAGCGCCAATTGTTGACGGAGGTTTTGTCAACAATGAATATAGAAAATTGCGAGATGTGGCTTGTGTGTGAAAAGGATTGATAAAGTAAAGCAAATAAGGAGACAAGAATTTTATAGTGGTTCAGCCCCAAAAAAGATGAGCCTACGTCCACTGTTCTTCACTATTTTCTTGGAGAATTACAAGAGTTTCTGTCTCAAGGTGAGAGCAGAAAATTACAGAGCGTAATGAAGTGTTTTGCGAAGAATGTTTGTTCTTTTACAATGAGACTAAGCCACCTTTATATAGATGAGGATGGCTTATAGTTTCCTAATTACATAAACGAGTAAGTGTATAATCAGAAATACAATTTTGGGTAACATCCTCAATTAAATACGGGATTTACTCAATCTCCATTCTGAAGCTTGTTTCCTTTTCTATGCTAATTACCCCTTTGATGAAGCCTGAACCGGTTTCCCTTTTATCCTGGTCGCATCTATCATATTCGGATGAGGTTACATTTTAATTAAGAGAACACTTATGCGACCTGACCTTTGACTTTCTCAGCGTTGACCAATCATGAATTTAAGATCGCATAACAGCAAGTAGAAGGAAAAATGTAAATGCACACGCAGAGCATTCAAGCCAAATTTACTTTCCTCTATGGATATATAACCAATTCAACAAAGAGAAGAACATCGAACTACAAGACATCAGCAATGAGGAATCGGACGATGTCAGCGATGAGGAAATGAAAACAACAAAGAAGATGATCATAGTAGCATTATGGTGCATACAATTGAAGCCTTGTGATCGCCCTTCAATGAACAAAGTCATAGAGATGCTTGAAGGTGATGTTGAATGCCTAGAAATGCCTCCAAAGCCGTACTATTGTCCACAAGAAAATTATAATGGAGAGAACACTGTGGGGACATCACAGACAACATGGTCGTCGTCACTACCAAACGAGGACTCTACAGATTAGTTTGATGATATGAGAACAATAATTATCAGCCTTTGAGCTTGAGGAGATAGTTGAAATCCCTCATCAATTAGAGCAATTAATCTTATGATTTATCTATATCCATTGTTGAAGCCTAAATAGTTATGTTAATCTAGTCAAGTATGAATATACGGCCGCTTTCTGTTTTCCTAAAAATGTCATAGAATGATTGAGCTGGAAGAAGGTTTTGGTTTATAGTCCTCTAGAATTTAGCTCAATTTCGAGGACTAGAATTAAAGGCGAAATTGGACTACCAACCGTTTAACTGTCAATTTTCTGGGACTAGATCATCAAATTTGAATCAAATAACCATGTTACAGAAGAGAATCCCTTTTAATCCTCAAGCCAACACAAATAGTCTTGATACATGAACTGGCTCCACAAGTCACATATCATCCAAATTGCATTCCCAGGCCCCAGCTCACTTGTTTTCCTCTGTTTTGTTTTCTTCTGTTTTGTTTTCTTCTTTTTTCTTTTTTTTTTTTCTTTTTTCAATGCTTGGACCAGTCTCTGACAAGTTATTTCCAAGTTTCCAACACTATAAACTGAGGCACCTCATCAAACTAGATCTACCTCGTCTTCCTCACCAAATATTTCAGATCAAGGTTTTACCAGATGGGGCAGACTGGCCTTCAAAATCTTATACAATTCCCATTATTCAAGTCAACTTCAGCTTTTCAAACACATTAGAATACCATTCTAACGTATGAACCCAAAAAAAATTGTACTAGTATATACAATAGCCTAAAACAATCACTTATACAAATTGCCTGCTTACCAAAGGCCATTGTTCTCCAAAGCTGACATCACTACATATTACAAGCTTTGTGTTAGTGCAAGAGATTTCAGCATTCTCAAGTGTAAAACCGCGAAGAATTGGCAAAGGCATTCCTTTCCAGAGGTACAAGTTCACATATGGTAAGGCGACAGTTTTGAGGATGACTGACATTACAGACTGCGTATTCAAATAAGTCGCCCAAGTTATTACTCCAGTATTAGCTCATTAATTTATTGATTATCAAGCTATGCAACAAGAGAAGCTAAGAGTCTTGTTTCAAATACAAGATCTTAAAACAAAACCAAATCATGACAGAAGTTTGAATCAACATACCTGAACTAAATGCATGTGAAGGTCTCCGATTGTGCTCCACTTCAAAACTGCTGTGAAGTCTTTCAGTTTAAGAGTACCAACCAGTTTGTTCACCACAATTTTCGGAGAACAGGAGCCAGTAATCTCCTGCACAAACAAATACACCCTCAAAGGTCTCAACTGGCTAATCATTTCTATTCTCAAGTATAACTCAAAAAAATGAAGCATACCAGCGATATGCACGCAACTGGTATAACCTCAGCAGCATCGAGAACATTAATTATAACATCTGTGTAAATCGTAGTTTCAATATCATTTTTTACAACTTTAATGATCGGCGGAGAAGATATAGATATATTAAGAACCATGGCGTCATCTGGATACTTCTTGTACAGTTGGGGAACTGCATATTTCCACTTAGAAGTGTTTAAAAGAGACTGATCCGGAACTTTGTCAACAATCCAATGCATATAATCTGCCTGAATATAAATATGAACATCTTTAGTACACAACGTGGCTTACTTCTCCATTATACGAAGTGAAAGGATATGATGAGGCCAAGGCAGAGCTCAATTTGGTCTTAGGCTAGTGTTTCAATTTTGTGCCTCAACTCCTGGTTAAACCAACATCAACAAAATACCTCAAGTGAAAGTTCACAATAGAGAAAACAAGGACACCATGTTCAGATCATGATTAGGCCGTGTATGTAAATTGTGATGAGTAGCATTAAATGTACAGAACAAGACAGAATTTGCATGATTATGTAAAAATTGACAACGTAGAACTTACATTGAAGAAAACTAAGGACACAGAGTTGAAAACTTTTTCGTGTAATGAAATCTCGACCATCTTACTAGAAGCATTGCAGGTAACAATATCTACTGAATCTCCATTATAAAATCTGGAAGTTAAATCATCAGTACCCATGAATAACCCATTGATCTCAAATTCAAAGGAAGAATTTGTTAAAACAGGGTCACCAACAAAAGTAACGTTCATTGAAGCAATATCATAGACTGCAATTTGCTTTGGAAGTGATTGCAATAAAAAGTCAAGCTTCACTATCCCTTCTTGGATCTTCTCAGAAATAGCATCTTCAACTAGAGACTCTATTTTCCCTTGAAAAGTGTCAACTAACCTGTAAGAGCGGGTAAAAACCATAAAATATAGTTCATTTATTTAATATCCTTCATGGATATGGAACTCATGTAATACCTGTTTGATAAGATTTTGAAAAATTAAATCACCAGAAACTGGACTCTAGGAGTAGATCGTTTTCAATTTTCATTTTCAGAAGAACAAAATGAGCAAAATACTCTAAAAGCAAACTTATTATTTGATACCCTTGGTAAAGCCAGGATGCTCCACCATCCACCTTTATGGAGATATCTTTGATGTAGCATCCAGATTCCAAGACAGACAATTTGAGAGTTCCTTCTTGGTCTTCCAAAGCCACAGTGACACCCATATCCATACCTTCAACCTGGCAAAAGCAGTCCGTTGAGAAAGTAAAATCAATAAAGGCAGAAAAGCAAAGCTCATTGGAGTTGGTGTTCCCACTCTTCTTTTCGATCATGCTTAAAACTGAGGATTTACCCCTCCAATTCTGAACAAAAATGAATTCAAGAATGGACAGAAAGAAAAGAAACAACGAAGAACACAATAAGTTTTATTTGGTTCTTAGTAGCAGTAGCCAATAGCATAAACTAATCCTACATCCAAGGTAGGGATTATCTCCCTAGTCAATCCGCTAGAATTAATGTTTTACGCCCTTAATTCACTCACAAGTACAAAGACTCTCAACACAAGAATGATCACATAAACACTAACTGTTTTCTCAGTAATCAAACAACCAGAAAGCCCCAGTACAAACCTAGAAAACTCTCTTGATCTCAAAGCACTATATGAACTCATTACAGAGTGAATCACACGCTTGGTGACAAGATTTTCGCTCTTAAGCATCTATTTATAAAATGTTCAGATCCAATTCTTAAATGAAAAGTGTCTAAGTTCGTTACAAAGCTAATTAGTCAGGCTGCAGTCCTGTCAACCACTTTAACTTACATTATAACTGAACTAACTGTCAATAACTAATAATTAATCAGGGACACCACTTATCGAAAACAATATAAGCCAATTGAACAACTCCCGTGATTCAGTTTTTTCCTCAAAAAGTCAGAACATCATTCAACACCATCAAAATGTAACCATGATTGAATAAAGTACATAGTTATCCTAAAACCTGCTAAGCTTCTTCAGTCCACGCTCTCTGAGTTCAAAGAATAGGCAAAAGGGTAGATTTCATATTGCCTCTGATATTGACTAGGATAACTCCTCAAATGAGAGCGAAGGACAATTTGATGCACCTCCATGTACAGTTATTAGACTATATAGAACCATACTTCATAAACTTAAACAACGGTCTATTATTAAAGAGATAAGGCTGCACATTTCTGAGTTGAATATACAGGCAACTGATAATCTGTTCTCCTTTCCTTAAAAACTAAAATATATACTCGTATATATCTACTTCAAGGGTAGACCAACATCATGTTGTTTGGTTTTGGGTAGTCTTGGTTTTTGCTTAAAATCCTAAAACAAAGTAGATTGTAACAATAGCAAAAATCAAAAATCAAAAGAAACCCATCCGAGTTACTATACACATACCTGAATAGAGGCTCTCCCATTATCAGAAATCTCGATAAACCAGTTACTATAAGAGTATTTCCAATTCATACTCAACTTCGCAGTAGCACCAGAAGCAATCAAAACAATACCCGTCTCGCCGGTCTCCACATATGAAGAAGGGACCTCAACACTATAGATTGTGATATTAGAAAGAACAACATGAACCGTGCCAATTATTGGCACTTTCACTTGCTTTTCAATTTGAGGGAGTTGAAGTGGAACTATGGAAGAAATAGCTTTCTCTATCAGCAAATCCTTGGCAAAATCGAGACCCTTATCTGATATGACCACGGAGATAAAGCCTTCTTCTTGGAAACTTGAGGGTATTATCAACAGAAGCAGCAAAAACAAAGACAGAATTTTGGATGCCATGAACTTTGAGAAAAAACTCATGTGAGAAGACACTCAAAAATTTTATGATTAAAAGATTTTTATTTTTCTTTTGAGAAACTTAATTTAAGAACAGAAGTGATATTCTGGTTCCTGGGATTTGTAGAACAAGTAGTTTCTGATATATTAAATATGTTTCGTACACGAACTGGTGAAAATGGAAAGCAACACGTGGAAAACCAAACAATTGTGAGAGTTTCAAGCATAAGAAGTTAGTTGGTCGAGTTGGCTCAAGTGGGTTGGCTCAAGTGATAAGAGCACCTATTACCTACGACCGAAGTAGGTTCGAGTCACACCGGAGGTAGGCGTGAAAGCCTATTATCCCTAATAGGGTAAGGTGGGGTGAGGTTTGGGTAATAGTAAGTATTTTTCTTTAATTTGTAATAAGTGGAGGTCATTAGTTAAACTCACTTAAAAAAAAAAAAAAAAAGTTAGTTGGTCGAGTTTTTTGGAATTATCTTCTTCAATATTTTGATTTATAGTTTATACACTAAATATTGTTGATGATACTTGGCTGACCGTGGCAACAACACCCACTTTGTTACAAACAACAGCATTCAGGCGCGTGTTATCTGTTTAGGCGAAAGCATCTGTTGCCAAGATTCGCATACGTTCAAACTCGAATGGAATATAACAAAACCCAAAGAATAAAAAATGCTCCTAGTTTTACTTTCTATTCTTTTTACTTTTGTCACTCGTCCCTCGTGCAAGAAATCGAGAGTTCAAACTGAGACAGCTGCTATGACGAAGTAACATGAGGATCGAAGTCGTGACTTCGAACTAAAACAGCTATGATGGTCGAAGTATATGAGCAATCTATTTATCATAAGATAATTACACAAAATCTCCTAAGACATCCGGTTACACCACTCTCGCATTTGTAACCCTTTTTTTCAGCAAAAAAAATAATCAACAGCAAGTCGGCAACTCATCCAATATCTCATTGCGCAACACAAAACTGAAATATTTTTCCTGGCCAATTGATCCTCGGAACGCCACACGCAGAGGGCTTAGAAATTTAATATGAGGGTCATAGAAGGAGAGAACAGGGTGTTTATTGCCCAAATAGGACGAAACTCAATATGAGTAGCTTTATATAATCAAATTAAGCAAAGGCTTCCCTTTTTTAAAAATCTGCTCTAACAAGAACAAGGATTCTATATTGCACAAAAAACAGACGGCAGATGGTAATAATGCACATTACTTATACAAACAGGTATCAAAGATGGTAGAAGACAGAACGAAAGATATCTCAATGTTCCAAACCGATCACCAACACAGCAAGTACATGATTATCGCTGGTCCTTTGAGGAAGCGACTGTTGAGAAGTCTACTACCGATAAATACCCTCCGGTTTCAAGTGAAACCATCTCCATCAACAATGTGGATGTATAGGTTGTTCAATAATTGAAGATTTGCGGACTCTAAAAAGGTAAACTTCACCAAATCAGAATCATAGAAAGTAGTCTGGTGCCGGTTTTTTGGCAGGTGCCCCTCTTGATTCCTGCATTTATATCATAATTTTTCAGTGCCACTATAACAAACCCTGAAATGAACAAATTAAGCATTTTATTCTTTATTTTTATTCCTTTATAAATTCCCGTGAGAAAACATAGTGACCAAAACTCGACATGCACTTGCCCCCACAGTATTAGCATGATTACAATCCTCTCTTAAACTAAGGTACACGCGCACGTATTTGAAACCATTCAACCCACCAAACATTATTTAGTTCTATTACTTTGATCTATTGCAAGTAAACTTTCAATGTACAAACCTGTGGAGCAGCTTCAAACACTCGAAACTGCTTATTTAGATTCTCATCCAGTTCAAGAATCGCAGCTACATTACCACATCTGCAAGACACACATGATAGGAATGAAAATTTGAACTCCAGAACAGAAGGGCAAATTAAAAGCAACCGATTTACCTGTAGCAGTAATTTGGCGCGGACCATACTGTCACTATCTGACTATTGAACATCCACTTATATCCCTCCATAACCAACTGATGGGCACGACATATATAATCAATGTTGTTTGCATGGTTAAATGACGTAACAACACTGCCACCAAACAGATAACCAGCACCACGAGGACTCAAACCCCAACCATCCACAATATCCTCTGGGTCTGACCATAGCAGGTCACACATGGCACCATCATGGGGTACTTCTTGCTTTCGATCGATTATGCGTATCTGTCACAGCAGGGCATGTCAGTAATTATATAGAACTTGAGAAGAGAAAAATAAATATTCTGTAATGGAATCTCAGACCTGATCCAAAGTTGAAATGTTCGGGGAAAGACCACCATGGACACCAAATATTTTGTTCTCAATGAGAGCTGACAGACTGTCATAAACCACCAAAGAAAGAAGATGTAAGAAAGAGGAGAAGAAGAACAAATTTGGCTGTCCTGGAAAAGATGTAACTAAAGGACGGCCATAAAAGTAATATTTTCTGTTATCATTGAAGCTTTTAGGGTTAAAAAGGGAGGGGGGGTGGGGGGTGATGGAGAAGATAGTGATGCTTTGACAATAAAACACTGTAAGCTTCATTCAGTTACATTAAGAAACAGGTAACACCTGCTTCTTTAAGAGATTGCTTCAGTGGCAGGAGTGCTTTCACAACCGAGTCCAGTTCATATGGTGACAACAAAATACAAAGAAGAAAATGTTAAACTCAAGCCATCTATCAAGTTTGTCAGTAGGCTTAGTGTCTAAAAGCAAGTTCGCAGTGTGAAATGGAGATACTGAAAATAATTGAAGAATCCACCCACCTCACCAACGCAATATTTCATATTTTGCTACATATTTGACATGGAAAAGTAGCACTGCAGTGGCAAGTCAAAAGGAGAAAAAAGGCAACCTCTCTGCACTTTTGAAAACTAGTACAAGAATCTTAAGGAGCTCAATCCTACTAATTAAATCAACCCGATGAAGAAATACTTTTTCTTTTCCCAGTAGCTAAATTCGACCCCCTAATAACTTGCCTTATGTCACTCAACCTAAACAAACTGGGCCACTGTTACTTTCACAGAAAGAATAAAGGATGTTTGGCAACTGATGAATAAACAATCAGAATACCAAAAATCCAACCATCTCCTGATATATCAATTGTCAGTTTGCCACAAATAGATGTTTCAAGCTTTGTATGATAGAAGTTGGCAACACACCTTAGGTAATCGAATATATCAGTGCAATATCTCCAAACATTCACAGAACCATATTTACGAAGGCACTCATCATAGAATCCATATACCTGTTTAGAAAAGGACAAGTAACCAGTAAACATTTTGAATGCAAAAGTTGATATCACCAACCAAGATGCCGTATAAAGAAGCTTAACCTGTGTAATTTGGCGACTCTCATGATTCCCTCTGATGAGGGTTATCCGATCTGGATATCTCACCTGATCATAAGTATATTCAAATTAAGAAGTCAGTACCAATATCTTGTAAAGAAAAATCCCTAAAACTGATACGATTAAATTAACAGTTAGCAGGATCCTATATGCATTTTTTTTATAATTATAAAAGAGATAGAGAGAGAGAAATGATGCTATCCAACAGTGGTAACAGGGAATTTACACGGTCTCATCCACTAACAGAAATCAAATAACAATATTCAATGGTAAAGACTCCTATTTTGTGCCTAGGTGTTGTTTGTCAATCAGAAGTACTAGAACACATAGACTACAACAAATTGTCTTTTGTAGTCATGTCAACAGAGGATGAAGAATTTTTTAATCTGGAACATGCAATTTGGAATCCCAACAATGATTAAGAAAATGGTCATATACTAAAAGTTCCAATTTTATTACCTTCAAGGCAAGCAAAAGTAGAAAGGTCTCCACAGAGTAAAATCCTCTGTCAACAAAATCTCCAAGGAACAAGTAGTTAGTCTTAGGGCAATCACCTCCTACTTTGAAAAGCTCTTTCATGTCATAAAACTGACCATGGATGTCTCCACATATCTGTTAAAAAGAAAATAAATGCAGTTTAGCAATAATACCGGATCTGCCTCAACTACAATGAAAATGCTCCAAAACATATTGTTTTGAGCCCTTTGAGTAAAGGAAGTTTCCAATACATACAAACATATGGCCTCATAATGCCAAGCCCGGCTTGCACATTCACCCTAAAAAAAATAAGAGTACGGGCAATATTAAACAGTTCTCTTTAGGTAGCTATGAAAGTCAAATGGAATCAAACTGACTAATATTATTGTCTAAGCCAAATTACTCTTTTTCTTCCACAACTAGTCAACACAAATTAATGTGCGTATTTCACTTGAAAAAAGCCCACAAAGCAGCTTTAATTTCCAATCATGACCAAATTTTAACGTTTCAATTTTGTTCAAAACCCCCATAACCCTACATATAGACATAGCCCCTAATAATAATACAAGTAAATAACCCAAAACTCCATGTTAAATAACATTATAATGAACAAGCAATTTTCTCCAAATTGAGAAAGGTTTAAAACTTCAATATCAGTAAAGAGAGATAACTACGAGCCAGAAAACAAATCCAACCAAGAAACACATCAAGAATCAAAACCCATAACCCAAAAATCTAAACAAACCCAGAAAATAAATCGGCATAGCCAGCCAGCAAACTCAACTAAACCGCAAAGAAAACCAGCCCAATCAATACAGATAAATACACAAGTGAGAAGAGAGAAAGAAGACTAACGGTAACAGGGGCATCGACCCTCTGAACGTTGCTCTCTTCGACGAGGATTTCCATGGCTTTGAGGCACAGAGCTTTCACCTCCGACTCCTTCAAAGGCTCACACTTCTTCAGCTGCTCTATTTGCCGGTCTAGGTCTGACATCTCTCTCTCTCTCTCTCTCTCTAACCCTCTTCACCAGCTTCCCTCCCTTTCTCTCTCCTCACCTCTAGTTCTCACCTAGTCACTTTTCCGAAACTGTGAATCTCTCTCTCTCTCTCTCCGAATTTTATATTTTGGTTTTGCTCCACTGTAGTGTCTATAAATACTATACCCCGATTTTTGAGGGATTTGCAAGATTGCCACCTCATTTTCATTTATTTATATTTCGGGGGCTCTTTGTTTTTCTACTTTTTCCGGTTCTTTCATTCCGTTGATATATGGCCCCTTTGCTTTCCTTTTAAAAGAAAGAAATATATCTTTATAGCGTTTAATCACGTAGTTGTCTTTTTTATCTTTTCTCATGGAGTTATGTTTACAGGAAGGTTAAATTAGCCAACTATGAGGTTTTGTTGCATTATTCCTGTTGGTGTTGTTCTTACCAACTGTCCACGTATCTTCACTATCTAGATTGCTCTTGACCTCGAGGTAGACCGCAGGGGCGGAGGTGGCCACCTGTAAAGACTCTCCGATGTTTAAGTCAAATATTTGCTACTGGGATTGAACTAGCCAAGACTAAATTCTATCTATTCTTACCGGCGGGATATAAGACATATATATTCTAGGAACCAGGAACCTATTGGCTCCTAATCCCAAGGTCAAGTACATTTTTTTATCATGACTTGTTCCAAAAATCATGGTCTATGGTTACCGTAATTTCTCCTGATTGACGTAACTTACTTTCTGTTGTCCCTTTCGGTACAAGCCTAGCAGGGGCAAGATTTCGGCGGCCCGCCATTCTGTCAGGGTGGTTCATCCAACGCGTAAACCTACCAAAGGCCGCATTAAATGTTTTGTCTAAGTCTGGAGGTGAGTGCTACCCGTGAGGGTATTCTGGCGGAAGACCCTCGAGGCCTCTGACCCCCCCAATCACCAGGGTGGGGTCTGGAGTTAACAGAGCCCATCCAAGGTCTGAGATGGATTCGGCTACTATCCACGTCGGCTAGTGGTCCCGCCTTGTATCACATGTAACTCACATGACTTTTAAATGGCATCCCTTGACACGTGCCAAGCAATTTGTTTCTCATCACGTGTCCAGCCATCTAACCACCCGCATGGCGTATGATCTAGAAATGGGTCTCACAATTCCCTTAGGTTGTGTTATAATTTGAGTCGGTCATGTAAGACAAATTTAGGTCGTTAATTAGGTTGAGTCCCACTGATATAACAACTCAAAATAATCGCATTGTCATAGTAGATCATTCTTATTTTAACTTTCGCTTTAATAAGAATGGGTTATAGGAATTCCTTATTTAGATTAGATAGTTATTTGATTGTATTCCATCTTAATGAACGACTCATATTGGTGATACAACTGCAATAAATTTATTTTTTCTCTTAACAGCCACATTATCATAGTAAATCATTCTTATCTTAGCTTTCACTATAATAAGGATGGGTTAGGACTTTTATCTTAGCTTCCGCTATAATAGTGATGGATTAGGACTTCCTTATTTGGATGACATAGTTGTTTGATTATCCCATCTTAATGAACGACTTAGATTGATGATGCGACTATAGTAAAATTACATGTCTATTAGCTTCCGCTTTTAATGAAGATGGATTAAGACTTCCTTATTTGGACGAGATAATTGTTTAGTTAGGTCTTACTTCAATCAACGACTCAATTAGTGACACGATCATAGTAAAATCCATCTTCTCTAGCTTCCACCTTAACAGAGATGGGCTAGGACTTCCATATTTGAATCATATAATTACTTCATTGGGTCTCACTTCAATGAATAACTCAAATCAGTAATGTGACTGTGACTATAGGAAAATCCTTCTATTAGCTCTCACTTTAAATACAGTTCAGTTAAGACTTCCTTATTCAAATCCAGATAGTTGTTTGATTGGTTCCGACCTCATTCAACGACTCATATTGGTGATTTGATCGTAGTAAAATCATTCTTGTCTTATCTTATACTTCTATAAAGACAGGTAAAAGCTTCCTTATTTGGACAAGAAAGTTGTTTGGTTGGGTTCCACCTAATTTGAATGAACGACTATGATCAGTGATGTAACTGTAGCAAATCATTCTTCTCTTAGCTTTGTTAGGACTTCCTTAATTGGATAAGATAATTATTCACACGTCACCTAAACCGTCAAAACATTGAAACCAATAAAATCATATGATTTGGTTATGCTTTTTAGGTTTTCAAAAATCTTTGGTTTGGTTTAGTTTGGTTTGTGACTTCACTGTGTCAAACTGTTTAAACCAAATCGAACCGCGTCAATTTATTTTATTTTATAATTACTTTGTATATTTAGATAATCAAATATGTATGCTATTTTATTATTAGGTGTCTAAAATTTATGCACACTGCACTTCTCCAACTCAATAGTTTCTAGTTTTACGTAATAATTTTCTACTTCAACTTTCTTTTGGGTTTATTTTTCTTGAAATTAATATTAAATACTTATTTGGTTATAACAATTTTATATCTAAGTATTTTATTTTGAGTTTTGTGAGATTAATTCTATTTTAAAAAATTTAAAATAAATAAAAATAAACTGATGAAACCAAGCCAAAATATATTAATAGGCTTGGTTATGTTTTCATCTTCGAATTTGAAATCGATGAAAACAAATCAGAATAAACCAATGATTTAGTTAGTTTATGATTTTACCATTATGCCGATGAAAATCATACTATGAACACCCATCATTATTTGGTTGGTCCCACCACAATGAACAACTTATATTGGTGAGGTGGCCATAGTAAAATATCTTTTTTATGTCTTCAACTTTAATACAGATAAGGATAGCTTTCTGATGAATTAGAATTTCTTATTTGGATGATCTAGTTGTTAGGCCTACTATTTTTCTTTTGCCCTTTATGTCAGTAATGTGTTTTCTCTTTGGGGGATTCTAATTAATATATATTATCTAATATTATAGACATATTATACATACATATATTATTGGAATGTAAACGTTTGTGCAAGTGGCAAGAGTATTGAATATATTTTTGTACAAGCATTTTAGGGAACTTGAAAAATTGGACTTCTTCAAAGTTGTAAACGTCGACGGGGAAAAAAAAAAGCAACCTCATAACATCTTTCAAATAAAATTATGCTTTTGACTTTCAAGGGTGATTTTGAAACTCCAAGAAAATTGCACAATTTCCCCTTAATCAATCCGTTGGATTGCTTAATTTGTTGTTCAAAATGTGAAATTTTTTTATTGTATTATCATATTGGCAGCCACATAACTTGTTAGGATTGCAATAATGTATTTTAGAAAATGGTCATAATTGTAATGATAAAACTTGTGATCGCATAATATAAGGGAGACAAACTAACATTTGAGTGAAATTGATGTAGTACCCAATCATCTGCAATGGGCATTGTGACATCATGAAACCACAATGTTGTCAACAACACTTTAAAGACTTATTTTGACATTATTTTTAAAATAAATGTATATAGATTTTCCAATAGAAACCGAGGAAATTGGACATTTTTAAAAGCGACTTTTCAAGAATAGCATTTTTTAAAAAATAATCTACAAAATATCCTTGTAATGGTTTGATAAGTATGCCAAACGTGGTCGAACCATAAATTAAAAAGTTTATTTAGCAAAAGAATTTTCTAAAAACTAATACATTTACTAACAATCACTTTCTAAATGGTCTATTTGGCAAACCAATCGGATTTTCAAATTAGCATCTTCAAAATTAAGCTTTAAAAGTAAATTTTCACTTACTTTTGAAATTATAAATTGATCTTCACTCTATTTGAGTTCTCATATAACAAATCACATTTCTCATAAATAGTTCCAAAAAAAAAAGGTTTAAAAGTGAATATTAATAAAAATTGAGGGGCATTTTTGCAATTAACCCACAATAAACTTACCACAAAAGAAAAAAAAGCAAAAAAAAGTTCCATTAATCACAGAAAAGGCCTCGACGGATTCCCCCATAGCCTTTCTTTTGTTCTTCGTTTGAAGGAGACATCGCAGAATCGATAGTCGCCGCCGTCGTCGTCGTCCGCTCATCCATTTACTCCATTAGAGGTCTGAAACCTTTCTCCTTCTTCTTCTTATTAAAACCCATTTCCACAACTCTCTCTCCTCCATTTTATTATTATTGTTTTTAATTTTCTTCGAACGGTGCTAATGGTTGATCTCCTTGGCAATTTGATTTGTCTTTAGAGCTAAGGAAATGGCTTGGAGAGGACAATTATCTAAGAATTTGAAGGAGCTCAGGATTTTACTATGCCAATCGTCCCCTGCGAGCTCCGCTACCAGGTCTTCATTCTCACTCCTTAACTTGATGGTGTATTGGTTTATTTTCGTATCTTAATTATTTAGTTGATTTCATGGTAATTTCAAGTGCAAAACTCTTACCCATGGCCGCTCTGAGTTTTTGAGTAGTGGGTCAGAAAGGATTTTTTGTGGGTGTATGGTTTTTTTTTGTTTATTGTAGAGTGAAGGGACTTGAAAATGGTTGCCGCTCTGAGTTTTTGAGTAGTGGGTCAGAGAGAATTTTTTGTGGGTGTAACGTTTTTTTGTTTATTGTAGAGTGAAGGGACTTGAAAATGGTTTGTGCATTTTTATTTTTTATTTTTTGGCAGAGCATTTGTGGAGAAGAATTACCAGGATCTGAAAGCATTGAACCCCAAATTTCCAATCTTGATCCGGGAATGCAGTGGAATTGAACCTCAGTTATGGGCTAGATATGGTATTGTTTGACTCTTTCTTGTGTTTTTCGATTTCTTAGTTTTAATCTAGTTATGGGTTTTGAAGTTCTGATTTTTCTCGTGTTTGTGAACTTAACGAGAAAATTCTGAAACTTTAATGTAAATGGATGTGATTGAACCAAAAAGTGTCTTCTATTACTATAGCTATCAAGGTTTCGAACTTTGGTCTCTACGTCATAGGCTACCTGAATAATGGCCTCTTAGATTAGTAGGAGTTAGCATGATTTCCATCCATTAATTCGTTATTGTTCTGCTGCTGAAAATTACACGAGGAGCCTTTCATGGGAATCTGAGAGTCCAAGTATCAGACTTAGAAACAAATAGTGAAAAAAACTCAAAAAGTAAATCCTTGGTTAAGTATGTTTCATAACTTGTCTTAGCATATAATGGGCCTTTATGATCACATATCTAAATTTTTCCCTACAAAGTGCTTTGAATGTTTTAGAATTAATTGATTAAATCTGTTGCTTGTTTTGGGAAATGAGTTCTTACCCTTGAAGCTGTGAATTTTGTCATGACAAGCCTGAATGTTTACCAGTCACAAATTTTTCTTTTTCATTCTACAATAAACACCGATTATGTTCTATTGTTAATGTTTCATTTGAAAGTTGCATATGCAAAACCTGTTGTGATGATGACTGTTGGTGAATTGGGAAGCTGAAGTTGCAGGCCACCCTAAGACCTTTTTCTTGATAATGCCTAAAGATATTAGAGATTTAGGTTTTACAGTTGAAGGGAATGCTTCAAATTGAGTTCTCATATCCTATTGACAGTTTCTCTTGTCTAAAATTGATAACCCCAACAACTTATTGTCCTGTGTAAGTTGAAGATGGAGGAGGTTACCAAAAATGCAGTAAAAATTAAAAGCCAGTTTAGTGAACTGATTACAGCACTGAAAAGATTGTGATTAGTGCTTATGAAATGGAATTTTTGGCTGTTCAATGACCAAAGAATCTAATTCTTGTAGCTAAAAGTCGGTGGTTCTTTCTGTAGTGTTGAGTTCATCAGGTTTGTTTTGTTTTGAACCAGCATGTTATTAGATATATATAGCTAACAACCACCAAAATTTCAATAATTTTATGTAAAAGGGCATTGAAGTTATTTTGACAATGCCCGTGCGTAATCTAAGGTTGTCTTAGAATTATGGTGCTAATAGGAAAAATCGTGCAATTTAAGTAGCATAAGAGAAAATTAAAAAAAAAAAGAAAAAAATCTTCTTCTGGCCACTTTCAATAAAGAGCTGATTTTCTTTTTTTATTCTTGTTGTCATCTATGGTTTAGTGATTAGAAGTCGTATTCTAGCAATAGTAGGTACCATGCATGACACTGTTTGAACGTGGACCATCATAACTTTCATTCCCATTCTAGTTGCATTTTAGCTCCCACTCTTTTCTGGTATGCATTATATGAATTGTATCAATTGTTTTGCAAATTCTGTTGATACCATAGCCCTTGGTTGTTTACTGAACAAAACATTATGGTTTCATCTTTGTGGACATTTGATTATTGAACAGACCTGGGTGTTGAGAGGGGCATTCGTTTGGAAGGTTTAAGTGAGGCACAGATTACAAAGGCACTGGAAGACCTCGTGAAAGCGGGAGCAGCCACGCCTAAAGCTTGATTGATTCGTTGCTGCAGTCATAATGTTCAGAATGAAATAAATCAAATTCTCAGGGAAAAGTCTTTCCAATGAATACTTGCCCTTTTGTTTTGCGTCCAATGCCTCTTTTTTGAGATGATTGTTTCGGTTAAACGTTTGGTACTGCATGTTCTGTAATTTGAACATTACATGGATTAGCATATGGTACTTTTGGTGCAAAATTGAAGCCCTTTTGGGTGGTGGGACTTGGTGTAAGCAATAAGCTCTGTGTTTACTCTGGAACTTATCACCATTCTTTCTTGCAAAACAAAATTGATGAGCTGATTTAACTGAGTTTCTTCAATAGCTGGTGGGATTGTGACCATCAAACCAATAAAAGTGGTGATAAAGTGGTGATTTAGGATAGATATTGGTTTCAATAAGCCAATGTTGCCCGCTAGTCTCATTTAAATTTGGTTTTCATGTTGAGAGCTATGTCCTTTTTATTTTTATTTTTATTTTTCTCATTTCAAATAACAACTTGCCGTCAAATTGTTGCCATCATTTCATTACACAACTTAAAAGGAAGAGAAATCGACCCATCTATTACAATGGATTATTTATAGTTTTAGTTTAGCAATAAATTCAGACACAATAAGACGAAAAAAAGAGTTGGCTTGTCCTTTTAATTTTAAGGTGGAAAAAAAAAAAAACCCAAACCTTTGCAGCTGAAATTATTTTCCAATTTCCCAGGAAAGAAAAAAGTAACTAATAAATAAAGAGGGAAAGAAAGAAATTACTTTTTTTTTGTTTTTTTAGGCGGACTTAATTAATGATCTCAACTTATTACAAATTAAAGAAAAATATTTACTGCTACCCAATTCTCACTTCACCCATTAGGGATCATAGACTCATTAGGGGTCACAGATTTTCACGTCTACCTCCTGTGTGACTCGAATTTAAGACCGAGATCACAAATAATAAGTATTCTTACCACTTGAGGCAATCTACTTTGTTTTGTTTTTTATTTTATTTTTTAAATAGGGCTTAACTAATGACCGATATTTATTACAAATTAAAAAAAAATACTTGATACTACCCATTCTCCACCCCACCCATTAGGAATAATATATTTTTACGCCTATTCCTGATATAACTCGAACCTAAGATCGAGATCCGAGTAGTGGGTTTTCTATAAATATATTGTTTTCTTTCTTCTTTCTTTTTTCAAAAAAAGAAAAGTTGGCATTAGTCATCAATAAAGTTGGAAAGTGTGTGTGTGCCAAAACGGTGCGTATAGTAGAAGACAACAAAAGAAACGACGTCGTAGAGTCCATTCCTTATTTTTATTTATATAATTAGAGTGTGAGGTTTATATTACAGACGAAATTAAAACAAAACGGACGACGGGGTCGGACAAAAAACCGCGGCCTGCTCTGGTGGTTCCGTACGTCGCCTTCCATTAAAACCATTCAATTATTATATTCCCAAAGTTTTTTTTTGCCAACCCTGTTATACACACCCTTTTGACCTTGTACGACCTCGTTTCGATCATCATCGGAATCCCATTCTCTGATCGAGCCTCAATTTCATCCCTAATTCAGGTAATTCCAATTCTGGCTTCTTTGCGATCGTTTCGTTTTATGATAATTCGATTACTGTTTCGCTCTATTACGGTTTTTGGGTCGAATTTGACCATCTATTGATAGTTTTCGTAATGGGTTTCGGGAAATTTTGAATTTTTTTGGTGAATTTGGGGATCTTTTTTGGTTGTTTTCGATTGCTTGGTCGAAGATCAATTTGATATATTGGTTGGGTTATGGGTATTTTGAATTGGTGGTAAATATGGTGAAATTGCCAAGTTTTTTGACTAGGAAAGCGAAATTGGATTTTGCATACTATATCTGAATGAATAGGTTTTCCTTCTCCTCCGTTTTTTTTTTTTTGTTTTTTGTTTCCGGTGGTTTAGTTGCTGTTGTTTTGGTCTCGAATTGAGCTTTTTGGGTCATATTGTTTTTAGGATTTTTTTGGAGCTTAATCCAAATTATATTCCTTGTTGGGTTGACGCACCAAAGAAGCTCGATCTTCGGAATTCGGACTCAAAAAGGGTGCATTTGTACAAGTATTGATTAGTGATTTAGATTTGTGCTTACAGCATTGTTCAGTTGACTTCTCCTTTCCTTAGCTGAGAGAATTGAACTATGCTTCGTAGCTCCTCAAATGGTTCTTTATTGTGGGTATTACTACTATTATGTGATGTCTTGGATTATAGTTGTACAGCTTATACATTGTCAGAAGGAATCGGCACTGGTGCTGTATTGCAATGTTGAAGAAGTGCCTGGGTTTAGGTTGGGTTGGTCTACGACCTTAAATTTATAGGAAAAAGAATTCCAATACTTGAATGGCAATATTCTCCTGCATTTCAGTTCATCCTTAATCTTATTTTTGTCTGTGTTGGTCTTTTCATTATCTTGCAAACGCCCAGATTTTTAAAAGTCCTTCATAACTGTCTACTGATTTTTATGTTAGTCGTGAACTAGTTTAACTCTTTCTTATCTTTTAGGTCAATGGCATCTTCTTCGGATTCATGGACAAAAGAATACAACGAAGCAGTGAAGCTTGCTGATGATATCAATGGGATGATATCAGAACGGAGTTCACTGCCCGCGTCAGGCCCAGAAGCACAGCGTCATGCCTCCGCTATAAGGAGGAAGATCACAATCTTAGGGACCAGACTTGATAGCTTACAGTCCCTTTTATCAAAGCTTCCTGGAAAGCAGCCCATGTAAGTTAATTTTGTTGAATTTTAGCAACCTAATAAGGAGAAACCTGATATTGCCATGGAATAGGTCTGAGACTTAACAAGGTGTCAAATGTTGTTCCCACTATTGAATTAGTGTTTGCTCAGATAAAAAGGATAAAGCTCTTTGACGAAGTTGATTCTACTTTTTTCTGTTGATAAGTTGGAATTTGGAAGATTCCATGAAGTAGTTAAAGAAGTACTGAACCTGATTTGTATTCAATGTTCACTTGATTGGATGTGGTGATTTTAGGACACTCCATGTCGTAAAATGAAATCTGGGTGTTGGTATGAAACTTTTTAATGTTGCCTATTTGTCTGTGCACAGATCAGAGAAAGAGATGAATCGCCGCAAAGACATGCTTGGAAATTTGAAGTCAAAAGTGACTCAGATGGCTTCAACATTGAACATGTCAAATTTTGCTAACAGGGACAGCTTGCTTGGGCCAGAAATAAAGCCTGCTGATGCCATGAGCAGGGCAGCTGGCTTGGACAACAATGGCCTTGTTGGTTTTCAACGACAAGTTATGAAAGGCAATTCGCTTTAATTACCTAGAACATTGTTTTTTGTTATATTACAATTTCTTTATGCTGGTTTTTAAGTACGGTATTTTAAGTTCATACCTTTGAAACAGAGCAAGATGAAGGCCTCGAGAAGTTGGAGGAGACTGTAATTAGCACAAAACATATTGCACTGGCAGTCAACGAAGAACTAGACCTACACACTAGACTTATTGTATGGTTTTTGTCTCTGATAATTCACCGTGAAGTTTGTCATTACTCATTACATATTATTATTTGTATTTATTTTAAAATGTACCTGCTCTCTGAGTAATCACGTGTCTGTATTGTTACTCAGGATGACTTGGACTACCACGTGGATGTTACAGACTCTCGGCTGCGGGTAACTATCTCAAACTTTGTATAATTCTAATAAGCATGAAGTTTCTTGTTTACAACTGCATGTGGTTAACTTGTATCTAGAGAAGCAGTGTGTAGTCCTATGTCAAAAGTTTTTAGCTTCTCTGTTGTCCTTAGACATGTGGTGATGAACGTCATGGTAAAAAATTATTTTATACTTGTCAGAACGTTATAAAAGAAATAGAAAAGATTCGATTTTGTGTAAAAGATAAACGTCTAATGCTTGAAGACTCGAGATATGACATAGTTTTAGAATGTTCAGAATTCTTTTTGAGGTGTCTCTGAATAATTAGCTGTGGCGAGGATGCTTGTTTTTGTTATAAAAATTATAACCAAAAGAATCATCAGCAAAAGTCAAAGATGGTATTTTTGCTGTAAATTTTGTGTTCATGCATCGTAATCTTCTTTTGTGGCAGAATCATTCTGAATCTAACATCTCATTTTCGGTCTCTCTTTTACGAAACAGCGAGTGCAGAAGAGCTTGGCAATTTTGAACAAGCGTGTCAAGGGCGGTTGCTCCTGCATGTCCATGCTGTTATCAGTAATCGGGATTGTGGTTCTGGCTGCTGTCATATATCTGCTGGTCAAATACTTGTAAAAGAACACGATTGAGTTTATAACATGCAGAACCGCGCTTTTTTCTGTGTTTGTGTGTCCATTGTGTGGATCGACTTTAGTAATTGCTATAATAATTGTAATATAGTATTTCGCCTGTGATTTCTTCTTGTGCCTCATGGAGTAATTGTTGAGAATCAAAACACTTGTATGTTGTGTCACTGGCATAATTTAGAAATTGGTTTTCTTTTTTATATGCTTATCTTTTCTTGTATTTTCACCATAATAGCCAGATTAATGGAGGTAGAGAAAGAGTATGACGATCAACAACATCCCATATCGTATGGTCGTATCTACGACATGAATGGCTAGGAAACGACGTTATCTGACAACATCCATCATCCCAAAATAAACGACAGAGTATGAAGAAAGGGTAGATGATTGAAAAACGACATCATCATTTGCCACAACTGCTTGGAACATCGGCTTAATAAGAAGACAACAATAACCTTGAACTTAGGACAGCATAATAGATTTGCAAACACATTACTCAAATTCGCGTCAAGTGGAATGATTGTTGTGTAGGCATGAAAGAGTCCCCTAATTTCGCAATTTAGGTGGATGGCCAAAATTTTAAATTTGATTAAGTAGATATCCACTTTTAAAATTTTATAGCTAAATGTCCAGGTATATATATTTTTACACTTGGTAGATACATATATCTACCAATTTTAGTTACTGTACTGAAATACACTGGGTATATTATTTTTTATACTTGGTATATAAAATTTACACATGGTATATAAGCATATATACCGGACATTTTGCTATAACATTTGACAAAGGGACATTTACTGAAATTAGACCCAAAATTTGGTCACATTTCTATAAGCCCCGTGTATATATATATATATATATATATATATATATATGGGGGTTCCCAATCCACGTATATTTCTTTTTTTTTACTTACTTATAGATATTTCTTTTTTTAGCCGGATCATTAATCTAACGACTAGTAGGTAGTTGGAAAGAAAATAATAAAAATAAATACTCATTATTTAATATTTTTCTTTCTAACGTTTACCATAAAAAGATGTGTGTGATAAATTTTAATTGTCAAAACAATATCTATATATCTATATATATATATATATATAATCCATTGGATTGGTGCCCTATATATATATACATATGTGATTTATAATTATCAAAACGGAATGACAATTGACATGGGTACGAACTCTTATCAAAAGATTGTTTAGTGTAATATAATTAATTTGTCTTTCAATTCTACTAAGAAAAACAAAAAAGAGAGTAAATTGTGGTACGATCGACTTACGTTTGGGCATACATATCCTTGATACAAAAACCTAGAACTTAGAATTATATTCAGAATCATGATCACAATATCAAATGTGGTGAGATCTCTACTTTTAAACTCTTAGTTCAAAACATACAAATAAAACAAACAAATCAATCAGTCGATAGCATCTTTACGTAACCTATAAACACAAATACTTGCGTTATGGCCAATTTTTCACACTTCTGGTAACTCGGGGCAATTTTTTTTTTTTTTTTTCTTTGACACCAGGGATAATACTTAGCAATATCAGGGGATGACTACCATCACTGCTTTAAAATAAGGTCAAATTTAATAAGGAAGAGAGGGATAGAAACCTAATATAGTTTCCAAATGTGGACGGTGCCAGTTAACGTGAATATCATCTAATGCTTTCAATGTGCATTAAACAATTTCTAGCCGTTTTATACAGATGAGAGATTAAGAGAAGTTTAAATCCATCAAACAATTCGACTATATACATTCATAATTTAAATTACGATTTTATCCTTAATTAGAATTACAAAAAAAAGACAATATAAAAATCATCTATTTTTGAGGAAAACAATTTGAGAATTAATACATTGATTATGATTACATATTTAAAATCGGCTAGCAGCATCCAAGAAAGAAAAAAAAAAGTATGAATTTCTTAAATCGTATAAGGAAATATCATCATGATATGCATACACTGATATATATATATTTACATATATACAGATAAATGAGATTTTTGTGTGAAGAAAACGCAAAAAAAAAAAAATTATTATTTCTATTCATAGATATATGTTAGAAATAAGAAACATATTTATTCAAAAAAAAAAAAAGAAATAAGAAACATATAAGTTGTCATGGGACTTGGACTTAGTGGTGCGAGTAATTTTAATTAAGAAAAATCTATATATATATATATATATATATATATATATATATATATATATATTTAAAATAGAATTATGAGTTACATGAGTAGACTTGAAAAGGTGTCGAGAGTAAGAAGAAGAAGGAAAGAAAAAAAAAAAAGTGCAATGACCAAAACAATATTGAAAGAAAAAAAGAGAAAACATAAATATCATTTTTTTCTTTTTTTTCCCCCTTAATCCATCGTATTATCTTGATTAAAATCTTATATTTATATTTTTTGAGAAAAAATTAGATAAGAAATACGAAAAGATAGTTCAAAAAGACATGATAAAACCCATAGATAATTATTCCAAGAACAAAAAAAGAAAGATAAATGAACTTAAATTTTTATAAAAAAATCGAAGTTAGTTAAATTGATTTAATGATAGCTTAACTTTCATATTTATTGTTAATTTTTATCATTAGTACAATGAAATAAGGAATGTACAAGTACAAAGGGT
The DNA here is from genome assembly GCA_002914845.1 of Trema orientale. Taxonomy (NCBI): domain Eukaryota; kingdom Viridiplantae; phylum Streptophyta; class Magnoliopsida; order Rosales; family Cannabaceae; genus Trema; species Trema orientale. The sequence goes on along the minus strand of JXTC01000054.1, from coordinate 1,098,871 downwards.
AATTTTGAAATATAAGGAATGTATATAGAAAAAACGAAATAGTAAAACTATTTTTTTGTGATATAAATAGTAAAACTATTTTTTTGTGATATAAAAAGAAAATAAATGTACATAGTCTAACTTTTGATGGATTTAGAATTTCGCGAACTAGGATGGTATTACAATTAATAATAATACAAAGATTATTGCACTAAAAAAAAAAAAAGACAGAGACTATAGACATGGTAAGAAATGACAACATAAGCGGGAAAAAAAAAAAAGGTTAGTAGCAAATGAGCCTATTTTAAATAACCTCTTCAATAACTAGTCTTTTTCAATATTACTATGCAAAAACTCTTTAAGTTATGAATTTATTTAAACACTGGAATATTCTCTATTAAGTATAACTCACACTATCTTTGATGCTGCTCAACTATACTCAATAATATTGTTGAGTTAAGATATTGTGACTCGAAAATATTGAACACTGCTCAACATTATCCTTGACAAGTTAGGCAAAAGAGTAATAGGATAATTACTCATAGCCATGTTATCAGTTATTTTACAATTTAAAATGCTAGGCCTCTTACTAAAATTTTCACATGAGCGCATTTCCCCCTGGAAAAATAGGAATAGCGACTGGGTTGTGTGTCCTATAGCTTTCAAACGACAATATTCTTTTAAAACGACCTCGTCCTAGAAACTTGTTTGGACTCGTCTTACCAATAGGCCGGTTGGGCCCACGACTGAATATTCTGGGCTCATTCATTCATGGGCCTATGAGTGAAGCCCAAAATTAGTAACGGCGACCATGAGAGTGAGACCTGTCATCGTCTCCATTCTCCCAGCAAGAGTAATCGTTCAAAAAGTCCTAATTTTTTTACAGTAAACCCTAAAATCCAGTTTGGGGCTCTCCTTTTCAGGTAATTCTATATATGAATATATACATATATATATAATTATCCATACTTTCAAGCTGACTCGTTGAGTTTTTGATACTTTAATTTTCTCAATTGGGTTTGAATTTGAATTTTTGCTGCAAAATTTTCCTTCCCAGAATCTAAAATCTGGGTTGTTTGCTATGAAGTTTTCAGAATCAGCGGAAGGAGGCTCTTTCATTATAATAAAAAAAATTTTATTTGGAAAATATCTATATAAATAAAGATGAGCATTGTGCCAAAGGAAGCAATTGAGGTCATTGCTCAAAGCATTGGAATTACCAACTTGTCCCCTGATGTGGCCCTGGCTGTGGCTCCTGATGTTGAGTACCGGGTCCGTGAGATCATGCAGGTATGTATATGCTTTTGTTGTCAAGTTTTCGTTTTTTGTTTCTGTTACAATAATGGGTAGTAATGTAGTTGTCACATTATACAAGAACTGGCTTTAGTTTTAATCTCAAGTTCGAGATTTAATGCAATGGGATTTGAATTGAAATAGTGCCCATTTGTTTTCCCTCATTGAAAACTATCCCCTGAAGTTATTAGTTTTAATGCTTTAGGGATTTAAAGTAAAACACTTGTTGTAATACTTGGTAATGTACTTGTCCCATAATACAAGAGCTAGCTTTAGTTAGGTTGCAGTTAGACAGACCCAATTGTTTTGAATACAAAGGCTGATTTATTTATTTATTTATTTATATATATATATATTTTTTAACTATCATTCAGAACTATCTGTGAAATAATTAGTGTTAGTCGTTAAGAGATTTAAAGTAACATTAAACTATTTCAGACTGTTGTTAATGCCGGTAAGCTCAGGATAGTTGGGATGAGTTTATTAATGTGGCAAGGAGATATAAGTTGTGTTTTCATACATTCGGGAATAGTTTGTGAAATGGAGCTCGTGTAACAGTTAACACAGCTAATGAAGTTAAATCATGATTTAACTGGCCAAAAGAAACCAACAAGATTTTCTCTTTTCGAAACTGCAGGAGGCAATTAAATGCATGCGCCACTCGAGGCGGACTACTCTTACTACTGATGATGTGGATAGTGCCCTCAAGTTAAGAAATGTGGAGGTAAGCAATATTTTTCTCCTTGTGCTGCTATCTTCTGGTATTTACGAAACACGATTAATGCTGCTTTCATTGCAGAAGCTTTTATGTGTTTGGAGAAGCTTGAATTCTTTTGTGCTTTTGAATTTATTTCTCACCCTTAGCCTTACCTTTCTTGAAGATTTTATTTCTTAAATGTAAGTGTATGACTAGAGTTTCTATGTTATAATCTAATTGAATGTTCATGAAGATTAGTTGTCAAAAATCAAACCCTGCTCATATTATTTCAAATGTTGCCTCGGTAATTTTATTGTATGTCTGCATGTGCATAATGATCTTTCAACATTTTTACATTGTGCATGTTGTGTTGATGTGGAATTTTGTGAAGTTGGGTTTTTTGTTCTCTTTTAACTTCTAATTTTGGTGCTACACTAGCCTATATATGGCTTTGCCTCGGGTGATCATCTGCGGTTCAAGAGAGCTGCTGGACATAAGGATTTATTCTACATTGATAACAAGGATGTGGAGTTTAAAGATGTAAGAAGTCATTGATGAGTTTAATTTTTTTCCCCCTATGTCATGTACTTAAATTAGTTTAGGGTCTCATATTAATGTTGCCGCTTGATTAATGCAGGTAATTGAAGCACCTTTACCAAAAGCACCAATAGATGTGTCAGTTAGTGCTCACTGGCTGGCAATTGAAGGTGTTCAGCCTGCAATTCCAGAAAACACTCCAATTGAAGGTACATTGTAAATTTTGGTGCAGTTTTAGTTTCCCTAACATGGGTTCTGGTCTTTACAAAGTCGTTATTCATTCTCATCCATTCGTATGGTCCCTTTGTTTTCTATTTGCCAGTTATATTACTTTCTAATCTTCATGTCGTGGTTTTATTGATCTTAGCATATGTGCATGCATTTTTATATGAAAATACTGGTATTTTGGATTTGATATTATTGTTTATTTACAGCACTTGCTGCATCCTCTGATGGCAAAAAATCTGAGATTAAAGAAGATGGACTTCCTATTGACCTTAAATTACCTATTAAGCATGTTCTATCAAGGGAACTTCAGGTATACTTGTATTTGTTATTTGCATTTCCTCTTAAAATTTTCGATTCATGTCTAATTTCGTGCATAATTTTCTGTGGTATCCTATGCAGCTTTACTTTGAAAAGGTCACAGAGGTTACTGTGAATAGGTCTGGCTCCATCATCTTTAAAGAAGTATTGATCAGCTTGGCAACAGATTCAGGGCTACATCCTTTAGTTCCTTATTTCATTTACTTCATTGCTGATGAGGTATGTAAATGGTAATATTTTCAATGAAGTGAATTTCAACATAGAATTTATTGGTGCCATGTTGTCCCTCATTTCTGGTGGCTATTTTCCTTTGATCGTCTCAGGTTACACGAAATATGAACAATTTTTCTCTCCTATTTGCCTTGATGCGTCTTGCTCGAAGCCTTCTTCAAAATCCACATATACATATAGAACCTTATGTAAGTGCTTCCATTGTATTTGGTTCAACTGTTACGGTGCCTAGATCATTAATCTTTGATCTTCAATGATCAGTTACTGTTGCTTCCAAAAAAAAAAGTACCAGTTGATGCTATTTCATTTATTTTGATGATCTGGTTCGATTTTCTTTTCAGCTTCACCAGTTGATGCCGTCTGTTATTACGTGCCTTGTTGCAAAAAGACTAGGGAATAGAGTTTCTGACAATCATTGGGAGCTGAGAAACTTTTCGGCAAACCTGGTTGCTTCAATTTGCAAAAGGTGAAACTTTTCTTTAGGCAGTTTACAGTGTATTATAATTTTGGAATTCTCTATGAAAGATCATTTCGTTTAATTTGTATGTCTAAGAAACAAATCTGCACTAAATTATATTTTACGTATATGAAATTTTCAATTACCAAACTATATTTGATTCTATTAAAAAATATTTTGAAAAATCGTAAGTGTCAAATTTTGTATCCCTGCCAAATTCTGTCCCTTTGTGTATGTAATAACAATGGTCCTTCTACAATTCTACAGGTTTGGCCATGTTTATCACAATCTCCAGCCACGTGTGACTAGGACTCTGATTCATGCTTTCTTGGACCCAACAAAAGCATTACCTCAGCAATATGGAGCTATCCAAGGTCTAGCAGCTCTTGGTCCAAGCGTGGTATCGTTTTTCTAACTGCTTTTCTATGACAGATAACAATGTACATAGTTAAGTCTGACCAAGCAAAAGTTTACAAAAATCCTTCTTATGAATTACAGTTGTTTTACTTCAACACTCTACTTTTGTCTCAAATTCTTCTAATTTTTTTACTTTTCCTTTGGACTCTGTTTGACATTAGAAGTTAGAACACATCAATAGCTAAATTTAATCTTTAGTTAGTATGTTTTTATGTTACATGCTTTAGATTGTCAATACTTCTCTTTCTGTGTGCAATTCGTAATGCTTGCTTCCTGATATTGTACAGGTTCGTCTGCTTATTCTACCAAATCTTGAGCCGTATATGCAACTTCTTGAACCAGAAATGCTACCTGAGAAGCAAAAGAACGAGATGAAGAGGCATGAAGCTTGGCGTGTATATGGAGCCTTGCTGGTGAACTCACATTTCGATCTGTTACTAAGTTTTCTTTCATAAAATATTCGGTGTTTGCTATGGAAATGTCTCAAAAACTAAGAAAATCATAAATCTTTCCAGTGTGCAGCCGGCCAAGGCATGCACGACCAGCTGAAGAAGTTCCGCAGCATTTTTTATCCACCATCTCGTGCCATTTTGAAAAGCAATGGGAAGATTGCAACAGTGATGACAAGTACAATGACCACTGCTATTTGTTTTTAACTTAAAAAGTCTTAACTTCCATTTTCCCTTACCATCCTCATGCTACCTCTTTTTCTCAATGAAGATAAACGCAAGGCAAGCACAGACAACCTGACGCAGCAACCCCCGCTCAAGAAATTAGCCACGGATGGAAGCATGGGAGCCATGGCAATGAACTCCATGCAAGCCGACATGCAAGGAGCAGGTGCTGGATTTTCGACTAGCATTGGAGCTTCCCATGGTGGTGTCTCATTGACGTCTCGCCAGTTACCAAATGAAAACTTGCCGGGAAGAGAGTTGGGAGGCCAGATGATGAAGACATCTTCTGTTCTTGCTCAGGCTTGGAAAGAGGATATGGATGCAGGTCAGTTACTGGCGTCATTGTTTGAATTTTTCGGTCAAAGCGTGCTCTCCTTTACTCCCAAACCTGAGTTATCGTTCTTCTTGTGATTGCTTCCTGGCATTGGGATTTACTTGTGAAGGATATATGTAAATCATCTGTTGAAATAATGATATAGTTTTTCATTTTTATTTGTTTTTCTTTCATTTGGGGACCATTACAAGCTATAAATGTGCATATGTAAACTAGTGTACTCTAGAACTTATAATTTATCTATGTGGTAGTCCAATGCAATTATTTTTTCCCTAAGCTGCAAATCTAAATTTGTTTTATGGTGAAGGCTGAAGAGAACGAACCTAAGATGCAAATAATTTTGCTTCTATTTCAAACCTTTGGTTTCGGCACAGTGTCATGTCCTACAATCAATCAATCTAAAACCGTTCGTTATGTTAAATATCACCTTAATTACAAACTTTGAAGAGGAGAAATACGCTTTCACCATAAACATGATCTCAAAAGAACTAACTTCAATATCATAACAAGAGCACATTAAAAAAACAGGGCAAAAAAACATTAAAAGGCAACTAAAAGAAAAGCTTTCGTGGGGACGGTCTTGATGGAATGGTCGAAGGAGCTGTTGATGCACTGAGGGGAAGGGGATTTCCCTTACTTTCTTGACCTCCTGCTACTTTGTCAACGAGTCTAGCTGCCCTGGGGTCCGTCAAGAGGTTCTTCTGAAACGACTGCGAGAAGCCCGTGGCAATAATGGTCACATGAATTTCTCCATTATAGCGATCATCTACAACAGCTCCAAATATTATGTTAGCAGAAGGATCTGCCAAACTCGTCACAACCTGAAGATACATAAGCAAATATCATCAGATGGGATACTGAGAAACCACCCAAAAAAGGAAGGGGGGGGGGGGGGGGGGGGGGGGAGGCTCAAACCAAAAAAAAAAAAAAAAAAAAACTAGCAACTTCCCTCTGCAGGGGAAAGAACACAACGTAATAACCACCTGCCTTTCCTCAAAGTTCCTCATAATCATGATTCAAACTTTTCAATATTTAAAAAAGATGCTCTCTCTCCTGCGTACTTGCTTCCAGGTTTGACACAAGATCAGATATCCTTCTCTGTGAATCTTCGAAATCAGGATTTGAAGAGCCACAAGAGGTGTCCGAGTTTAGAACCGGCAGCGGGAGAGACGTGGTAGCGTGATGGGGCGCGGAAAGAGCCTTTCACCAAATGAACAAAAAAGAAACTACTAGAAAAGCCTGCCACTAGGGGAAGAACAAGAAATACAGTAATGAACTTGTTGATTAAAGAATTAGATGGGCAACGTTGTTACTTTTTTCTATTTCACAATGAAGATGAAGGCCAAATTCTTCAAGGTTTCAGATGCAGTACATACCGAAGACGAATACTTTACAATAAATATAACAATTTCCAAAAGAAGACCTTAGATTTATGATTCAAACTCGTTAAAATCTTAAGTACCTGGGACACTCTATTCACTTCCTGCAGGGTTATGTCTTTTCCGCCTGTAATATTGTACACTACACCAGTAGCTGACTGAATTGAAGATCCAATAAGCGGAGCCAATGTAGCTTGCTCAGCGGCTTCTTCTGCACGGTTTTTGCTAGAGGAAACTCCTACCCCCAGCATTGCAGTTCCAGAGTCTTTCATAACTGCCTTTACATCTGCAAAATCCACATTTACCAGTCCAGGTATCTGCAAAACAGGGAAAGGACACTTTTTCTCAGATATGCAAGCATAAAAATGTCTGGGAAGGTATGGAAGAAGCATAAAAAATAGAATCTAGTAGCATTGCTCAACTGAAAGGCGAGGGATCATCGTAATACAGCCTAGATTGAAAGGGAAAAAATATGCAAATAAAGAACGTCTAACTTACTATGGAAAGGTTCGGACAATATGTTCATATTTCAAACTGATTCACAAATTCTAATGAAAACTCAGTTACTGGATACAAAATCAGGTTATTGCTCATCAGTAATTGTTGCAAACAAATTCAATAGAAGAAAAGTGGTTCGATATTTCATAAAAGCACTCACTGTGATTATATCTGAAATTCCTTGCACACCTTGACGTAGAACATCATCAGCAAGAAGGAAAGCATCCTGAAGAGGTGTCTGCTCATCAGAAATAGCAAGCAGGCGATCATTGGGAATCACAATAAGAGTATCCACATTTTTCTGCAACTTCTCAATAGCCTCCAGTGCCTGAAGGAAATAAGAAATGAAACTGAAACATTCTTCTTTTGCAAAAGAAACACACATTAAAGTGCAGCGTATAAAAGTTGTTCGCATTAGGTTTGTAAATTTCTTGTTTGGTCTATATTAAAACAAACAAGCATACAACTTTTGTCGGATTTCAAATAAGAATCAATATGACACCTGCCTGCAAGGATCTCTTACGCCCTTCAAAGCTGAAAGGGTAGGTAACCACGCCAACAGTCAAATAACCAGCCTCTTTGGATATCTGAGCAACAACTGGGGCAGCACCAGACCCTGTACCTCCACCCATACCAGCTGTTATAAACACGAGATCTGAACCCTTGAGTGCATTTGAGATGGCCTCTTTTGATTCCTCTGCAGCTTGTTCCCCCAAAAGTGGATTTCCACCAGTACCTGTGGCTCTACCAATTGCTCCGAATCAAGGGACAGAATAAAGAAACTCAAATTGAGTACAACAAACCAAGAGCTATACCAAAAGGCTAACACTTATCTCGTTTAGATATACATATACAATTTAGAGAAATACACACTAAAATACACATTTCTTTTTTGAACAGATAAAAGGGGTTCTCTCAAAAGCTAAATTCTAATGTAGAATTCCTGACCTAGTCCACGAGTCAGAAGCTCTCCAATTTGAAGTGGGTTCTCAGCAGCAGACTGCAGTAGAGCTTGTGCATCCGTGTTTATGGCATAGAAGTCAACACCCTACTCCCGAAAAACAATTGAGAAATAAAACCAAACACAAACCACTAAATGCTCTCTACCAATTTACCCAAAAAAATAAGCAAAAAAGTTATTTTCCAATGTCAATTAGATGACTTACTATAAGTAATTCAATTAAGCTAATCAAGAGCAACCCAACAAATTAAAGCATAAACTATGCCTGAATTTTATGACAAATACTAAACTTTCTTTCAAATAGATATAAACAAGCATCTGTAAAATCAATACACAAGGAACAAGAATAATAAAATAAAAGTGGGTTCTTTACTAGAACAAAATTTAAACATAAGGAAACAATCCACGAAGCTTCAAACACATTTTGTGGAGTGCATTCTAACACTTATGCCGATTCACACATGGGTTTTGAACAAATGACCCAATTATGTATGTGAGACAGAGAATTTCGAAGTTTGAGCAATAACCCACGAAATGAAATGGAAAACCAACCTGTAAACCGCTACCAATCATACGATTCACGGCATTGTTGCCACCCCCACCAACACCAACCACCTTAATCTTGGCGGTTTCCATGGGCGCAAAGGAGCAGCTTACGACACCAAAGGGGTGTCGTTTAGGGGCGCTTCTTCGTCCGTGGCTGTGAGGAACGCAGGTGCGAAGTGGAGCGGAAGAGGAAGGGGAAGAGAATGGCTTTCGGTGGTGAAAGGGAGTGGAAATTGGAGACGACGTCGTTGAGAAGAGGTCGCTCAGGTTTCGCAGCTGAAGCGTCGACATCCTTTCCTTTCCCGGACCTCACTCTCTGTCACTCACTCACTCTGTCACTCACTCGGCCTCTCTTTCCAAACGATTAAAAGATAGAAATGGGTTTTCTTAGGGTTTTAGAAAAATATATTACCAAAAAAAAAATATATTACCAAAAATATATATGGACGAGATTTCAATGGTTACAGCTCCATAGATAATCATCATAAAAATCATAAAAATTAGTATACACATTAAATAATTATAGATATTAGTGTAAGCATTAGTTATAAATAATAATATGGACCTAAATATTACCTCCTATAATAAGTTTAAAGGTTATCATTTAGCATTAATTACAAAGATTTCTCTAACTTTTAAGAGTGTTACATTTAATTGCTTAGTTTTTGAAAATTGTGTGAATTTAGAAAATCGTTTTCAATGTTGACTTTTCTTTTTTATTTAAAAAAAAAAACCCCATAAAAGTTAGATAATATACTCTAGGTTTATTTGTGCCATTTGTCCCAAATCTTTAAATGTCTTGACATATTAGTCCCCAAATTATTCTTTTGGCATTTAAATCCCCAATCTTACAATTTAGATGCAATTAAGTCCTTTTCAATTAAAGAGTACACTGACCGTTTAAGTAACAAAGGCAAAAAAACCTTATTATGTACAATTTTTTTTTAAATAAGACACGTAATTCATTTTCTTAATTGTAATTCATTTATATACCAACCATATAACTTAAGTTGACATATACTCCAATTGATATTGATATAACCTCGAACAAATTAAAATAGCCTTTAATTAAATTGATATACTTTTAAATTGAAATTGATATGCACATTTTTTTCTTTAAAGTGATTTATTTTTATAAAATGATGTTTTTAATCAAAACTAATATACTTTTTTTTTAATAATTTATTGATTTACCCACTAATTAAATTGGTTTACTCTCTAATTAAATTGATATACTAGTCTTATTTTTAGAATCAAATAATTTGAGTGTGAAAACAAAAAGGATTTCAAACCCTCAATGCTTCGTATTATACAATAGTCAGTCATTGTATTCTGTGAGTCTTGGCAAGTGCAATCCTATTTGAATATTGTGTTATGAAAAAATGTAGGCAACATTCACATCAAAATAAAACATGAAAAAAAGATTCTAAAGCAATGGAGACAAGAATAGGATATATACAATTAGAAACTATAAGTCTATAACTTTAATAAAAGGTATATACTCATTTCAAAAAAAAATATATATAGGAAAAAAGAAGTTATGCACAAAAACAAGAACGGGACATATAACTATAAATAAAAAAATATTAAATCAAGGACTACGTTGGAATACTAAAGAATTAAACAAGAATATGGACATATTATTGTACATATTATTGTAAACAAAAAAAAAAAAAAGGACATATAGCTACTTAGCTATTAAAAAAAAAAAAAAAAAAATGATGGACATAAAACTATAAACTAAAAATGACAACATATATTAATGTGGCTATTCACCCTAATTTCTCTTTCAATTAATTAAGTATTAATTTATGTCTTTCAATAGGTTTGTTTTTTCATCTATTTCAAATTTTGGCTTAAAATTATAAAGATATCCCACTAAATACTATAAGGGTTTGGTACTATTTGCTCTAATATCCTTGTTAACTTAGAAGAAAAGTTATTTATTTAACAATCATGGACAATTATGATATATTCCAAAATGAACTAACATACTTATAATTTAAGCAACTATGGTCTAAATCATTAGAGATTAAATGTAAGATGAAGTATAGATAAACTACATATAAACATTATGCAAATTTAACACACCATAATTAAAACATAGCATTCCAATAGAATCGTAAAATGATTTTAGTTAAAATGTGGATATTAATTGCCAATTGGGGCTAGCTCAGTTGGTCCAAGGTTTGAGGGTTGTGTGTGTGTGTGTTTGGGGGGGTCAGGGGTTCAAACCTTGGTAGTGTGTGTGTGTCATTTTCCTTTAATTTGTAGTAAGTGGTGGTCATTAGTTAAGCCCCACTTTTTTAAAAAAAAAAATGTGGATATTAATAGGTGTTTTTTTAGAACATATATCTTTTTATTTTCTTTTTATTTTCCTTTTCCATAAAGTGAAAAATATGGATTTTCATATTTTCTTTCATTTATTATAATCTTATTAATAAAAGTATATTATCTGAAATGTCACTGTCAACATAAATTAGTAAAAAAATTTAATTGACATTATATTAGTCTTTTATGAAACATATAATGTAAGGATAGATACATTATTTTTCAAATAAATACTGTTCTTATCTCATTATATAAGTAATTATAATACAGTAAGCAATCAAGTTCAAAAAGTAAAAACTTACTTTACTACTCCATGAGTCCAAGTGAGCATCAAATTTCCTATTTTCATTCATTTCTGATGGGTGGAATATTATTAATGGTGTTTTTCAATAATTAATATATGTAGAATAATTTGAAACAAAAGTGCCCAAAGCTTAACTTTTTGGCATTTTTATTTAATAGACCATTTTGGTATAAGGAGTTTCAAGTTTTCATATTAATGGGAAAGCTGAAGAGTGATTTGATTGTCTATCAACTTGAATAACTGTATTTGGTTGTACACATAAATGTTGTCTATGACTCCTAGAAGTATATTAAAAAATTGTGTTTAGTTGTTGCGCAAGGGAATGTACTAATTTTTTATATTAAAAATACCTTAAATAATCATTTTTAAACAATTTTATAAAGTATAAATTAACGTAATTATTTTCTTTAAAAATCATAAAATTTATTCTCTTACAAAATAAAAAATTTATTTTTATAAGAAAAAATAATAATCAATTAAATTTAGTTTTAAATAATTCACATTGACATACAAGTATTTAAAATTATAAAAGATTATGAGGTTTTTTGAAAAGATAATTACAAAATTGGATTTTGTCATTAGAACTATGACGTGTAATACATATGTACTTAATATACATAAATTAAAAAAAAAAAAAACTTTTGGTTCGATTGTGCTACAAATAAGAAGTAGGGGAAGAGAAATGGCTAAAATAACGATACTGGTTAAATACTTGAATATAATTAATTCATTCATTCATTCTTCACAGAAAAAATTATTAATTAATTTTCCCTTTTTTTTTTGGGCTGAATGTAGCATTTAGTCTTCGTTTCTTTCATTACATAGTGTGAGTATAGTATAGCACGCTTTGATGTGAATCTAAAACTCACCATTTTGAGCAGGTTTCAGATTTTCCCACTTTGGGGCATATGAAAACTTGTGGGTTTCACTTTCCAAAGGTTTACAAGACACATCTCTTGTAACAAACAAAGGAATCCTTTCATATTCCTCCTCATAACACTGTGTACTAAATGGCTCTGGATTATATTCTAAAATGCAAAGATTAGAGACCTAAATTTTTATGAACTAGAATTAGAAGAGAAATAAATAGAATTTACCTGCAATAGCATGTCACTTTCAACTTGTTCAAAATACTCATCGGTGAAAAAATAAATAAATAAATTTTTTTTGGCATAATTGGTTCTCATATTATTCATAATTGGCAAAGTGGTCCTTGAGTTATTATTTTTGGCAATTAAGTCCCTAAGTTTTAAAAATTTTAGCAATTAAGTCATTTTTATTAGTAATTGTTAAAATATTAGATGGAATTGAGCATTTTCAAGTCACATACAAGATTTTTGAAAGTCAAAATCAATATTTTGTTACTAATTGGAGCTGGAAGGAAAATAAGTAAAAATTAATTACAATTAACAAATTTATATAAAAAATTTAAAAAAATAGAAAATTCTAAAATTTCTCTAAAAATTTCTTTCTATTCCCTTCCAAACTAATTAGTATTAGTGAAATATAAATAAATTTCTTCCACTTAAAATCTTTAACATCATCAAACAAAAAGGACTTAATTACCATACTAAGGTTTTGTGGACTGGAATTTCAATTACCTAGACTTTTTCATTTCTATTTTATGTTTTGTACTCTTTTTTGTCCTATATATAAAAAATTATTTGTACTAATCTGGTTTTCATTTCCTTTTATCATTATAGAATTTTGGTATTGAAATAGTCTGGCTCAATTCTACTCGAATAAAAAACACAATTTTAAGTTTTTGTCTACAAAATAGTGGTTCGTGAATTTTGTGAGCGACTGTTTTACTGACAATTTTTTTTTTATTTACATGTTATTCAATTCTATTAAGACTCTAATACCATCATCTTCATGCGGTTTTATAGTCTTTATGAAAATATTAAATATTTTGAACTTTGTTGCAAATTACCCATTCGTTTATTTAATAAGGTTGACTTAGATAATATATAAAAAGTTTTTTTATTTCCAATTTAAGAATTTCATGAATCTTAAATTAAGACTCCATTTAAATAAATAAAAAATATTTTAAAAAATTCCATGTTATCAGGTTAGTAACAAGTAGTTCACCTACAAAGTATTTAATGAGATTTATAAGTTCAAAACTAATCAATTACCATAAATTTTGTTGGCTAACTACCTAATTACTTATAACCATCCGATCTTCATCCAACGGCTAAACAACAATAACCATCGATGGGTAAATATTGGAGTAACCATTGAAACCTCACCCATATATATATAATATAATATATTATTAAACATTTATTATTATCAGCATGTATATTTTTTTTTTGTTTTTTTTCCGAAGCTTAGGATTCGAATTATGTTCTATAAATCCAGAAACAATTTAAATTAATAAGATAAATTGTTTTATATTATTAATTTTCTATATAAAAGCTATTTAGTAGAATAGGATTCAAAATCCTATACTAGCTCTTTATTTTTTCTATATTTATATTATTATTTAAAAAGATGTATGCAATCTTTTATTTTTTCTCTTTTTTTGTTTTTTTTATTTTATTAACTTTTTATGCAAGCAGAATAAATCTTTTTTCTTTCCTTTTCATTGTTTACGTTACTATTATACTATTATTATAGTTATTATTATAATTATTATTATTTTGCTTATATCAGGCTCTTCAATTCAAGGTCAAGGATACCTGGAAAAAAATATAAATAAATGTAAAGGAAAATAAATCTATAGTGATTTTATCAACATACATATAGAGTAATGTACTATGTTGTAGTATGCTACAACATGTTCCCTTAGAAATATATATATATACGTTCCCTCAAAATATATGTATATGTAATACTTAAGTAGTATAATGACATATACGTGGGTCATGCTGTTGTATATTATTCATAGAACAAAATTCAATTTCCTTTTCTTACTTCCAAGAACGACATGTAGTTGTAACCTTCTTTAATAACACACCCTATTTCCTCTTGCAAAAAACGACGTGTCATATAATTCTAATAATTTACGCTTATTCTTTTAGACCTTTTAAATTAACCCAAATCTTACGGTCATCGACTTTCAAGATGTCTTAAGTTCAATCTGGTTTTTGTCTTTGTTTGGTCCGTGAATCATTCAAATAACACATTTATTATTCCAAATTATTTATTTTTGTCTTAATATGGGATATTAATTTCAGTTTTAGCGATTCTATTGTAAACCATGTAATGTGAGACCCAAAAAAATCAAATCGGCAACAAAATGACATTTTAACTTTTAAGGTCGAGGAGGATAAAAATAACATAGTTTAACTGTTCAAGTACTAAATTTGGGACAATTTCTAAGTTAATTGATTAACCGGATGCAATTATAGGAGAAAAATATATCATGTTTATCATTTTTTCTTGTACATGAAAAGTCTAATATGGTTAGTGGCAGTTTGACTTAACGACATGTCAGTTTCTAGAATTTATTTTCTTGCATAAATCGGCAAATAAACTATCGTGGTCAAAAATATAATTCGTGTCGTGTAAGCATGTTAAACGATGGCAAAATAACATGTATTTTTTGCTCTCTAAAGGACAAAATGTGTTCTCATACAACAAAAACGACATCTTGTTTCAATGATCATAGTGAATGTAACATTTAGTTACCGATAGGAATGGCAATGGGGCGGATCGGGGACGGTTTTTTAATTCCCATCCCCATTCCCGAAAGTCAATTACAATACCATACTCGCCCCATTAACCATTCTTTTGGATGCGGGGACGGTGCGGGTATTAACCAATGGATAACGGGGAAAACCGCGGTTACCCATTACCCATTGATAATACTAAAATATTAAAAAATTAAGATGAAAATACTAAATCCTTTTCATAATCAACAAAATATTAAACACAACAATATACTAATAATTTTTAAACTCTAAAATTTAAATATATAAGTACATATAACTCTCCAAAATCATTATTTTACCAAAGATATAATAATATAGATAGTGTAAAATTAAATAGATATTTATATGTATAATAATTTTTCTATGTAAATATATATATCGGGGCGGGTACGGTGCGGATTATACTAATACTGTTCCCGCACCATACCCGCATATTAACGGTACGGTTATTCCCCGCCCCGGTCATTTTCCCCGCTTGAGCGGTTTTTCCCCTCCCCATTCGGATCGGATAACCACGGATACCCGTAACTATGGGTTATATTGCCATCCCTAGTTACCGAGTTCCCAGCACAAAGAACATTTAGTTATCGAGTCAGTGTCTCAATGACAGACGATATCGATTTTATTGGGTCGGAGCGCCATTTAATTCTTCTGTGAGAGAACAATTGTTGTGTTTCACTTCTCTCAACACTTTTAAGCATAAAAATACGTGTTATACTTTGTCAACAAAAACGGCATCTCGTTTTTTATGTTATATGGAAAAAAACGATGTGTATGCATTATTTGTTTTTCTCTTACCACAAGAAGCTCGACAAATTTGGAGATGACACGTTTGTTTTTATAGCCTTTTTCGGTTTATCCCAGGGGCATATTATCAAATTTGACCATTTATCAAAATACTCGGTTTGAACTATAAGATACTAACATATATTAAAAATAACCCAAATTTAAAGCTTACTTAAATAAATATTAAAAAATTCTACAAGTTTTCACATTTTTTTAATTTAATTTATAAATCTATTATATTAATAATAATTTTAAGTAGTTTTAAATTTTTATTATTTTTAAATGCTATTATCCGGTACAAGAATATACTCGGCAAAAAGTACGAAATTGAATTGTCCTATTCTAGGATGAAGCTTACATTACTAGGAAAAGAAGACCTATTGAACAAGATAAGTAAGATTTGCATTTTGTTACTTGTCCGCCTATTATTATTGCACTTTTTTTAATCAAAACATTCTTTACAAATATACTTTATTGTTGATATTTTATTAATTTCTTGAAAGAGAAAAATAAATAAATTCTAAAATAAACAAGGTGAAATTAGCATAGGCTACTTACTACCACTTCAAAACGACAAAGAATATTACTAATATTTCATTAATGAGATGCTACACACTGCAAAACAATACCATTCTTTGTATTTCAAGAAACTTATTACGGAAAAAGCAAAAAAATGAATAAAATAGGATTGATGCATTTACTAGATTTGAAATTTTGAATCATAAAACAAGCTTGACAAAATCAACAATGAGTGAATACTCCTTTATAGCCTTCTCATGCACACCATTTCGAAGCAACTGAGGAAAGAAGAGCCAGTTCCCAGTCAACAACAAGAACCCCAAAGTCAACACTCCAGACACCACCCTGTGCAGCCGCCACGTGTCGCGTACGGCTCTCTTGGCCGCTATCTCAATTCCGGTGGACACTCCTTGGAGAACAAAGAAAAGGGTCACCTCCCAAGTGGGCCGGGCCCGACTGAGGTAATAGTAAATGGCCTCGTGCATAAGGGCCGACACTACAAATGACGCCATAATAGCCATAAATTGGGCCCATTTAGGCCCAATAATCAAAACCGAGGCCCGCCTTACTGGGTTGTAAGCTGTCTCACGGAGCACGCTCGAGACCATGAGGTTCCACCTCCGGGCCCAAAAGTCTTGGAGCGAGGTTGTGAGGTATGGCTCGTTGAACTGGGGTTCGAGCTCGAATCCTAAGATGGTTCGAGCCGGGAGAGCAACGAGGGCTAGAACGGTTTCAATACCAATATACATATGAAAACAGTATAGGATTAAGGTTGTGTGTGGATGTATATATGGTCTGTACTCATATGTTTTGATTATGAGAGCTAATAGAAAAAGTTTTATTGGCACCAAGATTGACTTGGGCACTTTGGACCCGATTTGAACTGATATTTGACACTTCTGGTCAGATGGGGTTGTGTTGTTTTGTGTGATAATGGGATTTGTTGGTTTTTGAGGTGACTTTCGAGGTGGGTTTTGTTTGATTTTGATGGGAAGACAGGCTATGGAGATGAACTGGAAAAGGGTTTGAGAGAGTGGGGATAGAGGGCCTTGGTCGAAGGAGAAAAGGAGGAGTTTGAAGGTGCCAAGCCAAACGAGGAAGAAGGTAGTGGGCCCACCAAGATGAAAGGAATGTAGATCTAAGGGGAGAGTTATGAAGAGGTAGAAGATAGGGAGGAGAGAAATGAGTCTGGTTATACCTTTTGGCACTTTTGATGATATGTAATAACAATAACAGAGACTTGCTATGGCTATGATCCATACCTTGATGAAGCTTTTGATTTCACCTTCCATTCCTCCTGTTTTCTCTAGCTCGTTCAATCTCTCTCTCTCTCTCTCTCTCTCTCTCTCTCTCTCTATATTGACCCTTGGCGGCTTGGCTTTAATAAGTGGTGCAGAAATAGTGATCAAGACTTCGAGTTATGACTTATGAGAGGAAAGAGCCATCAGGGAAGTAGTTTTTCAACGTTGTTTCAGATGTGTATTTTGTTTACTATTGACGTGCGGGTAAATAGGCGCCGAATACAGACAAATAGTGCTTTTTTGTTTTTTTAACTAATAAGAGTAAACTGCCAAAAAAAAAAAAAAACTGTTTTTCTCCATTTCGAGACTATATTTTGGCGTTGTTTAAAATTTCAAAAAATTTATACCTCCTATTCAAAAATTAGCCAATTTATGAAATTAAAAGACAAAATTGCCCTTTATTTAACACATAAACCAACACTAGGATACCGTATCCCACTGTTACCAAACACACAATCTCATTAAACTCACTAAACACTCAATCCTAGTGGCTAATTTATCACAGCCAAATGACTAAAACAAATTTTTTAAAAAAAATCAATAAAAAAATTTTAAAAAAACATCAATCAATCAAAAGCAAAGTACCAAAAGTAAAATAATTAATTTGTATTGAAATTAAATTTTCTAAAGAAATAAACAAAAACCAATCATCCAATCAAACTAGAGCTGTTAAAATAGCGGACCGGTCCAACCCAACCTTGCCCACCCATAATAAATTTTTTAGTTTAACGGGACGGACCAAGCCGGCCTGTATGTTTGAGAGGGGGCCAACCCAGTCCTATGGCCCTAGCACGCCGAGCCTAGGCCCACTCAGAAACGAGCCGAAACATCCGACCCGTAATAGACATTTTTCGTGAAATTAAACTTTCTTTTTAGAAAAAAAAAAAAAAAAGGAGTCCAACGAAACAGATCTACAGCTGCAAGCCTGTAAGGAAAAAAAACAAAGAAAAAGTCGAGCCAAACCGGGACGGCTCGCATGCCACAATAACGGGTCTATTTGGCCCGGCTCATTTTAACAGTTTAAACCCAAACCCATGGGATCTCCTTCAACCCCACATCCCCATCATCTCTCAACACACGTGTGTATCTGAAAGAAACACACGTGTGTATCTGAAAGAAAAAAAAAATAAATAAATAAATAAAATATAAAGGTCAACACAGAGAGAAAAGGCCGAAGGGTGTTTTTGTGTAACTGGAAATTGGAGGACTCTCTGTAGTTGTTGAAAAGAAACTATCTCGTAGGAAGATTGTGGAGATTGTGAGACGAGATTTTTTTTTTTTTTTTTTTGCAGTAAACGAGATTTTTTTACTACTAACTAACATAACTGGTAATTGTTTGATATTTTAATTTTCAAAAGTGGAAATTCTTATATCACTAACTACGGGGTAGATTTTTTTTCTTTTTTTTTTTTTTTTCTGGGATAAATCGAAGATTTTTTTTCAATAAGCAGAGAGCCTCTACTCTCTTGACCGTTCCAAAACCATTTAATTACTCCACCATATCTCTCCAAATCAAAGCCCCAAATCAAAGCCCATACCCAAGACCACACACATCCCCACCTTCAAATAAGATTTCAAAGCTCATTACGACTCTACAGCGATCACGACCTCTTCGACTCGAGCTTCGGGAAGACGACGTGGCTGTATGGCTCCACGTTGTGTATCAAGGAGTGGGAAGTGGGATTGCCAGAGCATGTGCCGGAGAACACAGCGCAAGGAAAGAGGGGATTTTTTTTTTTTTTAATGTTTTTTTGGTTTAAATTGTTTTGATTTTATTTGTTTTAAATAGCTTTTTATTTTGTTTTCTTTGTTTCTTTATTACTTTATTTGATTTAATCTTATTTCAATCAATTTAAGAGTTAAGGTTAGGGTTGTGGTCTCTTTATTTGTTTGGTAACATGACCAATCTTATCTTAGATTCAGTTTAACGAGGGACAAATTGGTCAATCACGCAAGGAGTATAAATTTTTTAAAATTTTAATTATTTTGCAAACCCCAAAATATAGCATTAAAGATGAAAAAAAAACTATAATTAAAGATTTTTTTTTTACAATTTACTTTGCTAATAATAATGTCCTTGGTCGGACCTCTTCTCAAGTTTCCACTACGGAAGCAGGTTATAGACATTGTTGTGCCCTTTTCTGGTTGAATCAGGAAAAACATTTGTTTTTTCTTGGAAAGGTAATAAACCGAAACTAATGTTTACTGTGTAGCTATTTTTAAGTAAATAGGGGCTCCAGTTTTAAATAATAATTTGCAATGCCAATTTGTAATACATTCTTAACCATCCAAAACAATCATTCAAGGATGAGGGAGCATTATCTCTTTTCTCATTTATCATTGATTTTAATAATATTAAAATACAAAATAAAATCTACGTGTCAACTAGTGAGAAAGAAGAATAAATTTCACTCCTAAGAATAAGTGTCAATTGGTGAGAAATAAGAATGAATTTCACTCCCGAGAATAAATTAAACAATGAGCGTAATCCAAAAGGGGAGCTCTACTAAAATAATTGCCATTTTAGTCGAGGGGCTGTATTAGCAACTACAAAATTTAGACTTTTACCGAGTTTAGCATTTGGTCTCTGAATTGAAAATTGTCATTGTAATCCCTAAATTTAGAAACAAGGAGCAGTGACAAATGTAGTAATAAGCCTAAATTCTATAAAGCAAACAAATTATTCCCGTGTTTAACAGCGCGACACTAAAACATAATAATCCAACAATTATAGCTTTGCTTCTGGTCCTCATCCAGTGGACCGTACAATTCTTACAAAACACCCAAAAGAGCCAGAACTACTAAAAACAGAGAATTAATCGTTCAGCCAACCTGCGGAATTGTGGTGCGAATAGGGTTGGTGAGGACCAGAAGCAAAGCTCATAGGGCCACCTGGGTGTCCATGATGGGGCGCTCTAGGATCAAACACATTATTTCCACCAAACATGGGTGGTGGCTCAGCCCCTAAAGCACTCATTCTTGTGTGGTGCAATGCGTCCAGTTGAGGTACGTACCATTGCATTCCGGACGAATTCAATCGATAAGGCTCAGAAATTGGACCCGGATGCCCATAAGTTGACGAGAACGGTGTATGCGATCCAATCTGACCATATCTAGGATCTTGACCTCCTAGATAGTAACTTCCTTGGACCTCTGGACCCTGCTGGCCATAAAGGCGCACCTGGGATCGAATACCAGATTCCCTCCTAAGCATATCTTCCATCTCTAATGTTCTACCGCCAAAGCCATCTGTGCTGTCTCTCGTGTGCCCTATAGACTGATGTTCCTCCAAGTTCCTAACCCCATAATCAGTAACTGATCTGCTGGAAAACCTAGAATGATGCTCGTCACCATCGACGCTGTACCTTCTAAGTATGTCATCACCATATGCAGTTCCAAACTGGGAATGTGAACCAGGCGTGCTAGACTCCAAATTTTGATAACTATTTACACCTATACCAGTATATGGAGGCATTCCATTGTGCATCTCTCTAACAAGAGGCCTACTACCATCATCTCGTTTGCTCTCGGTTAACAACCCACCACTTGCTCTTCTTTTGTTCCTTTTTGTGCCGCGTGACCGCTTCTTTGATTTCCCATTGGATGGTTTCTTCCCTTGAACATGATTGCCTCTGTCACTGCTGATTAAAGGGGAGCCTTCCTTACGTCCTGTTTCAACAACCCCAGCTAAATAATCTTTGAAATTCTCAGTTTCCAGAGGATCGTCAGTCACCATGGGATTTCCATGGTCATCCATTGCATGATCAAGGATATCACCATAACTGCCAGGGTCATCCATTGCATGATCAGGGAGATCACCATAGTCACCAGGGTCATCCATTGCATGATCAGGGATATCACCATAATTGCCATGGTTACTAGTTGCACGCTCAGGTATATCGCCATAATCATCATGGTCACCAATTGCCTGATCAGGGATCAATGATTCAGAATGACCTTCCACGGCTTCTTGTTGCTTGGAAATATGACCATGACTTTCAGCTATTTCCCTGTGTTTGGCAGACCAATCAGGATGGCTCCACAGATAGAGTAGAGGTGGCGTTGCATTCCACTGTTCCATTTGTTCGTCCCTTACATTGACCGATCCAGGCAGATAAAATGACTGAAAGGAGATAAGAGGAACAGCCATAATAGTTATTGTACTTCAAATTCTAGATTAAGATTATTAAGTCATCTGCAAAAAACAAAATGACAGTGATAAAAGGCAGACACTTCTCTCTTCACCTTTCCTGATAAAAAACGATCATCCTCCCAAACCAAGTCATAAGGTGATTCCTTTTTATCCAACCTAGTACAAATGTGAGAAAGTAGGAGTGATTTCTCTTCCCTCCAGTTGCTGAACGAAAACCATTGCTTGAATGCAGGAACTAAATAGATAAACAACAAGAAGAGATTACCTCTGGGTTTCCGGCGGAACAATAAGTATTAGAAGTTTTGGTTTAAACTTGAGAGCCTTATTAATGAATTGGTTTGCCAAACTTGCTTTAACTCCAAAAGGAGGATTTAATCCCATGATCTGCCCAAAAAAAGCAGAGTAAAACTTCTACCTGCAGACCTTAGGAATCAGAATATCTTGACCTCGGGACATGATAAAATCCTCTAATTCTTACCAATTTTGATCCAGTTGGCAACTCCTTTGGCTGCACAGTCATCCAATCCCTCTTCTCAAAATTAAAATCATTCTGGCAAAACAAAAAGACAACAAACAATTCATCTTTTTTGCTTTTTACTGACCACCAAACGACAATTAACCTCTAGAAAAGTTCTGACCAAACAGCCAAATTACTCAAACCTAAACACAACCAATTCAGAGAACATACACTTTATCTGTGGAGTATAAATTCTCACAATTTTGGCAGGTCTATAATGACAGCACTATATCATTAACCGCAATGCGGAATGTCAAAAATTGCACCCACCCGCTACATTCAAAGTTGAAAAATACATGAACTCCGACCACCCAAGCATGCATCCCATTCCATGTCCAAATTTTAGGATGTTACCATGTCTAACATGACACCAGAATCATGTCAAAAATCAAGGATAGCGTGTAAACCTTACTAAAATGTCAAAACACACACACACACACACATTTATATATACGACAAATTAGATAAGTTGACCACCTAAGATTTGTGTTATTACCTATAATTTGTAAATCTTAAACTACAAATAAGAAGATAGAGAAAGCAATGGCAGCATCAAAAAGCAAAATCACATTTAAAAAAAAAAATGAAGGTCTGGATCGTGCCCTGGCCTGACCTATAAAATGGTCAAGTTCTCAACATTACTAGCTCAAACCTTTTGGGTATTCTAATGCATACACACTTTTGAACAAATTGAGCACTATAAGAATATCCAATATGGAAAAATATTACCTTTGGTTGTATAAAATCATAGTTTTTGTATGAGCATTTTTTTCCTGTCTCATCAAGCTTTTTCTTCATTACGACACTGAAATCATTAGCACCACAACAGAAATCCACTATCTGTTCATGTAAACAATTGGTCATCAAATTGTTAACCCTGATAATACAAATTTGAAACTTAAGTATACTGGCAAGAGCAAATGAAAGACACATATTAAACAGTTAAAATACTGGAAAGAGCAAATGACAGACCAAGTCATCAAGTTAGAATCAATTTATAAGACAAGTAAGATTTATGAAGTCTCAATAAAGCTTGAAGAATTCTTACTTGATGTCAGTAAATGATATTTCTTCACAATCATGAGAAAAAAAAATAAAACTAGAAACTTTCAATGCAAATATTATGATAGTTTCTGCTAAGATACAACTAGATAAACAGATTGAACAGTTATACATACAATAACAAAAAAGATTGATGTCTTAATACAAATAACCACATATTTTCTGCTTAAAACATGCGCTCAAGTAATACAACAGTTTGGTTGTAATGCAGAGATACAGCAATCCAAGAAAATAAATTATACCTTTCAAGAAAAAGAAATAAAAGATAAAAGTAAAATAAATACAAAATTCCCATCTAATTATCTGCTTAAGTTTGGGAATTGTCCAAAAAGATGTTGCCTTGGAACAGAGATTTATAACATCACATACTCAACATAAACCAAAGACAAATAATGAAAAAAATCTTACCATATCACCACCTTGTACATACCAGTGGAGTTTATTGGCAATCTGCAAAAGTCAAGTTTTATCATTGACAAGGCTTCATTGAAGTAATAAGAAATTAAGCACAACTAGAGAATTTCGAAATCTGACACCATTGATGGGAGAAAATATTCTGATACACGAATATCGTAAACTAAATTGGTATGTTTAATTTACAACAAGGTATGCAAGATAGCCACATTACACACTTTCCCGGTGTCTCATTAAAATAATCTTTGTTTTGCTTTTCGCTTTTTGCTTTTTTCTTCACTGGGCCACCATATTTCTTCTCTCACATGTCAAGGAAAGAATTTTTTCTCTCTTTTTCAAAACCATTACTGCACCAAGAAAATTTCCTTCATACTTTATCCAAAATAACAACGGAAGGCCAAATTAAATTACTACAAATCGATGAAATAATATTTTAACATTGTCAAAAGTGTAAACAATCAGGCAAAGAAGGCATCGTGAAACCCTCAAAAATCCGGAAAAGACAAATATACACGTTTACATAGATGGGGGAGATATAATAGCATTACAAATCTACGGACTGACATCTGTTGTCCAAGAAAGGTTGTCTCATTTGCTATCACATCAACTTACAAATTAGCAAAAAGAAAAGAAACTCTTTTAACTTCTTCATAGGAGTAATTATTGCTGATTTGTCATTATTTAAGTGGATAGGACAGCATTTTGGGACAGCTGATCTCTTTCCCAAATCTACTACCACTTTTCCAAGAAAAACTAGCAACTCTCTTTCCGAGAGCCTCTCCGTTATTCCTTTTTTGGGAAAGAAACAAGGTACAGGACACTTGTACAAAAGAATTTTGCAGCCACCCAGGATTTTGGATTAAGCACTTGGTCCCCCCTAACTGATGATATAATCGGGTTCTGGTATAACCAAAATGAGCATACAGAACAAGGCTTAATAATATTTTTTCCTTTTCTGCAGCATATCTTCGTATAAGCAAGTTATCCTAAAGTCGCAGCACCGTGAAGAATTCTACTATGAGTTAAGATGGTAGAACTTGAATGAAAAGCGCAAAGTTATAAAGGACCATTAATATTATGCTCGTTCTTCTATTTGTTAATTGTTTAACCATTACTCTAAAACAGTGTAGTTAAAGTTTCATAAAGCCTCTATAAATTTTCTCTGCTGAATAGTTGAGTAAAACTGGGACATAGATGAAAGAGTAGGGCCGTGTAAACAGCAAGCCATATTGATAAGATGTCAAAATAGCAATGAGGAACAAAAATTAAACTGGGAAAGCAATTTTGGCATACATGGAGCAAAATGGAACTACATTACCTCTTCAAGTTTCTCCACCTTTGTAAAATGTCGACCGAATGATGTGTAGCGCATACCGTGTAGAAATGGTGCAAGACTTACCCCAAGTCTATCCTATATCACAAAAATTTAATAAGTCAATAAAAAAATAAAAAAAAAAAACATTTATAATTTCATTAAGTAGATGTCTAATTACATGGAACACATGATTATCAATGCATAAGTTCCCACAAAAAGGGTGTAATGAACTCGCGGACTTTCCGTTATGAACTAGTGCGTAAGAATACACTCATCTCTAAGAAACTAAATAAATTTTATGAACTAGTGCATAAGAATACACTCATCTCTAAGAAATTAGATAAATTTACACACTGAATGTAACAATGTAGGAGTTTACTATACAGACAAATTAAAAATCCTGGACAACTTGTTTAAGAAAGAGACAGGAAGCAGAAAAGTTCAGGCATATTAGACT
The DNA here is from genome assembly GCA_002914845.1 of Trema orientale. NCBI lineage: Eukaryota > Viridiplantae > Streptophyta > Magnoliopsida > Rosales > Cannabaceae > Trema > Trema orientale. Next base: position 1,073,504 of record JXTC01000054.1, on the reverse strand, counting down.
ATAACCATCCAAAGCACTAAACAAAACATAATGCAAAGAATATAAAGACAAATACGTATACTCTATAACAAGCTTGAGATAATTGAATAAACAAAAGAGTTGCAGGATAACTGACCTTCCATCTAAATAACTGCTGAACAACCTCAGGCTGACAAACCGCTTTTGCATCTTCAATACTGGACCCTTCCTCAAGTTTACGTAAAGCTGCTCGAACTGCCTGCACAATGAAAAATGTAGAAAGCTTTTAATAAGAAAAATAAATTGAACGGAACCATTAACAACCAATTGAACATGAAATTTGACAAGATAAGTACCTCAACTGCAACCTCCACCTTTCCAAGTGTAATAGCTGCTCTTTCCGTGGCAAATTTTTGTGTGGTTACATGCGTAGAGGGAACTTTGTACTTTTTTCTAATATCTTCAATGGTTATTGAAGATTCTGCATCCTTCATCAAATCTAATAACCTACATCGCAAATCAGATCAAGAGACTGATACATAAGTATATACATCTAAAATCATGATTATCTGCAACCAATAAAGTTGCCTGTTAAATTGAACCATATAGTGTAAAATGAAACACAATCCATGTTAGAACAAGAAGAGGTAAATAGCAAGGGGGGGAAGGGAAATAGAAACCTCCTCTCTCTATCAGCATCTAACGGAGGCAGTTCACTGCTCAATTTTTCTGTAGCAGGATTAACTGTTGTTGCCTTATTAAGCTTGCCATCAGATGTACTTTGCTTCCCTGATTTCACTGTTCCAGACCTCTCATTCATTAATTCAAAAAGCCTATTACCCAGTGAGTCCTCAGCCATGGGTGAATTCAGTTCCTTTCTGGATGCGTCATTTACTTTTTTTCTTTTAGGGGTATTTGATCCAGAAGATAACTTTCCAGAAGTTTCCTTACTACCTACTTTTAGAGCAAAAGATGATTTCTTAGTCAGTTTGGATGCAGCATAAGTTGTTCTTCCTTGAAGGGATTCTTCTGAGGGAAGAACTGTAATCTTAGTCTTAGAAACATTTTTTTTCCCGTCTCCTAGCAACCCCGAAGTCTGCTTTTGCCTCTTTTCTCCAATACTAGTCTTCATCTTTCCTGAAGTGCTCTTCTTTTCTTCAGCACCAGGAAATTTTACATGGTTCCTCACTGGAGTTCCAATTTCCTCATCTATTTCATGCTTTCTGGACAGAAGGATAGGAACAAACCATATATAGCAAGTAACTTCCAAGAATATCATGAAAAAAGAATCCCATACAAAAGCGAACACTTACAAGCAATATATTAGAATACGATTGGGCAGAAGATCTGACCAAGCCCTAGCTATTATGTCTTCCTTCTCAATGTTTTCGAAGGAGATTTTTCTGAAAAAACCAACTTAAGAATCAACCATCTAGAACGTTGATAAAGGATCGCGATAGTTCAACTTTGTATTAGAAAGGAAAACAAATAAAATATAACTACACATGCAGAATACCGTGGCAAGCATTTGCAATGGTAAGATTTAGGGCAACGCCTACATACAGCAAACTGCAGGTCGGGATCCTTTTTGTTCTCTCCTTGTTTGCAAACACAGCACTTATGGATTGGACAAGTGAAAGATTCTCCCTCAGCAATCTTTTTCTCTAGGTCTTCAGCAGAAACTCCATTATCTAGAATGAGCAATTTTGCAACACAACGTGGATGGTAAAATCGGCCACATGTCGCAGAAACACAACGGAAGACCTGAAGAAATTCATATCACCAGGCTCATTTCAAAATAAGCATACATGTTTGTAGCAAGAACTTTTTAAAAAATGGCAATGACAATGAACATCCCCCTCTCCACACCCGAAACATAGAGAGAGAGAGAGAGAGAGAGAGATTTGCACTGACAATGAACATCCCCCTCTCCACACCTGAAACGAACAGAGAGAGAGAGAGAAATTTGCACTGACAATGAACAGCCCCCTTTTCACACTTGAAATGGGCGGGAGAGAGAGAGAGAGAGAGAGATTTGCACTGACAATGAACATCCCCCTCTCCACACCTGATACGAGGAGAGAGGGAGAGAGAGAGAGATACAAAAAGCAAATTTCACTTTCAATGTTCTTCACTATAATAAAATGTAAAAAAGCTACAGTCCCTGTCCTGAACTAAGAGAGAGAGAGTCACTTCCAATGTGTCTTCATTAGAGTAAAGTGTAAAGAAGCCACAGTCCCTTGTTTTGAACAGAGAGAGAGAGAGAGAGAGAGTAAATTTCACTTCCAATGCTTCTTCATTGGAATAAAATGTAAAGAAGCTACAGTCCGTTATTTTGAACCATGTCCTTTCACATTAATTCCAACCGTAATCATATAAGGTAATATTGGACATACAAAAATTTAGATAACAGTCTAAGTTCCTTAAAGAAACTCATACCTCAGCACCTGAATATTTATCAGAGGAGCCTAAGTTCCCACAGACAAAGCACTGGTGCTGTTTATATTCACAATTCTTGCACAAAAATTGCTGGATCGCCTGCCAAGTTTTATGGGATAAAGGAAATTAAAGGAAGATCATTCTCAGATATAAGAAAAACAAAAAAAATGAAATCAAATTGCACAAGTAATACAGATCAGTGACATACATTTACTTCATCCTCTGTGTAGCCAAGAGAATTGCAAAGAGAGTCCTCACCAGCCTCCACAGTAGCATGGAATGACCTTAGGCAGCTCCCCTCACAACTGCATTAAACCACACATAGCATTAACACTTTAAATTTGATACTCAATGTTTACGAAGAATGATGAGAAAACAGCACAGCTATCATGAATGAGGAAGGAATTTAGGAGATTTCAAATTGTACATTGAAATTATTGCTCAGGGTCTGATAACAACTTAGCAGTGGTACACCACAAAACTTTCTTGAAACATAAATAAAATACGACCATGAAGTAGCAGACAGGCCCAATCAAGAATGCCAACTCAGCATCATTTTTTTAAAATCACAATCCAATCTCCTTTCTCCTGTTTATACATAAACTAAGATTTCCTTCAGGAAGTTACCAAAATAGACTATTTCAACAAACTAGTTCTAAGTATTCCTCATGCCAATGTTCATACTGAAGGGTGATTAAGTATATATCTTTTTTTTTCTTTTTCTTTTTAATTTAAGTTGCACGCATGTAGCAGGAAGATGACTTTAATATATTGTAGGTTGAGGACCTTTCAATTAGAGGGTTAGCCAGTTGTTTTTAGTTTCTTCTCTCTATAAGTTTAGAAAATCCGCTTTTGATTGGAGGCTATTCATCCTCTAGCCTTCTACAACTCTTTTCTTTTTTCAAGAGCCTATATATATATACATATATAAAGGAACAAGAAGAAAAGAAAAGTTAAACAGTTTACAATAGAGATTCAGACCAACAACCAAGAACATTAACATTTATGGCCATCCATCATATGCCTATCCATTTGTATGATAGTGAAAATAACATACAAAACTATAAAGCTCTCTATAGTGATGATGATAATGATGGATGCGACAATCTAAATCATTTTAATACTTGCTTCAACGTAAAAAATCATTACACATGAACGCTTATTAAGACAATAAAAGTAAAAGAAGCAGCCACACAAAAACGAATAAATAAGTAAACAATGACTATAGCAAAGATGAGTAGCATCACTAAATAAGAGAGTTCGACAGCAAGAGCATACCACAAAAGATCACCGCCATTATCACAAAAAGTACAGACAGTATCAAACAGTTCATCATCTTCATTGGACTCATCCTCTTCAGCATAATCCACTGTATCAGCATCAGTATCATCAACTATGAATCTTGAAATTGCTGTCGCTTGCCTTTCCTGAAAAACAAATAACTTTACTTATTAAAAAAGATAAAGGTGGAAAAAGAGAGAGAGAGAGAGAGAGAGAGAGAGAGAGAACAACAGAAATCGAGGAGGCAAGTATAGAAATGACTAATTAGACTATATAAGCAAGATAATATACCTCATTAGGTAGTCTTCTCTTTATGGGCTTCTCATTTAGAAATGCAAGTAGAAACTGCTCAACAGACAAATTTCAATTACAGTTGAGATATGCATACTAGAAATTGATCATAAATACTTTAGTTAAAAACAAAAAAGTCCATGTTTCTTAACTATGAGGCTAAGGTTCAATTTGTACTTTATATCATTTCATAGAAAAAGCAAATTAATATATAGCCATGGGAACTGGCTAACAAAACAAAGGTGTAAGAGTATCCTACAATATAAGGGAATTTCTGTTCATTAGTGTTGTTTTCATTAATATTCTCCTTTGAAGGGGGGGAGGAGGAAAAGATCTCATTTGATAACCATTAGCAGTTCAAGATGCTGTGGCCATTATTATTTTGCATCAACTAAAACGTCATTGAGAATACTATTCTTATTATGTCTACTGACTTCTACTATTGGAAAAGGTTTTAATTTCATGATTCATCCCATGCATCCTTTCAGTATCATGAATTTCGATGAACTATTCGAAAAACAAACTCTAACTTCTTGTACAAATGAATATGTGAACGTACAAAACAATGACCTGAGGGGTGGGGGGTCGGGGAAGCTATACAAACCTCAGACTTTGATAAGGCCTCATTCCTTTCAACAGCTTCACTGATTAAAGTAGTGTGATCTACCAGATCATTCTCAGAAGGCCTAACCTCATATAAACTGCAAATTGAGTAGAACTGTAAATGAGCACCAAGATAACAAAAGGCACGGAAATATTAAATATGTGAGGAAGTTTAAGACACCTGAAAACTTTAGACAGGTGATCCCACAAAGATTTCCCTGATGTTTCAGGATTTCTCATTACGAAATGAAGACAGTGCACCGTTATCAAGATTGATCTAATCACGTCCTCGAAACTCTTCCTGGGCTTTTGAAGCTTGATCCAATTATTCTCCTTTGACAGCACAGATATCTCAGGCTTCACATTAGAAAGATCAAATTTCCAAGCTATGACACGCTTATATATTTTCTGAAGCCCGTTATCAGCAGTCCCGTGAAGAAAAACCTGTAGCTTCTTACCATCAATCGGCTCACTCTCCCGCCATTGAATTGGCAAAACAGAAAACGACACAGGTTCATCTTTGTCATCAACAAAATGGTAATTTGCAACAGATAGTGGCAAGGCCTCAGCCTCATCATCTGATGAAGCCATAACCTTTCTTAATTCACACCGCAACTTCCACAATCAAAGAGAAGTTCAAAGAGAAAAACCCTGTGATTAAAATATCACAAAACAAAATTATGGGTACTTTAAAGCAACTCATAAGAATCAAATACATCCAATAAAAACCCATTTTTGTCAACAATCCAAGATTATCATCAAAATTCAAAACCAGAAATATCATAACTACGCACATGGGTATTTCGCAATTTAAAGGTAATAATCGCAATTTAAAGGTAATGATCTCTTCTTCGTGAATTCAAAAATAAAAAAATCTCTTCTTCTACTCATTTTCCCAGCAACCAAACAAGGAGAACCATAATTAGGTAATCCTTACAAGATGAAAATTTCAGATAATTCCCACAAAATTTCAAACGCCGTAGTGTTTGGGTCTTCCGAGAAAAACCACAAAGGAACATCTCGGGAAAAAAAAAAAAAGAAAAAAAAAAAAGAAAACTGAGACTGAGACTGAGACCCAGCTATTTCTACTGTCAAGTACAGAAAACTATTACTGAAATCGAAGAATCAAATAGCTTCTACCTTATCAGAATCGCCGGAAAATCGTACCAGAAGATTAGCGAAGCCGGAAATTGTTCAAGTGTTTCATCATTCGGCCGCGAAATATTTTATGCGTATATACATAGATTATGTTATATAGATATATAGGTATTGGCATTTTGGTTTTTAACAAAACACGTGTCATTTTGCAATTTTTTTTTTCTAAGACAGTAATATTGTAAAATAAGAAATGCTAAATGTATTACCTTTCTCCCTCTCTTTAATAATCTCTAATTTTATTGTCAAATATGTGGATTCCACTGTCTAGTTTAATATTTTAATAATACAACAAATTCTAGTATAAACTATATATTAGACAATGAGATTAAAAAAGTATAAAAAAAAGTACTACTAACATTCTTCTTGCAAAATTTAGAGGTGGCATCAAAAAATAATAGTATGTTTGTTTCAACCATTCCAAACCATTGGAATAGAAAATCCATTTGAATGTATGTTTGTTTCAACAATTCAGTTTTTCCATTCAAATGATCTGTGTTTGTTTCAACAATTTAGTTTTTTCATTCAAATGGTCCATCCGAAAAATAATCATTGGAATAGTTTATTTGTATCTTGAATGAGAATGGAAAGAGGAAGGTGTTTTTGAATGATCCATTCCAATGCTCTCATTCTAATTACAACATATTCTACTATTTTTTCTATTCAAATGTCTCTCATTCCAATTATAACACATTCCACAATTTTCATTCAAATACATACATTCAAATAGGCGAACCAAACAGGGCCCGAATGACATGTTGTTTCTACATTATAGGTTAATAAATTCATAAACGACGACAACCAAGAAAAAGAGAGAATTCAAACGGCATCTTGAGTAGAGTTTAAAACAGCTAACCTCTAGAAAAACGATGTGTCGTTTATATATTAACGGCAAATATTCTTTTCTCGTTGGAATGTGTGTGAATATTTTTCTCTTTCTACAGTTTAAATCTCAATATTAGAGATGGCCGGTTATTAGTCTACGACAACGAAACATATGCGTATTTTATGTACGTATAATTCATATCGTATGGGTTTTCCACTTATAATAATGACATGTTTTTAAAGAAGATTGGATCACCAATTTATGAGGAAAAGATTGTGATAGTTAATGCGAATGTTGGAAAAGATATGTTGTAGAGAAATAAATATGTGTATGATAAATTAGTCAAAAGAGAAAAATAGATACTAGAAAATTAAAAATTATCTCGGGAATTGGGATATTAATTTGTTAACGCTAAATAATTTGAGGGAATATTCATTCTAGTCTTGTGAGATTTTAGAGGTGTATCCGATGAGATTTATTAAAAAGAAAAAAAAAATAATAGATTCTATCTTATATTAGTAAAAAGATACATTTTTTTTTTCACTAAGGGTGAATTCCATAAAATAGTGTTCTACGATTTAAATTTTTAAGTTTAGATTTTGCAAAATAATACTTTGAGTATGTTTGGTATGCAGGACTAAGATTAGATTATAGCATCAGATTAGATTGTGATAGATTGAATTAGATAAACTTAATAATATTTCATGTTTGGTGTAGTATTAGATTGGATTAAGATTATTATTATATTGTGTGACTCATTTTTCGTTAGAATGTGCAATAGATTTATTTTAGATTTGTTTAAATCATAAAAAATTTAAAAGTACTCATGATGTGAGACCCACTAATTTTAGAATTTAGAATAGATATGGGTCACACCACTTTGAGTATGGGATTATTAATCTCACACTTTTGAATGAAATATATTATCCTACTCACATTAGACTATTTTGGGATTATAGATTATTTATCCTAATTGTAAATTAGCATCAAACACGGGTATGAGATAAATAATATCAACCTTAATCCTAATTCTAGTCTCATGCACTAAATAAGGCCTAAGATTAAGAATTTCTGAAAATTGATATATTGAATTGACTTTTTGAATAATTTTAATAAGTAAAAAGACAATAATACCATCAAAATTAAGGATAATAATAAGAAATATCTAGTTTTAATGAAGAATATTATTATCTTCTTGGTACTAAAAATGTCAAAAAAAAAATCAATAGAGAATATCATATTTCACAAATGCAAATTCAATCTCAAGTATTATTTTATAGACTCTAAATTTTAGGGTTTAAATTGTAGAACATATAATTTTTTTTTAAAAACAATTTACTCTTTTACTAGAAGCCAAAAGTGGTGAGTTCTTCTTTCATATCATTACCAATAAAATTTATCAGAAGAATTGTGTGGAGAGAAAAATGAGATGTGCTATTAGAACCATGCCCATAACGAACATAATTAAAACAAATAAGAAGCTATTATGATGGACCCGTCTTTTACACTCCTTGCATGCGGGCAACTCGTTCAAACGGTTGAGGGAATGTTCGGAAATCTTCTAGCACTATCGCTTCCTTAATGGGCTCATGCAGGTTATCGATAACCTTATGTACTGCATCTTCCTCTTTTATGTTCCATTTTGCTGCTTTAGCTGCCAAATTGCTCCATAAGTGAACAAAGGTAATGAATTCAAAACTGGGCTACATTTTGTTATTATAGTATAAAAATAGGGGGGGAGTGGCTACTATACAACTCCATAAAATGTCTCCACAACTACGACCACTTTGAACGGTCAAATTTTGATCTAAGAGCTTGGTAGCCCACAATTTGGCCAGAATCGTGAGCTTGCATGCATAGGAAAAAAAGATGTAGGAGTTTTGTTAACTTCTTGTTCGTTAAATAAAAATTACTTACTTTAAAATAGGATATAAAGTACCGTACAGTTCTTAATTTTTGCCGAGAGTAGTTGTTTACTCTCATCACATTTGAAATTTAACCCATACGCCTCATTCTTTGTAAAATATAGTGTCAAATTTTGGTTTTTTCACTGAAAATAATACTCACCTTATTTACCACTTTTAATATAGTATAATCCGTGTTGACAGAGGTTTTGTCAACAATAGATTTAAAAAAATTACGAGATATGGCTTGTGTGTGAAAATGATTGATAAATTAAAGCAAATAAGGAGACACAAATTTTATAGTGGTTCAGCCCCAATAAAGATGAGCCTACGTCCACTGTTCTTCACTATTTTCTGGAGAATTATAAGAGTTTCTCTGAGTCTCAAGGTGAGAGCAAAGAGAGAATTACAGAGAGTATATAGTGAGATGATTGTGTCGTGAATTACAATGAGAATGAGCCATCTTTATATAGATGAGGATAGCTCAAGGTTTCCTAATTACACAAATGGGTAAGTGTATTATCAGAAATACAATTTTAGGTAAACATAGAATCGGGTAACATCTCAAATTAAATAAAAGGATTACTCGATCTCCATTTTGAAGCTTGTTTCCTTTTCTATGTTGATTATCCATTTGTAAATACTTGATATAATTTCCTTTTTATACTGGTCGCATCTATCTTATTCGGAAGAGGTCGCACTTTAATTAAAAGAAAATATATGTGACCTGATACAACCGACTGTTAACTTTCTTGGCGTTGACCAATCATGGATCTAAGATCGCATAACAATTGCCCCCCCGGCTCCATTAGCCTTTAGGTTAAATGGAGCTTCTTATTCCTGTAAATGCGAGCTTAAGAATGCGATGCCATGAGATCATCTTGAAATCTTTAGAGAGTCGTCAAATCTTGAAAATTCTTTTTACTCTATTTTTCCTGACAAGTGCCACCACGTGTCAGCCTTTCTCAAGAGATTGACGAAACTCGAGGAGACTTCTCCGTTTCTCGAGCAATTGTGATGATGGCGCTGACATCAGCTTGTCAGTCGTCATTTTGTTTCAAATCGAAATTCAAATTTCGAGAATTAAATTCACTTAATTTCATAATTCAAATCCCACGTAAAACTCTGCCATCAGATCCAAAAAGTAAATGTCTTGATCTATGACTGTAATTTGATAAACCTCAAAAGTATATAAGTACTCTCTATTCTCCTTCTTCTTTTTTACTTTCATTTTTCCAGAAATCTGACTCAATAAATATTTACAAGGCGAAAACCTTTCTCGGTGCTTCATCTTCTCCGGCAAAAAGAACTCTCTTACTTTCATCATCTTCTCCGGCGAAGTCCATCAGAAACTCTGTCGACAAATTCTTTGAAGACGAGGTTAGCATCCGCCTCTCTTCCTCATTTTTCTTAATATTTACCGTTTTATTACACGATGCAATTCCCATAGAACCAGTCATGATTATAGAGAAATCTGAAATCTAGGTTATAGAAACATAAACCATAGTGATATCAAAATCTCAGAATGCTTCCTTATTATCTTGACGAATTAATTGACAAATCCATAGGAATAAAGATCTGAAATGTTGATATTTGAGAATCAGATCATATATAGAAATAGGTAGACCGAATGATGGATTATCGAAGAACTACTCGAACATTTCAGACGAACCCTAAGATCACATAGAAGACTGTTGAGCTATACAATAGTTAAACAGTCTGTTGACAAATTCTAGGGTTTGTAGCCTCAAATTACTCTATAATGCTCGCACATAGCAAATGTACCTGTAGGATAATGCTCGCATAGGATTTATCTTTTCAGATGTCTAGTAGCGAGGAATTTAGGGAGGGGAATGCATTCTCTGGCGAATCATCATTCTCCGATGCGAGCACGAAAACCAGCTCTATAGATCTCGACGACTATATAGAACACCCTAAAATAGAGATAACCGGGACCAGGCAAAGTAGTCCTCGCATAGGTGACTTCTCCAAAACCAGTGGCCTCAACATATTAGAGACGCCCCTGAATATACGAAAGGGTACCAGTATGTAGAGGGAGATTGGTCGTGTACCAACATAAAGACGAGCTGTAGCACGAACAAACTCGAGAAGATCATTCGTAACTACAGCATCAACATATTACTCCGCCTCCCCACAGAATTTAATCGACCACACACCCCTCCACGCGGTACTGCCTCATTCTCAGAAGCAGTCCTTAAATGCGGCGTTCACCTCCCACTTCATCCATACATCAAATCCATCATCGACTATTATGGAGTTGTTCCCTACCAACTAACTCCAAACACTTATAGATATATAGTAGGCTTGTACATACTATACCATAAACTTGGATTAGGATCACCCACTCCTGAAGAATTTGCTTGGTTCTACCAAGTGAAGTTGAACCCTTCAGATTTTAGTTTCTTTTACGCAAGCAAATGGTTGAATCAAGCCATAAAGACCATTCACGGAGTTCGCAATAATAAGAAAAAATGGAAAAATCCATTCTTCCACTTCGATTACGCTGACAATGAGTTCCTCCAAAACCCTAGTAAGTGGTTCTTTACCTTGACTTGTACTCCATAAATGTGCTTTTCTTGATCGCATTTATATTTTAGCACAGACAACAAAGAGCGCCCAAGACTCAATGAGGCACAGCTCGTAAGGGTATACAAGATCAATGACCTTCCAGTAGAAGAATTTGACTGGAAGAAGCTTAGGATAACCAAGAACTTGATCGCTTGCAGGCTGTTCCCTAAAAGTGCCGCGCTTCCTTACTCCGCGAACCGTCTATCTAAGCCCTCGAGCTCGAAGAAGAAGAAATCGAGGAGGCAGAAAGAGACGGGTGCTTCGTCCTCAAAGACGAGAAAACGAAAAACACCTGCTCCTCCTACCGAACCATTTCCAGAAGCTCCATCTCCAGCTTCTCAACCGTAAGAAGGTAATGTTCCTCCACTCTTTTTTTATTGCATTACATACCTCGCATGCTAACACCTCATTTGTACAGATATGACTATCGATAGCGGACTACGAGCACCGCCTTCAACACTAGGGTGGATAATATCCAAAACTCCAGACAACACGCCTCCAATAAAGGGAAAAGAGAAGGTCGACTCTTCTAAAAAGAGAAAAATTACCTTCGAGGACGTCTCGACCAGCTCGCCTCTTCCTCAACCTTCTAAGCCCGTGAGCTAGCCTGAGCCTTCCAAGGAGCCGGCTACTTCCTCTGTGGGAGTTAGCCAGGCAAACAAGGACGAAGAGATCCTCGCACAACTTCGTCAACTACCAGAAAAGGCTGGCCTATGTGCGACCTTCATTGATCGCTTCACCTCTGATGAAGCGTGGGAGAGAATGAAGAAAATATCTCCTAGGATCGCATTCAGTGCCGCTATACGAATGCTCGCAAATGTAAGTTTCTCATTTTCTTTAAATTCTTCGACGCTTTCCTTGCACTAATATGTTTATATATTAGACTGCTGCAGCTGCTGTGCTGATGTATGATCCGGTCCTTGAGTGCATGGAGAAAGGCGAAAAAGTCGAAGAAATGACCCAAGTACTTGAGGACCTAAAGAAGACTCATGAAGACGAGAAGAGCTCCTTTAAGTCAGAAAAAAAGCAGCTGTATGAGGACCTGGCTAAGGAAAAGCTCGAGAAAGAGAAGCTCGAGGAAAAAGTTAAGGAACTAGAGAAAATCATTTCCAAACACCCGGATACTCTGAAAGAAGTCGCCGAAAAGGTCAGTCGTAAAGCAATAGAAGACTTCAAGGCTACTGAGGTCAAAGAGCTTGAAGAAAAGGCTAGCAACATTGCCTCTTCGACTATCATTTATAATATATACTGCGAGCATCCGGAGTTTGATTTCTCTATCCTTGGCGAAGATGTTGTCGAGCTCGTCAATAGTTGGAATGAGGCAGAAGCCGTAGAGAAGGCGGCAGAGACAGGAGCGAGCACTTCTACATATTAAAATAGTTTTGTAATATTAAGGATAAATGCAGGCTTGTCCCTTTAATATTTTGTAATATATTTTACTCGCACACGGGTGTGGGTTTTTTATTTAAGAAGTTCTATTCGTCGAATGTTTATTCCCTGCAAAACGAAAAGAAATTTTTTATCGCATAAATAATATAAATACGCATAATTTAACCAAGTAGTCAATCACTGAGTGACTGATCGGTACACTATTACGATTCGAATCTAATAACTTAAAATCGAGATTTAAGTAGTAGGATGGATTAGGTCACTTATGAAAAACAACGCGCGTGAATGATGCAACATATTTATTTTTCAAAAGTTCCATGTCAAAATAAGGTTTATAGCAATATATCACAACGAACAATAAACGTTTTGCTTAGTCACTTTGCTATTCGAGGAGAAAATTTGCGTAATACGACATGCTATGGCATGAAGCGAGGAGAAAATTTGCGTAATACGACATGCTATGGCATGAAGCGAGGAGAAAATCCTAAGATTTTAAGAAATTTTAGAAATTCAGCGATCTAAAATTTTGACCCCTCTAAATGAAAGTTTTGCATAGTTCCTTAGGAAGCGAGTAAGAGATGACGATCTGATCCTACTGCCCCCCGAGTTTTATGGTGTTCGAAGACTGCCATAAAGCTATAATAGTCGATCGAAAAAAGTACAATTCGATGATAAATCGAAGAAATGGCATCTTTATTGGTGAATTCTGATAAATAACAGGATGTTTCTCGCACTCTTGAAGATTTATGAAGACATACATGGAAGATTTTATTGATAATACTGACGAAGTTGCTCTGCATTCCATGCATGTTTGATCTTTTGTCCTCCAGTTCGAGCAAGCTTGTAAGTCCCAGGTCGAATAATGGTATCAATAATATATGGTCCTTCCCAAGAAGGGCCAAATACACCAGCACCATGCTCTTTTGTATTAGGTAGAACTTGTCGAAGAACAAGATCACCAGCCTTGAATTCTCTGTTTTTGACTTTAGAGTTGTAATATAGAGCAGTGCGCTGTTAGTATGATGCAATCCAAAGTTGAGAGTGTTCGCGTCTTTCTTCCAAAAGATCGAGCTCAATCCTCATCAATGCATTATTTTAATCATGCTCGTAGGTAGATCGACGTAGAAAGCTTGCACCAATTTTAACTGGCACCATGGCTTCGTAGCCATAAACTAAAGAGAACGGACTTTCTCCAGTAGTGGTTCGTTCAGTGGTGCGATAAGCCCATAATACTTCAAGAAGTATCTCTGGCCAGGCTCCCTTGTATTCTTCTAACCTTGTTTTCAAGTTTTGCTTAAGTATCTTATTTACAGCTTCGACTTGGCCGTTGGCTTGTGGATGGACAACTGCGGAGAAACTTTTCTTGATGCCTAAATTATCACAGAAGTTACGAAACTCGTCGCAGTCGAATTGCTTTCCGTTATCAGAAATTATTGTGTGCGGTATATATTATAGACTTGTAAACAAGATCTATCATCTTCTTTGCAGAAGTGATACTTAAAGCTTCCACTTCTGTCCACTTAGTAAAGTAGTCAACTACGACCACCGCATATTTCAATCTACCTCATGCCAATAGGAGTATTCCAATAAAATCTATTTCCCAAACTGCGAACGGCCATGGCTAGCCATCGAAGTTAAAGGAACAGGCGGCATTCGAGGAATGATTGCAAATTGCTGACATTTATCGTATTTCTGAGCGAACTCCATTGCATTCTTCTTCATGGTGGGCCAAAAGTAACCTTGTCTAAGGGCTTTGTTTGTAAGTGCCTGCCTCCCAGAATGATTCCTGCATTTCCCTTCACGAATTTCCTTCATAATGTAGTATGTCTGTTCTTCGTCAACATATAGTAATAATGGCAAACTAAAACTTCTTTAATAAAGTTTGCCATCGTATATAATATAGCGAGCTGCCTTCATCCGAAGTCGCTTTGCATTATCTTTATTCTCAGAAAGTTCACCATTTTGTAAATATTTCATTATTGGATCCATCCATGCAAGTTTTTGATGAACTGGCATGGTCGCTTGAGGTTCCATTTCGATGCTTGGTTTCGCGAGAAATTCAACTGGCACTACCTTCAACAGTTCTGCGTCTTTTGTTGAAGCGAGCTTGGCTAGAGCATCCGCTTGAGTATTTTTAGTTCGAGGAAGAAGTTGAATACGATAAGTACTAAACATCGAGAACAGTCTTTGCACCTCTCGTAGATAGGCTAGCAATCTACCCCCTCTTGCTTGATAATCGCCAATCACTTGACAAACAACCAATTGGGAGTCACTGTATACTTGGATTACTTCGACTTTCATCTCTTGTGCGAGCTTGAGTCCAGCTATTAGCGCTTCATATTCTGCCTCATTGTTTGATGCTAGAAATCTGAATCGAAGTGCACAATGAATACTATGACCTTCGGGACTGATTAACATCAAGCCTGCACCAGCTCCACTCTCATTTGACGACCTATTGATGTATAGTTTCCATAGCCTTGAAAAATCTAAAGTAGGTTTTTCGATTACTTCGGTGGGAAGGTTGACGTCATAAGTAAACTCCGCAATAAAATCTGCGAGAGCCTGACCCTTGATCGCAACACGAGGTCGAAAGTTGATGTCAAATTGACTCAATTCAACTGCCCACTTGAGTAGTCGCCCAGGAGCTTCCAGTTTTTACGAGACCTGCTTTAGTGGAAAGTTTATGAAAACGTCGATAGTGTGCGTGTGAAAGTAAGGCCAAGCTTCTTGGATGCGATGACTAGTGCTAACGCCAACTTCTCCATCTCTGGATATCTTCTCTCAGCGTCTAATAATCTCTTGCTTACGTAATAAACAGGTCTCTGTATATTTTCTTCTTTTCGAATGAACGCAGCACTTGTCGCATATTTAGAAACAGCAAGATATAAATATAGCTTCTCTCCTGATTTTGGCTTCGACAATAGTGGAGGAGAACCCAAGTGTTTCTTCAGTTCTTGGAACGCCTGCTCGTACTTCTCAGTCCACTCAAATTTCTTCGATCCTTTCAGTACTTCGAAGAATGGTTGGTATTTATCAGTCAATCTAGATACAAAACGACTTAATGCGGTAACTCTTCCCACCAGGCTCTGTATGTCTTTTAGTTTGTGAGGTGACTGTATATCAGTTAATGCCTGTATCTTCTGTAGATTAACATCAATACCTCGCTGATTGACCATGAATCCCAGAAATTTCCCGGATCTTACTCCAAATGCCCATTTCTGGGGATTCAGCTTCATCCGATATTTTCGAAGAATTTTGAACATTTCATCAAGATGTTTGATGTGATCTTCAGCTTTTTTCGACTTCACCAGCATATCATCAACGTATACCTACATTGTCTTGCCAATTTGTTTTGTAAATATTATATTGACAACACGCTGATAAGTTGCTCTCGCGCTGATGAGTCCGAAGGGCATCTTCTTGTAACAGTATAGCCCTTGATCAGTGATGAATGAAGTATACTCCTCGTCTAATTCATACATAGGGATCTGGTTATATCCAGAATATACGCTCATAAAGCTCAAGAGTTCGTGTCCTGATGTTGCGTCTACAAGCTGATCAATTCTCGGAAGTGGAAAACTGTCCTTCGGGCAGGCTTTGTTGAGATCAGTGAAATCGATACAAGTTCTCCACTTCCTGTTGGGTTTCTTTACCAAAACTGGGTTCGTGAGCCAATTTGGTTAAAAAGATTCCCGGATGAACCTTATTTCGAGCAGCTTGTCCACCTCTTCCTTTAATGCAACGTAACGTTCTGGGTCCATCGTCCTTCTTTTCTGACGCACTGGTTTCTTTGTTGTATCTATGTTGAGGCGATGGCACATAACATTCGGATCAATCTCCACCATATCCGAATGTTGACATGTGAATATGTCCAAATTCGACTTTAGAAAGGTGACCATTGTAGCTCGCACAATATCCTGAAGCTTTTCCCCGATTTTAAGGATCTTTGAAGATTCATCAATTGACAGTTCTTCCAAGTCTTCAATGGGTCCAGTCTTGACCTCTTCATCGATCCCTCGAGGGTCAAGGTCTTCGGTTGACACTTTGATTGATGCTTTACCTTATAGCTGGAATATCATTGTACGAGGTGTTGTATCTTTTGATGTGAGCTTCAATGAATTATTATAACAAGTACGTGCATCATATTAGTTACATCGCACTTTACCTACTTTATGCTGCGTTGGGAACTTCATGGCAAGATGATAAATTAAAGTGACAGCTCGAAGTTCCCTCAGAGTTGGTCTTCCCAGAATAACATTAAATGCGGAGGGACAATCAATAACCAAGAATTGAGTCATTACCGTTGAAATTCTAGGATAAGTTCCAACGTTAACCATCAACTCAATCATGCCCCTAGCATTATTCTATCTCTAGTAAATCCGTAGAGTGGAGTGATAGTGGGTTTCAAGTTACAGTCACTCAACCCCATCTTTTTAAAGGCATCATAGTATAGGATGTCAACAGCACGTCCATTGTCAATCAGTACTCACCATAGCTGAGTACTTCCACAGTTAGTTTTAATGACTAATGCATCATTATACGGGTAATGGACTTCTCTCGCGTCCTGCTCTGTGTAAGTGATGTCCATATCAGGTACTGTTGAAGTTTTTATGGTCGCTGCACAAGATGCATAACATTGGTCAATGGTTGCTGTCGAGCTTCTCTCGTATATCTATCCTGTGCTCTCCTCGAATCTCCGCCAACATGCGGTCCTTCGAAAATAGTTCGCACTTCGCGTTGCACTTCAGGGGTTCGCTGCTAGTTTTCTTCTCTCCTTTCATTGTTTTGCCGAGCGTACTTCCGTAGTCACCCTTCTTTAATTAATCTTTCGATCTCACCTTTTGGGGCGTAACAGTTGTTGGTATCATGCCCAATATCATTGTGATACCGGCAAAACTTGTTGGGATCACGTTTTGCCCTTTCGCACTTAATTGGCTCCAGTTGACAATATCCCTCCTCCTGATTTGTGATCGCATAGATATGATCTATGGGTGCGCTCAGCTTAGTATAGTTATTGAATCTTATGAGGGCTTTTAGAACTTCCTGCCTCTTTAATTTGGGCTGCTTCTCGGTTAGCTGCTCGCTTTTTCTCTTGTTTGACTTTTTATAGTTATTGTTGTTGTTGGTCGTGGTCGCATCTTTAGTTGAATCTTTTCCTCCCTTCGTCTTGTGAAGATTCTCACATGAAGATTCCACTCTTAGATGACGGCCAACTCGTCGATAGAAGTCCTCGAGAGTTTTGTATTCCCGTTCGAGCAATTCTTCCCAGAGTTTAGTTTCAGCTCGCACCCCAGCCATCAGCAGAGCATTTTTGCCAATTCTGAGGTAAAGCGATTGAGATAAGATCACAGAGTTTCCTCTGGACCTTGTCGAATGGCAGACAAACTGATCAACGGGAAAGTGAAATTTTTGGCAGCCTGAAACTGTCTTAAAAACGCAGTTTGGAGTTATTACCAGGATGAGATTGAACTAGGCTGGAGTCCTCGAAACCACTTCTTCACTGCTCCTGTGAGGGTTATAGCAAAATATCTGCATCGTGCGAGGTCGTCGACCCGATGGAGCTCTATCAGATCGTTGAAGTGGTCCATATGGTTCTGTGGATCAGTTTTCCCATCAAAAGTGTTTATGGTGGAAATTTTAAATCCAACAGGCAAGACAACAGCTTGAACTTTCTCGTTGAATAGCGATTGACGATATCCATCTACGAGCTCATCATCCCAATCGGCAATCATCTCTAATACAATCTTCAAATTATGAACATCAATATTTAGAGGAAGAGCATAAATTGGTAGCTGGGGTGGTCTTTGATCATTGTTGCGATGTGCTGCAGCAGTTTGATTAGGCAGGGTCTGCGACCTTTGTGAAGACTCTACTGTAATAGCGTAACGAGATCGACTTTGAATGTGATGGTGCAATGTAGATTGCTCACGGCTACGTCGCTGCTCTAAGTGTTGTCTTAGGTCTATTAGATTTTATCTGGGTTCCCTGCTAATTCTTTCGAAGACGCTCCTTGATTGACAATTCTACTCGCTGTTTCGACGATCTCGATTGACGGTTGCTCTCTTGGAAGGTTGTTCACGATCAGTGCTCAAACTCCCAGTGCCAGATTTCTTTGGCAAGTTCGTGACTTTTTCTTTCCCTTTGGAGGTACGATCAGCATGACGCTCCAGTTGGGTTCTGGGCTGGTCGCGATTTTCTTCCCCCCCAGATCTAAATTCCTCTCTCAATTTATCGAGCGGGACATTCTTTGGTCGTTCCTGTTGTGGTGGAGTGACCATTTGTCCTTCAGCGAGTCGTCGCAGAGAATTATTAATCTGATTGGTGATTTGCTGAAGGTTCAGCAATGCGTCCTCTATGCGATCCTGTCTCTGTATGATATCCTCTGGTGTAGTCACAACAGGTTGATCCTGAACAGGATTGCCCTGTGCAGCCGCAGTGCTTTGGGGTTAGTTTTGGCTAACTCCAGCGTTCCTGGTAGTATTTCTGGTGTTTGCCATTATTGAAGAAGCAAGATTGACAAACGTCTTTTACTAGAATAGCCCTCTTTCTAATGCCAAATTATTGAGGAGGTTTTGTCAATAATGGATTTAAGAAAATTGCGAGATATGGCTTGTATGTGAAAAGGGTTGATAAATTAAAGCAAATAAGGAGAGATAAATTTTATAGTGGTTCAGCCCCAAAAAAGATGAGCCTACGTCCACTGTTCTTCACTATTTTATGGAGAATTACAAGAGTTTCTCTGAGTCTCAAAGTGAGAGCAAAGAGAGAATTACAGAGAGTATATAGTGAGATGATTGTGTCGTGAATTACAATGAGAATGAGTCATCTTTATATAGATGAGGATAGCTCAAGGTTTCCTAATTACACAAATGGATAAGTGTATTATCAGAAATACAATTTTAGATAAACGTAGAATCGGGTAACATCTCAAATTAAATAAAGGGATTACTCGATCTCCATTTTGAAGCTTGTTTCCTTTTCTATGTTGACATGTTTGTAAACACTTGATATAATTTCTTTTTTATACTGGTCGCATCTATCTTATTCGGAAGAGGTCGCACTTTAATTAAAAGAACATATATGCAACCTGATACACCCGACTGTTGACTTTCTTGGTGTTGACTAATCATGGATCTAAGATCGCATAACAATCCGTAACACTCTAAGTCCCACATCAGATATACTCTGAAAAGATCATAGGTATTAATCAAGTAGTAGTCTAGGAACCCAAAAGTACCTTCAAGCTAGTACTTTAAAGTGAGCCCTAGTAATATTACAATTAGTATCAGAGCTGACTCAGTCCATACATGTTTAGAAGGACGCTAGGTCTTAAAGTGGGAGTTTGTGATGCCCCAAGTCTACCATCGGCCTGTGTAGAAGGACGCTAGGCTTTAACGTGGTAGTCCATAAACTCAAAAGTACTTTTAAGCTATCATTTTTGGGTAAGACATAATGGTATAGTATAATCATTTTCAAACTTTTTTTTTTCATGTAAGAAGTTATGTAACCTAATGATATAATACAATTATTTTCAAACTTTTTTTTTTCATGTAATAGGTTATAGTTACATAATATTTTCAGACCTTTTTTTTTTGTATAATAGATTATACTTTTTTTTCCGTCCTTTGCTGGTGTAACACAATCGCTTAGAAATTTTTTTTCCTTATAATATATTATAGTTACATAATCACTTTCAGACCTTTTTTTTTCCACGTAGTAGATTATACTTTTTTCCTTTCTTTAGTATATATTGTGACAGTACACAATAAACATCCCCTAAAAATAGAATCATAACATAAAATACAATGAAATACCAAATGAAATGTGTTAAGAAATATTACGTAAATATGTAGTGGGCTATTGGCGATAATTACAATGCAACCATGATTAAAAAAATTGTTGTGTAACACAATCATTTTCAAACCGTTTTTTCTTCTGTGTAATAGATTATAGTTACATAATCACTTTCAGACCTTTTTTTTTCCATATAATAGATTATACCTTTTTTTTATGTCCTTTACTGGTGTAACACAATCACTTTCAGACCTTTTTTTTTTTCATGTAATAGATTATACTTTGTTCCCCCATCATTTACTGTATATTGTGACAATCCACAGTAGACATTCCTTAAAAATAGAATCATAACGTAAAATGCAATGAAATACTAAATGTAATCTATCAAAAAAATGCAATATTATGTAAATATGTAGTGGACTAGTGGCCATAATTACAATACAACCATGATTAAAAAAAACAAATTACGATGCAACAAGAAGTAAAAATTCTGATATACTAAATTATTGGCAATTTATGCAGTCCCATAAGCTCTCGAAACTCAAGGCTTTTTTTTTAATTATATATACACAATAAAATACATATATAGCTTAATTTTCTTTGTTTAAATATAAATAATAAATTTAAATTACTTTTCATATCGTGAATACCTTAATTTTCGTTATAATACAAATATAAAAGATTTACTACTGTGACTTGTCATTTTATAGTTCCACATAGGTTGAAAATTGAATTCTGAACTTTAAGGTGATATATAAAGGATTAATTACACTCTGGACTAAATATATGTGATATATATCCAATAATTGTCCTATTAGATCTTGAGTATTAGCAAAAAAAAAAAAAAAAAACAAAGAAAAAAATGTGTAAGCTTTGCCTATTCATAATAAAAAAAATTAAAAACAAAAAATTCCATCACGGAAGTAATTTTATTGCATTATTTTTCTGTGAATTATTTCTTTTCAATTTTATTATAAATGTAATAATTGTGAAAATAATACATATAAAAATGTTAAAACCATGTATTCTATCTATTAGGGAAGATTTTAAAACCATGTATTCTATCTATTACAGAAGTCCATTTAGCAAGTATCACGCTGATACCCAACACCCCCCGACCCATTACTATATCGGGACCTCCAGGTTAGGAAAGAGACCGCTTCCCCACTATTAGGCTCGAACTTAACCCACACATGGGAGAAGGGGAGTTTTGACTCCATTTTCAATAACGATCGGTGATTGATTTCTCTTTCATACTCCTTTATAGTGCTGAGACGAAATTTTGTACTAACACTATCATTTTTCTCTTTTTTAATTTTTTGGGTGTCTTAGAACAACTCTTTCTATTTACCTAAAAAAAAAAAACTATATAAAGACAAACTTTTTACAATGTATTCTTTTTTTTCAACCAACTTTTTACAATGTATTCTCTGTTTTCTCTTCACATCTTGTTTATAAGTTTATTTCTTCAACTGTTTTTTTGCTTAAAATGACCCTTCTCTTTTCCACTCTCACAAAGCAACTCACAATTGCAAAATATAATTCACCCTGGCATGAGAGACCCCTAATTGTCGACCTCGATGAGACGGTAGTGTCGAAGGCAGCATTGCCAATGCTTAAGTTCAAAACATCACCACTGAGGGAAGAGCCACTGATAGATGGTGCCCAGTATGCATTAGCAGAGGACAATAACCCACCTGCATCGTCAAGTGGCTGTTGAAGACTCCAGAACATGATAAGCTTGTAGTTAGGGTGAAAATCATCTTTTGGTTGACTACAAGATGAAAATTTCATATAATTCTCACAAAATTTCAAATGTTGTAGTGTTTGGGTCTTTCTGATAAAAACCATAAGGGAAAAGAAAAAGATTGAGAAACCAGAAAATCTTATTTAAATTGAAGTAAAGAAAACTACTCCTGAAATAGAAGAATGAAATAGCTTCTACTTTATCAAAATCACCACAAAGTAGTACTAGAAGATTAGAGAATTCGAGTGTTTCGGTCATTTAGCCGCGAAATATTACATATATATATATATGTATGTTTTGGCCTTTTGGGGCCGCTTAATATATATATATTCCCTTTTTTTAGTCTCTGTTTGGGAATAGGGAAAAACAAGAAAAAAGTCAATGGAAAAGAAAAATAGAAAAAAATTTTCCTAAAAATTTATAGAATTTTATTTTGACAATTTTGATTTTATTGATTAATGTGTCAAAATTTTATATACTAGAAAATGATATCAAATTAAACTCTCACTTTTTTGAAAATAAAAATTATCTTGTTTTATTTCAATCCAAACAAAAGAAAATAAAATCCTTAGAATTTTCTTTTTCCCCTTCAAAAATCCAAATTCCAAATGAAGCCTTAACAAACATGTGTAATTTTTCAAAATTCAGGGCAATGAAAGAAACATAAGACCCGAATGACCTGTCGTTTATGTGTTTAGGTCAATAAATTCTTAAACGATGACAAAAAAAAAAAGTCTCAATCAGCATCTCATTGAATAGGGTTTAAAACGGCTAGCCTCAGAAAAATGATGTGTCGTTTATATAATCTCGAGGACTATTAATGGCATGTATTCTTTTCTCGTTGGAACATATGTGAATATTTTCTCTTTCATAGTTCAAGACTAAAATCTCAATGTTAGAGGTGGCACGTTATCAGTTTACTACAACAAAATATGTGTAATTGATGTCTTACGGGTTTTTCACTTATAATAATGACATATTTTTAAAGAACATTGGATCACTAACTCATGGGGGAAAAGATTGTGATAATTGATGCGAATGCTGCAAAATATATGGTAGAGAAATAAATATATGTATGATAAATAAGTCAAAAGAAAAAAGAAAAAAACTAATATTAGAAAATTAAAAATTATCTCAGGATATTAATTTGTTATATGATGCTAGATAATTTGAGGAATATTCATTCTATTCATACGAGATTTTAGAAGTATACTATTCGGTGAAATTTGATAGAAAAATACAAATAAAATATTTTATCTAATATTAGTGAAAAGATGGGGTTTCTTCCTAAAAGCGGTTTTTTTATATATATATATATATTATTACCAATAAAATTTGTGTAGATTAGAACCACACATAAAGAACATTATTAAAATAAATAGAAAGCTATTTTTGTAGCTTAATACGAAATGTAATCCGTTAAGAAAATGCAATATTATGTAAAAATGTCTTGGGATAGTGGCCATAATTACAATGCAACCATGATTAAAAAAAAGATTAGGATGCAACCGGAAGTCAAAATTCTGATATCGGCAATTTATGCAGTCCCTCAGCTCTCGAAACTCAAGGCTTTTCTATTACATATATACGTAATAAAATACATACATAGCTTAATTTTCTTTATTTAAATACAAATAATAGATCTAAATTATATTTCATAATTTGAATAATTTTATTAGAAAATTATCACTAAAATACCCTCAGTTTTAACAAAGAATGAAAAAAAAAACTTTGTGTTTTTGGAAAATCAAAACAAGTATCTTCTATTTAAGAGAAATTATCATTAAAATATCTCACGTTAAAAAAAATGTGATAAAAACCCTTGTATTATTAAAAATTCAAAATAAACACCTTCTACTTGAATTATTATATCATTTGTTACATTTGATTGGTTAAATGCTTTAAAAAAATTAGTAAAATTAATATTTTACCAATATTATATTATTTTAAGACACACACAAAAGAATATATATGGTCTAAAAAAAACACTCTTCCCTCCGGCACAAATCCAAAAATAAATCTAAAATTTTCGGAAATTTTTGTCACTTTCAAAATTTCTGAAAATTTTAGGTTTTCTTTTTTTTTTTTTCCCTAGATTTGTGCTATAACTATAAAGGATAGAGGTTTTTTTTCCTCTTTTGTCACTTTCGAAATTTTCGAAAATTTTAGATTTTTTTTCTTCTTTGGATTTGTCTTGTAACTATGGAGGGAAGAAATTTTTTTTCTTTTAAAAAAAAAAGAAGTTTTAGACCATATGTATTCTCTCTCCTTTCATTTTCAAGTGTAATTTGTGCCTTAAAATAATATAAATAAGGGGTAAAATATTAATTTTACTAATTTTTTTTAAAGTCAAAAGTAGCAAATGATATATTAATTCAAATAGAAGGTATTTATATTGAATTTTTAATAATACAAAAATTTTTTTCACATTTGTTTAAAACAGAGGGTATTTTAGTAATAATTTACCTTCAATAGTGCTGGAATTGCCTAACACTTAGGATAAAAATATACAGACATGCAAACTATGGAAAACACATGATCACATCATAGACACAGCGAAAAAATAGCGGATTTAAGTTTTAAAATTTTTTTATATGAAAACATATTTTCATAACCATAGAACATATATATATATATCATACAAGATCATGTATAATATAAAGCAAATCTAGATATGAAGTCGATGACTCAATGGAATAACGACCGTAAACTCGGTATAAGTGACCTGAGTTCTCGAGACTCAGACGAAGTCGTCTAACTCTGAGCTTGATTTGGTAGAGAAAACTTGAAAAGCCATGACAACTTTTAGATCCTGATGTTGGTAAAGCGTAGCATATATATTGATATACCTTTCAATTGCGAATCCTATTTTGAATCCAACCTTGCGATTTATTTTCGGTGAGATGATTAAAAATGTGATAATGGTTTTGATTGAGATGAAAATGTGGGAGAAATTTTTGACGATGAGGAAAAATTGCTGAGAAAATATCGGACGAGAGGGAAAATAATTGAAAATTTTTTAGGGAAAATTAGGTGGCGTACGTTTGTTTTTTATGGTTGTACGGTCAAAGTATTTAAATTATACGGACTCCAATTAAAATTTTTCGTTTTTTTACGATTTCTGTACACGCGTCAGTAGGTTCTTTGCCTTTTAATGTTTATTTAGTTTCAAATTTTATGAAATATGTTAAAAGCATGTGTGCGTCAGGTTCGGACATCGTTTTAATGTGTGCTCAATTATCTTTTTATTTATGGGCGCGTCTACAGTAGGGGCGTCCCTACGTAGGGCCCTGTCTATTCACCGTTGGATGAGAATCTGTATATAAATAGATTCTCCACAGATTCCCGTTATTCCCCACAGATTCCCATCCAACGATAATTAAGGCATGACCCTACGTAGGGACGCCCCTACCGTAGCCATCCCCTTTATTTATTTATTTATTTTCTTTATAAAAAACTTAACAGTTTTTTGCCTTTTTTTGGCCTTTTAACCACTTTTTTGTCCTTTTCTTTTTTGTTTCTTCTATTTTGGAATTCAACCCAAAAAATTTTAACTCTTTTATTTTCTATTTATAAATTTATTTAGTAGGCATTTTTCGATTTTGCCCTTTTTTTTCTTTTCTCTGTTTACTACTCTTGTGTGTATATATATATTTGCTATGTTTCTCTTGTTCAAATAAACTTTTTTTTTACCTTTTTAACTAAAATATTTTAGAATATTTTTTTCCTTTTTTATTTTTTTTAAGAAATTTTTGATCAAAATTAAAGAGTTATAAAGTATTTTGTGAATTGGAAAGGAGTTAGACAATCCTAAATGCACCAAAACAAAATGTTCTATAGATAAACTTATATAATATTACCTATAGAAATCCTAGTAAGTTTTTTCTAGAAAAAAAAAAAAGAGAGAAAAAAAGACATGTACCATATAGGTATTTAACAAGGTAACCTTCATATTTGGATACATTTTGGTAAAAAATACCACAGGTAATTGAAAAAAAAGAAATTAATATTACCTTAGGTATCCTACATGTTACTTATTATTAAATGGGGAAAGGATGGTCAATAAGACTAGATTAAGCTATAAAAAAGAATTAGCTATATTATGATTATATATATATATATATATATCCTACTAGATTGCTCATGCTATCCAGGTAAATTAGAAGGAAAAAAAGAAAGAAAAAAAATATTACCATGGGTATTAAATTAGGTTATCATTGTACTAGGGTAAATTGGGGATACTAAAAGTATAATACTAGGTTACTTATGGTATCTAAGTAAATAGGGGAAAGATACCATAGGTATCCAATCATGTTTCATTAGTATTTGGTAAGTCAATACTCATTGTTATCTTACTATATTACTTACGGTATCTAGGTAAATTTGGAGGAAGAAGATACTATTGGTATCTAAACAGGTTACCTTGATACCTGGTAAATTATGAAAAAAAAAAAAATTAATACTTGTTAGTATCTTACTATATTACTTATGGTATCTAAGTAAATTTGGAGGGGAAAGATACTATAGGTATCCAACCATATTACTTTGGTTCTAGTATATTGTGAAAAAAAATTAACACATTGGTATCTTGCTATATTACTCACGGTATCTTGGTAAATTTGAAGGGGGGAAAATACTATAAGTATCCAACCAGGTCACCTTGGTACCTAGTAAATTGGGAAAAAAAAATTAATACCCATTGTTATCTTAATATATTACTTTTGAAATCTAGGTGAATTTGGAGACCGGAGGATACCATAGGTATCTAACCAAGTTACACTGGTATCTGGTAAATTGAGAAAAAAATAAAATCAGTACCCATAGGTAACTTACTATCTTACTTACGATATTTGGTAAATAGGATGGAATCTAGGTAAATTTGGAGGGTAGAAGATACCATAGATATTAAACCAAATTACCTTGGTATCTAGTAAATTGAAGGAAAAAAAATAAAAAAGCAATACCTTTAGGTGTCTTAGTATATTACTTATAGTATTCAGTAAATATACCTTGTTGATTTTTTTCATTTTTTTTTTAAAAAAAAAACTAGGAGGTTCATATAAGTATCTTATTGTGTTACTTATTTTATCAAGAAGGTAGGTTTTTTTATTGTGAAAAAAAAAAGTCTTTCATAAGTATTTCTTTTATTAATAAATTGGACATATTTCATTTTTAAAATATTATTCAAATAATATTTGGTATTGTAATTAAAAATCTATAATTTCGAAAATGTCAAAAAAATACACAAAAAGAATTTAATTATGAGTAAAAAGTTCAAAATTGGATAAAAGGGTGTTCAAATAAAGCAATAGCTGAAATTTAAAAATAAAAAATAAAAAAACATGAGTCAGCTTACTGACACCTGACGTGTCTGACCCGCGAGGTGCCTCTGTGCAAGTTAGATTTTTAATATGTTTTAAGCTTTGGCCATCAGGCCATATGAAACTAGTGTCAGTCCGTATATTTGAAAGTTTTTATACCAAAAGTCGTATTTTTTCATTCTTTTTTCTCCGCTGATCGTATTTTTAAAAATATTGTAGAAATTACCGTATTTTTGTAGAAACCCCAATTTTTTATGCGAGGGAAAGTTTGCTTCCGAGTGGTTTTGGGCTTCCGAAACTGTTGGAAAGGCAATTTGGGCATAAAAATTTCAACGGGCTTGTTGCTGGACATTCTGCTATAAAGATTGAGCTCTGGTCACATTCCAATTTTTGGACCAAAAATGGGACAGATACCTGTGCAGCCCTTTTATTAATGTAATAACTGTGAAAAGAATACATATGAAATTTGAGAGCTTTACTGTCGAACAGAGCGTAACTTTACTTGGGCAGAGGGTAACGGGTAAGATGGGGACGAAAATGTTCAAACCAACTTGTATTCTATCATTTTTTTCTCCTTTTTAACTTTTCGGGTGTCTAAGAACAACTCTTTCTATTTACCTGAAAAAATACTATTCAAAGACAAAAGCTTTTTACAAATGTATTCTCTGCTTTCTCTTCACATCTTCTTGACAAGCACATTTCTTCAACTATGTTTTTGATTTAAGCAACTCTTCTCTTTTCCACTCTCATAAGGCAACTCTTCTCATTGCAAAAACTGATTCACTCTGGCATAGGAGACCCCTCATTATCGACCTGGGATGAGACGGTGGTGTCGGAGGCAGCATCGTCAACGCTCAAGTTCGAAACATCACCACCGAGGGAGGAGCTTTCATCCTCGCCACTAACAGATGGTGCCGGGGATGCATCAGCAGAGGACGATAACCCGCCTGCATCGTCAACTGGCTGTTGAAGACTCCAGAACATGATGCTTGCAGTCAGGGTGAGAATCATCTTCTGGTTGACCTGCCATAGAAAAGATCATTCAGTTCTTAAGACTCTATATAAGTCCATGCCTTGCATGAAAGAGCTACTAATCCTATATTGCATATGTGCACATCTCTATCTTGTGTCAGCTATTTTGAGGATTTTATCTTCGACTCCTCTGGCAATAATACAACCCAATTTAGGACTTTTCCCCAACAAATGGGCTGACTTTAAAATTTTTGCAAGTCATTTAGCTCGTCAAAATCGTAATGCGAGATCGATAAAATGTCATCTCTGTCAAGTAAATAAGAGATAAATGAATAAAGAAACATAACAATCCAGTTGCAGTCTCACCTCCATAATGTCCTCAGGTAACAAGAAGATGGAACAGCCAAGCTTTCGTGCTACACTGATTATGTATGTAGCATTCAACTTCTTTTCGTCGTCTATCATTTCGACCAGAAATAAGTGAGCCAATTTATTTCACCAGAATTTTAGCCTTAAAAGGTTTAATGGTTTGAAAACTTAGTTTGCACGGCAATGAAAACTGCCAGAAATCTTACCACTTTCACCCTTAGTAACAAGGTTCCAGTTGACAACTCTAGGCTCCACAGCACTAAGAAGCTCAAGGAAGAAAATCCCACTTGACAGGCTCTTATCCTGATGACAGGTACCACGTTAAAGAATGTTTGCCTATATAACATCGTTCAGACTATGATGGGACAATAGTTTCGTCAGTAAACCTTAAAACTCTCCATGTGAGAAGTTCTGCCCGTGCTTTTGACTTTCTTGTTAGCCCAATTAAGGATATCGGCATCCGTCATCTCCTTTCCTTGGGAATGCGACCTCAAGTTCTTTAAAAGTTGAAGGATATTGAATCTCATCAACTGCCACAAGAAAGCTGCAGGTGTAAACGAAATTCGGCACTTAGACAACAAATCTTTTGAAACATACATCACCAACACCAAATCTAAGAAGAGTTCAGTTTTTGTCTGTAGCTAGCAATAAGCCAAAAACCAAACATCCAAATCTTAAAAAGACCAACAACAAGAAAATGAAAAAGATAACTTCTTAACGCAGATCATATATTCAAAGTGAGTTATTCTCTTGTACTCCAATAATTATTACCTAACGTTCTTCCACAAAAGCTTTAAAGCTTTAAAAATCTGAAACTGACTCACATGTGAGACAAAACACCAGAGTGTAGGGATTGAAGCCAGTAGAAAAGGGTAAAGAAAGAAGACCAAACAAAATTAAAAGGAGAAAAAAAAAAGAAAAGAAAAAAGAAAAAGATTATGCTTGGTTAACAGTAAGTTACTTCCACAATTCTGCTCATCTCATAAGTATACCTAGTAAAGCAGGTGATACACACAATAACAGACAAAGTAAAATTTACCAAGTATGAGCTTCTTATTTCCTTGTACAATGTCATTTCCAGCCACATTCACTAGTGAAAATTTTAGTAGCTTTCCAATTCTAATAACTTGGTTGCAATTCTCTACTTTTCTAAATGGCATTTTAATTGGTGGCTTTGATGCATGCTTCCAGTTAACTGTTCCCGGAGAAACTTTATCAAGAACTTCTAAAAGAATCCATCTGCATCAAATAAAATTAGTCAAGATACTAGCACTAAAAAGATTACGTTATGAATAAGAACATTTAAAACTTGACAAACACTTGCAAAAAAGAAAGTGAATTTTGCCTGACTAATTTTCTAGTTAAAATTAGAAACGTACCCGTTTCTGACATCCTCAAACACATTGTTGACATAAGTAGCAATGCCTAGACTATTGATCCACAATCGATAACATCTCTCTTCTCTAGACGTTTGCACATCATCTGTCATCATCTCAGCAAAAGAAATCTTTTTGCTATCTGTAGAGAGACCATTTCTGCGGAAGGCATCTTCTTAAGTCAACTTCCAAACCAAAATATCAAATTTCTTTCACCAAGCAAGAACTACAATTTTCTTATCAGAAAGAAGAAAGAAAATAGAACTACCAAAGAAGAGCAATTAGATATATGAACAAAGATGGCATACTACAATTTCAAACCTTTGATGGAATATTTGCGCCACAAATGCTAGATTTAGATTTGATGAACCCTCAACAATGTCTTTAGGCGATAAGTATCTTTTGCAGTCCATTCTCTCTGCATGATCAAGAACCAATTTCGCTCTCTCATTTGGATCCTTAGTATCCAATGTGGCTGGACTGCAGTGTTCTGGGGCAAGAACATTAAGCAAGTAAGCATAAGCCTCTCCATCCTGTATATGTGTTAGCAAAAACATAACCAACATTAAATCAAAATCACGAAGAGCATAACCAGTAGACAATAAGTTAATTCAATTTGAGTTTATGGGAAAGAAACTGATTTTTTTGAATGGAGATTTAGGAAAATAGTACAAGTTGAGAAAACTAGGAATAGTCCAAGTCTCTCAACTTGGAATAGTCCAAGCGTCCAACTGAATCAGCTGAGTTCTTAATAATACACTATTTAGATTATTTTACTATACTTTACATGACCTACCATGATTTTTCGATTCGACAAATTCGGGCCAGTAACTGTACTAACCACTTCCCACACCCCTCAGGGTGCAAGTGAAGAAAAAAAAAAAAATCCCAATTAAACCAATTCACAAGAGCACAGGCCTATTTCTTGAAAATTCATAACAGCACTGCTAAACTGTGCTGATAGGTACAGGAGTGACAAATACCTTTAGGTCAGATGAAAAATTTGTAACAGGTTTCTTGTAACCAGCTTTCTGGAGATGGAAGTTCATCCATTTCAATAAAACCTTGTCAGGAGGTAAAGTCAAGAGCTCTTCAACATCCTGCCATATATGATGTAAGAGAACGCCATCTATAACAAGCGGAATTCAAATTTTGACATGTTAATTTTTTAATATAAAAACTTGAAAAATCTTATCATTATTACCTTGCTATCATCCACCAGTTCCACAAGCTGAGGTGTTTTCTTAAGGTTGAGATCTGCTAACAGTTGGATCTATAGTTGCCAAAAAACGGGAAGGATGAATAAATCAGTCTCTATGATGTAAAGCTCAATTGTATCAAAGGATCAGTGTCAAAGTAAAGTTTGGCTGCCTACCTTTATGATTTGGGAAATCAATCCTAATACCAGATGGGGCTGCAAATTATCAGACATAACTTCAGATTATGTACAGACACAATTTTACGTGCCTAACTGGCAAGGATAGTAAAACAAGTTAAAAACTTACTCTTCCTTCAACCAAGTCCTGGGTACCAATGTTAACCACTGTGCAGCCAATAGCCTTGGCAGAGTTGAGGCAAAGACTATGATTCTCATTCCTTTCCCAAGGATTGATGACTCGTTTGGTGTTAATAGCGCGCTCATCGATTGTTCCAGGCACAGCAACATTGATAAGCTTACTGCATTAATCCATGAAACCCATTAGTACACCAAAAATATCAGCTTTAAAAGGAAGAACCATTCTATAATACCCTGCTTAGTACCATAGAAGAACTCCATCTTTTGCCAGATCAAATAGATCATTTGTAGCTGGGTCTAACGGAAGATATTGCTTTAGAAACGGATCATCCCCGAGATAACTGTTTATGTGAGCAACATATGATGATTTCTCCGATTCGCTGATTGTGTGAAGAAGGGTGGTTGTGGTGGCCTTCAAGAATGACCAAGAGTTCTTTCGACCACCTGATTTTTCTGTAGCTCGCCCTTGCAAATTCAGATACACCTGCCATTTGATGCAATAAATTATCAGATCATCTCCATCTAAGAATCTCAAGTTTAGATAGAACTTAAACTGTTTTAATGCCCACATCAATTTGATTGGTACAGTTTAGTTTCCCACTTGTTTCCCACTTCAATGTGGCTCTGACAACTCATGAATTGAATAAACAGCAACAGGCATGTATGTGTGCGAGAGAGAGAGAGAGACAGAGAGAGAAAGGAGCTGAGAGTACATAGAACAGATTAACTCACTCTGAGGAAGCCCTCAAAATCAATCTCATTGTTGAAGTCAGAACCCTGGTCACCTAAGATCCCCCTGATCTCATCCTCAGAATACATTTCTTTAAAAGCCTTTAATTTCACCATCAAAGGCGGCAGGTCTCCAACAGTAAACTTACCGTTCTGATTCTTAATTGAGATGAACTGAAAAAATAAAAATTAAAAAAAAAATAAATAAGAACATGCACATTAGAAAAAGAACAACATATCCGGTTTTGAATTCTTATCTCATAACCAAATCCACTATAAACTCCCATGACTCATTTAATAACTTTGTTAAACACACTTACTTTAGATTTGAGACTTCGAAGCTCAACCTGTGTGAACTGGCTTTGAAGCCACTGGTCCGAAACAACAACACCGCTATAACTTGACATCTTCGCAACTTGCTAAGAAGAAGAAAAACCAAGAACATTTAAAGCAACAGTATGGTATGGAACATCAAGTACCAGAATAAAAAATATATATATTCAGATCCAAAAAGGTTCACAAATTACAATAAAAACACTCACCAATAAAGGACAGGAGTAGTTGAGCTCCTTCCCTCACCAACCTGTCCTACTCCTCCCTGATAGATATCATAAAGAAGAATGCACCAATAATTAAAGGAAAATTCTAACAGAGTAAAAGAAATTTGGGACCAAAACACGTCTTTGGTCAATGATACTCCATGATGATAACAAAAAACAAATTGAAACCAATGTCGATAACATAAAATCAATAGGTTCCAAACAGTGCTTACCTACACAAATCAAAGATTCAAGTCCAATTGATGAGCTTCTTCTATCTTCAAAATAAGATTTTTGGGAGATATCAAAATGCAGCACTGCAATAGGCACCAAACATATAAGAACCACAAAACATGTACAAACATATACAAATCTCAATGAAAGCTTACACATGCAGATTCCATAGCATTGGTCATAAGCAACAAAGAGCTACACAATCAAAAACACAGAATTCAAGGTTGCCCAGATGACCAAACCAATAAAAAACATCAAATAAACCCAAAAACACAACACGCAAGACTATATTCACAGGATCTCAATCATGAGCCAACGTGAAAAACAAATCATACCCATTAAAGAAAACGTAAAAGGAAAGAAAACCCACAAGTCCAAACCTGTAGAAAAAACCAAAACTCATGCACAGAAGATGGATTAGTCCCACCTCAAAGATTCACTCTTTATGCTATGAAGACCCAAATGAGGAGAGAAAACAGAGAGCTTGGTTTAGATTTTAGAGAGAGAGAGAGTATGGGTTATGGTCCTGTGGAGGATCATTTTCCTTGGTGAGAGAGCAAAGTGAGAAAACGAGGACAGGGAAAACGGTTTATTTGGGGGGTCCGGTTCGGACCCGCTAAACCATAATAAGAGAGAAGCTTAGACGAGGACAGCCTAGAGCCTTTCTGTGCACAAAATATTTCACAGCGGTTATGCTACGCGCCTGTGTATGGTAACAACGTTGGGAACTCGCTCTTGTTATGGTACAACTCATTCGTGAAGTGTACACCTTTTTTGTTCTCTTCCGCAACTGATTTTGTTCCCTTGTGGATTTTTGTGCATTTACCTTTTGCTCTATAAATTTGCATTTATTTTATAAGCCGTTTATTTATTGTAATTGTTTTTTCTTTTGTTTTTTTTACATGTATGATATGGTTAGTTGTTCTTATCACTTGTTTTGGGAAAAGGAGAAGAAAAAAAATATTCTTCTTCACATCATCAAATATGACATTCATTTTATACAAAAATCTTTATAGCTAAATGACAGTGTAAAGATTTATATTTATAAAAAGAGGGAGAAAAAAAAAGAACCAACAGGTAAACAAACTTACATTTATTATAACCACATAAAAAAAAGGAAAAAAAAAACTTAAAACTCACATTTTTTTCCTAATACGGATATTTGAGTTCGAATCCTACTTCCCAGAAATGTACTTAGAAATATTAATCTACCATATATTGGCATAGGTAGAAAACTTAAACTTGAAGCTTTTTCCTTTTTTTTGTATAGAATTTGTTGCTATACTTATTTCTTCTATTCTTAATTTTCTTTATCACATTTCTTGCATGATATTCTAAACTTGGTCAAGAAGCGCGGTTGAATCAATAAGTAGGGCATGGGTTTATTTTTTTCATATATTTAATTATCCATCTGCATCAAATAAAAAAGTGGACCTGCATTCACATTATAAATTAGACTAACATTATTATATTTGCTCATGATTCTAAACATCTAGATTTTGGCCAACTCTGAAGGAAGGTTGCAAATATCACTTCTTGTTTAAAGTGTCATTTTCTGAACCATAACAAAAGGAAAAAATGAAGATTGAAAAAAAAAAAAAAAAGCAAAACAAAAAACCTCACATGTTAAATTTTCAATCATCATGTGGTAAGCCCATTGAAAATAACTATATCCAAAATGCATGGACAAGCATATGTGGTCCTGTAATGCATAGACCACAAACTATTCCGCAAGCGAGTTGGGGGATTTTTGGAAGATTATGCTACCATAAATAAGCAAAATTTGTCCTTTCAAAAAAAAAAAAAAAAAAAAAACAAAATTTTTACTTCAACTAAAGGAGAAAATTACTCTAATTAGATAAATTCATCATCACTCTTAAAATAGACTTAGTTAAACCACGTTCTTTTAGGTATTTGTCCATTTGATTTAAAATGGCTTAAAATATTGTCATTCTAAACATATTTATATAACCAAATAGAGAAGTTAGTTTGATTTTGAAAATCATGAAGCAAAATAATCACCTTATTCTTATTTTTTGTTATTCTTAACATCAGCATTATAAAATAAATCGGCACATGACTTTTCTATGTGATTTTGGCACATTCTTTTGTGATATTAAAATTGTGGGATATGAATGAGGCTAATTTACGTGATAATAATAAATTGTTAAAAAATTTGACCTTTTCAATTTTAACTTTAATTGGGCATCTTTTAAGAAAGGAAATTTGGGATTTGACATACAGTTTATTACAAATCATGGCCTTAAACAAACAGCCACCGTCCAACCGACCAATTTCATTTCCTTACAAAATCTAAACATGTGCTCCCACGACGCCCCAAATTTGGACAAGAATGATCTTATGAAGTGTGCTCCCTCTTTTTTTTTTTTTTTTCTCTTTAATGCTCATTTGAACAGTTGCATGTATATATATAAGTATAAAAATTTAATTAATAAGTATGTTATTTATAGAGAAAGCGAAAGAGGAATTTATAGCAGTCACCTTATTAAATATAAATTAACAAAGAAGTTACCTTAAGAGCGGTAGAAGAGAAGAAATGGATTATAACTGATATCTCATAATTACCCTTGTGTTTACTTAAACTTGGAACATGAATTATAATAGGTTAAAGCAACTAAATTATCCTTATATTTAAAATATTAGGTGCAAAATAGTTTTTAAGTATTTACTATTCCCCTTGTTTTTCTCCTATGACGTATGGAACTCCATCATATTTTCTCACTCCAAAATTTGAGGTAAACGTGCATCTCAAATGAAAACGATTACCATGCAAGTGGTTCTCATTGAGGATAAATTAGCATGCCATAGATGGTAGTTTAACAAAAAATAAATAAAAATGGTAGTTGAAAAAGAAAATTGGAAGGTCAGTTGTCTACATATATGTACTAAGGCAAAGAGACATACTCGCACGTGTGGATTGGCTTTGATCTAGCTTTGACAAGTTGGAAACATTTTAACTTATCTTGAGGTATTCGTTTGAGCTTTAGTTGTATTATTCTTATTGGGATCTCAATTTTCTTCCAGAAAAAGAGATTTATTGCCGCTAAAAAAAAAATAAAATCAAATAGAGATATTAATCTTCGACAAGAGTTATGTTGTCATTCCATATGAACAGCTAATAAAACTCTCATCTGAGTATAATTGCACAATAATTAAGATGTACTAACATGCATATATATATATATGGTTCGTAATTCAATAGATGTTTTTTTTTAAACTTATCTGTATGTTTTTTTTTTTTTAAGTTATTTGATCATTATCAAACGGCTACCATGATTTGAACAGTTAGAAAAAAAAATATATCAATAAATACATCTTATTTAATGTTCTTTCTCTATCTATTTTTTACTATGAAAAGACGCATGTGATAAATTTTAATTAGGCAAAATAATACTTATTTAAAAAAAATACTTACGAGATTGGTGCTAATATATGTATGTATATATACAAAACTCAAATTACATCTATAATGCATGTGTCTTTTCCTTGCTATTTTAAAATTGATAAATGACAAAGGTAGGGAATAAGAAAATAATAAAAAAAAAAAAAAAAAAAGAAAGTGCGTCTTTGGTATAAGAAGCAGATATTATTCTGAAGATTTAGAAACTGTTTTATCCTAACGAATTGCTAAGATAAAACAGTTTCCAAATTTAAAGAATAGGTATAGGAACTGAATCATATACTTCCCAGAATCCAGTGGTAGAGCCAAGTCTATAAATAAGGAATTCGCTTACCTATGGTATAAGATATGCAAATTACATAAAAGTTGCAAGTTTATAAACTCTTTTATTACAAAGAGAATGCATCACTCCATATTTTATCAATTTAATCTCATTTCAAATATAATCAATGTGCTCGCACGACACCAAATATTTTGGAGAAGGATCCATAAGTTTCCCTTTTGAAAAAACGTGTTTGATTCGATTCAAAGGCGAAGTTACAATATAAAATTGAGAAGATTTTTATTTAATATCTAAAAGGAAAATTGAAGAAGAAGATTTTGATGCTTTTTTACTTTGTAGTTTCAAATAATTCTAAGGCGATCGACTTATTCAAACTAAGGGGATTTCTTAACTAAATGAAAAAGCTTTAGTGGTTCCTATGCTATGCTTCTTTCATTAACATGTATACGTTAAGATTTCTAACTATTACATTAATAAGGGATGGAAAACAAAAAGCAAGTCTTTGGTGCAACTAGGGATGGCAATTTAGGTCACGACACGATAACACGACTCGAAAATAACACGAAGTTAACGGGTTTGGGTTTGTCTTAAACATGTACAGGTCAAAACAGGTTAAACCCGATTAAACACGATTAAATAATAGGTCATTAGCAGGTTAACCTGTTAAACCCGAAATTGACCCGTTTAACACGATAAAATTTTTTGAGACATTATATTATCTTGTGTGTACCAAGACTTAAAACTTCCCTTTTATGTTTTACGTACTAAAACTTGAAAGTTTTATTTTGGTTTTAAACTTTGGATTGTGTGTTATATTTATTTGATTATGGTTACTTGGTTATATTGGAAATATAAAATAATTTAATAGATTATATCAAGTTATATTGAAAATGTGAAATAGGTTAACATGTTAAAATTAATAGGTTAATATGTTATGTCAAGTTGAACCAAATATAACATATTTAACATTAACATGTTAAATTGAGTTCAATTAACGGGTTAACAGTATACAGGTTAGCAGATCGTGTTACGTTGGACACGATCTGAATACGACCTATTTAAATAATGTGTCGCTCACAGGTTAACCTGTTTATTTAGCGTGTCGGGTGCAGGTTTATAAATCATGACACGAATAATAAACGTGTCGGGTTTGGGTTTGGTAATTGTTCGTTATATATATGTCTCGACACGACACGAATATGACACGACAACATGAATTGCCACCCCTAGGTGCAACCTTTTTTTCCTTGGATATATTAATGAATATGTTCAAGCTATTAATTTTAAAAAAATGAATTATGTCAAATTAAATGTTATAATTCCGCCGACTCCCTAAGTAAAAGTACACACTTTCGTCTTCACAAACCTATATTTTACCGAAATAAATAATTTGAGGAAAAAAAAATTAATAATCAAAAGTCATATATATATACGTGTATATATATACATTTTTCTATTTTTTGAGAAAAAATATTCTCGAGAAGTTATTGAGGCAGATTTTGCAGCATTATATGTTAATATGACTAATTTTATTGCTACATTTACTACACTTGGAGTTGGAAAGAAATAAAAATAATAATAAAATAAAAGTCATCAAACCAAACATAAAAGGTTAGTAGGTTTGGCCTACAAATCAATAAGGAACAACTGCTATTAAAGTTTGGAATGAATACAAATGGAAGAGTATAGGTATAAATGTTTATGACCCACCTGTACCATCGAGTGTTGTTGTGAACGAGGTAATTTGTCAAGTACAATAGGATGTTACAAGCGAAAATTTTCCAGTAAACCATAAGAAAAATAGTATTTAATAGATTATAGATAGATATATCAATATAGGCTGGTCCACAATCTGAATAAAAAGTACGGTATCAATTCGGTCTAGGCTCACGCTATGTGGATCTGGACTGGCCCGTTACATATAGAAGGGGTCAGACTGGGCCTCAATCATAAATCATAAGTCCGGCTCGGCCCATATTTTTATCGGCTCACATAAAACCCACATTTAGTCATTCTATATATAATTTTAAATATATTTTTTAATTAAAATTTTAAAAATTTTGATTAAATATTTTCATTTATATGCTTTTAATGTTATTTATTTACTTATTTTTGTTTATTTTCAATTTATTCAAATTTTAAAATAATATAAATCGGTTTTAGGCCCATATTTGATATTTTAAAATATAGAACAACAACGAAATTAGATACATATTCGGCCCACGTAGGCACGAACCACTTAAATCCGCATAAAATATGGGCTAGGCCTATGGGCCGTACCGGATCCTTAATAAGAATATAGACCAGATTGGACTAGATTATATTTTAGCCGAATCGAACCTAGGTCCAGTACAAAATCTGTATGAGCTTATCAAATGTAGACCGGACCATAGCGACCCACCTTACATCTCTAGTTATGGATACTCACTTATTGCGATTATACTTTAAGATTATACTTTAAGAAAATCGTTGATGTTGTGAAGCTCACATGTGTCACTAGTATCCACAGGTCCAAATGAAATCCTGCGGCCACATATAACACTTCCCTTAGTAGGTATGGAAACCATATAGCACCCTTTCAAGCCGAGTGAATTCTATGAATGAGACAATGAGATCTTCTTTTTATTTTTATTTTTTCCGCTGAATATGAATCATGAGACAATGAGGTTGAGTTGGTAGATGATTTTTATAGCCTTATTTTGACATATTCTCTGTCTCTCGTGCGTATTTTCAGTTTTTTTTTTCTTTTTTCAATGTAATATGGATTAATATTTTTTTATAAATTGGATATTCTCACATTAAGACCAATTATAGCGAATTATACTATATAGCATCTACAAGTATTAACTAAATCGGGATCATTCCTCAAACTGACGATAATAATAATAATAGATTACATCATAAGATGACCTTGTATTTCATTTTGTTTTTAATCAACGAAATCCCTTGTGTATTAAGAAATACAAAAAATCTCTTTAAATTTATTTTTTTATTACAAGAATTCTTGTAATTTAACTATTTTTGAAATTTGATCTCTTCAATCCTCATACAGCAAAATTAATGAAAAATAACAAAATTATCCTTAGTGAAGGTAGATTTAGATTTAAAATAAATTTAAGAATAGTCTATATTATTTTCCAAATAATATTTTAATTTTTCAAATGACCTTATAAGTGAAAAAATAGTTTCCAAATAATTATTTTTGTATCCAAACACGATATAAAAATGTAATACAAACCTAAATCTACTATCCACTAAGAGTAATTTTATTATTTTTTATTAATTTTTCTAATTTAGTTAACATGAGAATGTCGGATTTCAAAATTAGTTATATTCCAAGGCTTTTAGTAATAAAATATCAAATTCAAGGGAATTTTCTGTATTTCTTGAAACATAGAGGTCATAAATAAAAGTAAAAATAAGGGTCTTATAGTAAAATGATCAAATTTTGGGCCCAATTTAAGTAAATATCTATTTTTCAAATATTATAGCAAAATGTCCGGTATATATATTTATATACTAAATATAAAATTTTATATACAAAGCATAAAAATTTATATACTCAGTACATTTTAGTACATTAACTGAAATTTGTAGATATACTTATCTACTAAATATTAAATATATATATAAACATTTAGCTATAAAATTTTAAAAGTGAACATTTACTTAATCAAATTTAAAATATTAGTCATCTACCTAAATTTATGACGTCTTCTCATAATAGTAACAATAATAATAAAAGCCACGATCATACATGATATGAGGGCACTATTAAAATTAACATTTTCTTTTTTCCTTTTATAGGAGTATTAAAGACAACAATCAATGGACCAAACCATTTCCACGATAATTAATGTGCCGGACTTGGTAAAAGAATATATAAAAGCATTTTATAACAAAATAATTGAATTTTAGGTTTATTATAAATAAATATTCATTTTTCAAATATTATAACAAAATGATCGACGTACCGTTCATAAAATATAATGTACTAGTATACATATTAATATACTCATTGCATAAACTAAAATTGAAATATAAGTATTTACACAAAAAAAAAAAACCCATAAACTCAACCCATTTAGCTATAAAAAAAGAAAAATAGGCATGGATATTTATTTTTTTTTAAAGTAATGATGGACATTTATTTAAATACACAGTTTAAGGGGAGGGAAAAAAATAAAGGATGCTGATAGGGAAATTGACATGGATAGTCAAATTTGGGCCAAACTGACTTTTTTAATTCACTTTTTTCAAAATGACATTTATAGTTCAAAATAATGACTTTTTTAGTTGTTTTTGGAGAGATAAAAAAAGTCATTCCGAAATTGTCCTTCTACCATTTTATTTTTAGTTACTAGTAGTCACAATTTTGTGACTAATGATTTTTTTCGGAATAATTTGTTTTACATCATTACGAATATTGTGAATTTTCGAAGACGTGAGTAGTGTCATAATTTTGTGATTGATGGTCACAATTTTTATGACGCCTTTTCTTGGTATGTTTTAAATTGTTATATTACTCACAATTTTGTTATTGGCAGTCACAATTTTGTGATTGCTGGTCAAAGTTTGTTTTACATCATTACGAAT
>JXTC01000054.1:923192-1031717 GCA_002914845.1 Trema orientale | reverse complement strand
TGGGAGATTTGAGAGACAAAGTGGAAGGCGACAGAGTCCTCTTGGAGGACGGTTCGATAAGATCAATGGAGAGATGAGGAAGATTTTCGGATTGGGTGAGGTGCGAGGCCGATTTAGTTTGGGCCGGCTCAGATCTAATAAAAATGGAGAGAGAGAAAGAGAGGGAGTGAGATAGAGAGAGAGAGAGAGAGAGAGAGCGTATGGATGAATGGAGGAGGAAGACGATTTTGACGCTCTCTTGGCTGATTCTCTTATGTGATAAGGGCATTTAGAGCCAAGGGTATTTTAGACTTTTTGTTGCCTAGAAAGTATTAGAAATGTCATTTTAAAAAAGTGAACTAAAAAGTCAAATTGACCCAAATTAGAACTATCTTGCTCAATTTGCCATACTGATATCCTGAAATAGAGAATGTAGCAATTAAATAGCAATAATTAACATCCTGTATCATTTCAAAGCAAAAACAAAAAACAAAAACGAAAAATGGTTATTTAGCGGCAATTCGGAAGGTGACGCGGCAACCCGTGATTCGTCCTTTACGTCCCCTCCTAACCTACCAGTGACATAATACATTTCGGTCGCTAGCAAAAACTAGAATCAGTGGTCACACAGGCTGACGCCACGTGGCAAAGCACAATTAGAGCTTCGTAGCTCCGAGTTCCGACTCTCACAGTTAAGGGTAGTTACGTAAAACTCCCCCAGTGTGGACTGTATCG
Source organism: Trema orientale (assembly GCA_002914845.1). Taxonomy (NCBI): domain Eukaryota; kingdom Viridiplantae; phylum Streptophyta; class Magnoliopsida; order Rosales; family Cannabaceae; genus Trema; species Trema orientale. Next base: position 1,031,003 of record JXTC01000054.1, on the reverse strand, counting down.
TCATTTCGGTCCCCAAAAGAGAGAGAAGGTAAAGAAAAGATCGAAGAGAGAGAAAGATAGAGATAAGCTTTCTAGAGAGAGAGAGAGAGAGAGAGAGAGAGCAGTGGTGGTTAGAGAGAGAAAGTTATATGAAAGCAGAAGAAGAAGTGGAGGAAGAAGAAGAAGAAGAAGAAGAGTACCAGAAATGGTTACGGACCAGGAAATCTCTCAGGCTCTGCAAACCCTAATCCAGGAGTCCTCCTCCGTCAACGGCGGGCCCACCACCCTGAACGGCGTCGTCTCCCAGCTGGAGTCGAAGCTCGGCCACGACCTCTCCCACAAGGCCGACTTCATCCGATCCCAGATCCAACTCATCTTCCGATCCCACCCCACCGTGCCGCCGCACCACCAACACCCCCACCACCACCACCAGCACCACCAGCACCAGCCTCAGCCTCAGCCTCCTCCTCCTCAGCTCAATGACCGTTTTGCCCCTCACCAAAACCCTAATTTCCACCCCACCCCCTCCGCCTTCCAGACCTTCTCCCTCCAACCCCACCAGCCGCAACCTCCGCAGCCCAAACATGAGGTCGCCGCCCCCGCCGACGAGTCCGTCTCCGCCACCGACCGCCCCAAAGAGGGGTTTGTTTTCCGTTCCTTCGCCCTTTTTTTTTTTTTTCCTTTCATATTTTATTTAATTTTATGCTTTTATGATTGGCATACTCGGCTCTGTTTGGCTGGGAGTAGAAATTTCGAGGATAGTATAATTTAACTTGTTGATAGGCTTGATTTTAGGGTTTTAAACGGGTTTTGAGCGATTCAATAGCTTGCCCTTTTGTTAAGTTTCGGTGTTTTCTTGCGAGATACTGTTTCTTTCTTAGTTTTTAGGATACCCTTTTGCGTAATTGTCCAGAAAATCAAGGCATATGCGAAATTCAGTTTTGTTTACCATGTTATCTGGACCATGCAAACTAGAACAAACTGAAAAATTGATTTTTGAATGAGGCCATAGCATAAATTTGTCACAGATTTTACTCCATTTCAACGCCATTATATATGTATGTTTACATATGGAATGTTTTGAGGTTTATATTTATCTCTTATTGTCATTGCTATTACAGCACTCAAACTAAAGCCAAGAGAAAAGGTGGCCCAGGAGGTCTAAACAAGCTTTGCGGTGTTTCCCCTGAACTTCAGGCCATTGTTGGCCAACCTGCTCTTCCTAGGACCGAGGTTCAGACTCCATAGATTATATTTTATTTGGTTTTTTTATTATCTACTATAGGGTGGTTTTTAATTTTTCTCATTGTTTCTATTTTTCAGATTGTGAAGCAACTGTGGGCTTACATTAGGAGAAATAATCTCCAGGATCCTAGTAACAAGAGGAAAATTATTTGCAACGATGAGCTACGGTTGGTATTTGAGACAGACTGTACTGATATGTTCAAAATGAACAAATTACTAGCCAAACATATTATACCTCTGGAACCTACAAGTATGTATCTGGTTTTGCTTCTTTGAATCCTATATGCCTAATTCATGGTTTAAGTATCTTCATGCATGTAAAAACTTGATACTCAAACTAAGGACTTGCTTGTTTTGACGCTCTCAGAACAGACGGTTCCTAAGAAGCCTAAGGTGGACGTGGAGTCTGCAACAAAAAGTACAGAAGCTAATCTTTCTGTGAAAATATCTGAAACACTTGCAAATTTTTTTGGTGTTAGTGGAAGGGAAATGCTCCAATCAGAGGTTTTAAGACGTATCTGGGAATACATAAAGGTCAATAATCTTGAGGTAGGCAACATACTATTCCACCACCCTAAAGATTAAAAATTGGGTGTGCGAAGTTTTCATTTTTATTTTTCGACATAACACGTATATCACAATCCTTCTAAGTTTCGATGGCCCTTGCTCATTTGAGCTTCCTTGTTTGTTTATTTTTCTCTATTACGATTTGTGGTTGACCTTAGTTATGAATCTTTCTCAGCTAAATTCTTAGTTGTCAATTGAGTCCTGATTAGTGTTAAGATGAATGGTGTTCGGAGTTAAGCTGTACTAATCATATTCCTTTTTGCCTGGACATATACTTAGGATCCTTTAAACCCCATGGCTATACTGTGTGATGCAAAGCTTCAGGAGCTCTTTGGTTGTGAAAGCATCTCAGCTTTGGGGATATCAGAAGTTTTGACACGCAATCATATATCCAGGAAACCCTGATTGGCTATCAGGTCTACCGGTAAGAATTGAATCCGCTTCGGATTATTTCTCTTTTGAATCGAGGAAAAAGAAAACTAACATCTTAGCATCCATCCATGCTAAACACTGGATTATCTTACTTTGGACACTTTTCTTCTGATGGTTTTCCAACCTTGACTTTTTGTTTAGAAAATTTGATGTGTTTTATTTTCTGTTTGCAGTTGCAGATCAGTTGTGTGGCTCGTTGATAGGGTTGCTGTAGTTATCTATATAATGTATGAGCTCATGGCAAATATTTGTAATTGGTGCCATGGCACTAGGGTTCTGGATTTACTGACTTGGGAGTTAGGTTAGAATGACCCATGGACGTTTCTAACACCTGTATAAAGGCCAGAAAGTAGAGAAACAAACTATCATGTAAGAAGTTGTTATTAGCTCACTTTCCAGTGATGAATGATGTTTAATTATTTAGTGTCAATGATCTGCAGCTTACCGTTCGTGATTTTATGTATAGGCCTTGTTCATACAATACCCATATATGGAATTCAATTCCCCATGTCAGTTATCACCATTGCTTTCAATATCTTTTTCTTATTCGTTATGTACATCTTTTAGTTGCTTCCAACCGAAGTACTGCAATATATTCTAGACTTTCCACCTTAATAAATAAATCTGATGGTAAATATTAATTTATTACTGTTAACATGGTATGTAAATATGCATGGATAAAAGGACAAGGCTATGACAATCCGTGAGGTTTGAATTCTTATCCAGTGCTACTGGGGCGCCTTTAGAATAATTTGCTGACTTCTTAAACATGCAATAAAAGAAGGTAACTGAGCTATTCAGAACCATGACCTCTGAACCTCGTGGATTTTTATATCCTTATTCGTTTGTTTCATCATCTCGTGACCTCGCTCACCAACTAGGTTCACATGACATACCTAAATTTAGAATCAAACAATAAAAAACTGTAAAGCTCTCCTTTAAATCAACCTAAAGAAGGTTGTCCCTCAGAGTCAGAGCTTTAGTTAAGCATTAGTGAGACAAAAAAATGGCTTGGAATGGTGCCAAAGTTGTGGTCCAGTGGATACTGCTAGCCATTTGCTTGATAGCATTGTTGGGCCGAGGCAGTGCCATAACCTTATGCAACATTGACTCAAAGCAGCTCACGGTCTGCCTACCGGCATTGAGTGGCAAATCACCGGATGAGAACTGCTGCGCTCTTGTTCACCAGGTGAATTTGCCATGTCTCTGTAACTACAAGGCTGCCCTTCCTGCATTCGGGGTCGACCCTGAACGAGCCATGGAATTGCCCCAGAAGTGCGGACTGAAAACACCACAGGAATGCCACGGTAAGGTTCCAAAGTCCTCATAATAGTCACACCAAGTGAAATACTGAAATTTAAGATTAGAACTGGACACATTTTTTTCACTTATTGTTACGTGGTTGGCATGGATTTTTACTATGTTACACTTTCTTTGTATGTCATATTGCGTATCTAACCATTATTTTTCATTCATCTGTAGTGGCTTGAAGCAAGGCAGTGGAAATGTTCGCAACTCTGAGAAATAATAATAATCCTCCTCTTGTGTATTTTGCATCTTGTCTTCTTTATATTTATGTGTGTGTCCCTCATTTCTTGTGTCATTTCAAGTTTTGTTTTGGTTTGGATACAATGTGGTACGTTCAAAATTTTAAGTATGCAAATGATTGAATGCACCCGTGCAATACTAAAAATCTTCTTGTGGGAGTGATAGTTATCAAAGAAATTTAATTTTTAAGGTGTGGCAGAGACAACCAGCTGTTTGTTTGCGGATATACCAATTCTTGATTTTGATTACACCGTATGAATCCAATCCGATCAGTTTGTGGAGGCCATCCATATCTTTACCGGTATTTCATGCCTATTAAGTACATGGTTTTCTTCGGCTTAATGACGAAAAAGAAACAAGAGACCGATAAAAATTATTGCAATGAATCAAACAATGAGACTCATAAATTGATAAAAATTCACTTCTAGATAAACATAAATCTTTTATTATCATAACATATATACAATACGTCCCCAGCAGTATTATACAGACTCAAAAATTCATTTGTGCTCCATATAAATAACTTTGAACATAGGGAACCCACATACTAAAGAAATAAGAAACAGTTCAATATCATCTGAGAAAACATATACAATCTTCACTTTTTGGCCTCGGAACAATCATCATAGCCAAAGTAAATTTGTCACCACCTCCAACACAAGCATGCTTAGTGTCACCTTGAGTCATTCCGAGTACATTTCTTGACGTTTTTGTAACTTTTTTTTTCCCCCCTCTCTCTCTCTCTCTGTGTTTTTCTTCGACTTTAACCGTGATGGACTTGAGTCATTTACCTAAGACGGAGATTGATTGTTGTGAGGGCCACCAAAAAAGGGTCTCATGTAGGCATCATCAAACCTCCTCCAGTAAGAATGGATGGTGCACACGGGGCTTTCTATCAGCATGGACAAGCTATCCTTGGCTCGGTTGATGTTGGTTGCGGCAGATTCTTCGAAGGAGAGCAAAGGGAGGACCATGTCCTCTTTAAGGTCTTTTGACCTTTCTCGACTAATCGTATGATGGGGAAGTAGACAGCTTATTAGTGGCTTAGTTAGAAGACCAAACACCTGTTATTAGAGATTATGAAAGTACTAAATTATAGGACGTAATCAAAGCATGCCCAAACGACAATTGGCAGTTCAGGATGAACGATCTGAAAAACTCAGATGCAAGATTTTGAATCTTCTTATTCGAAGATCAAATGGAATCACATTGGAATAGAATAATAACATACCACCGTACTGAAAAGGACGACAATTATGGTGATTGTAATCATTGTTGCATTAAGTGGATCCGAGGTAACACCATAAAACGTGAACTTCACGAGCAAAAAGCATCAAAATGGTCAATGCATTATAATTAAACCAATTAGATGACAGTCCCGCAGAACTTTTACGTGACCAAAGCACACACCTGTTCAAATGCCAAGGCAATAGAGACAGCTCCCCTCATAAGTCCAGCCCAACATATGACAATCTGAAAAGGTAGCATTCCGGAAAGAAGAAGGAAAAAAAAAAAAAGGAAATCACTTTTTTATATTGATTGTAGTCAAATTATATATTTTGTAGATGTGATTCCTAACCATTTGGTTGAATGTGATTTTAGATCTCCCAGAGTGTGATCTATTCATGTAGTTGGAAAGAGCAGACAGAGGGAAAACGAAGGCAATGCGTCCAATTGATATCAGTAAGATTAGAGTACTCCAGATGCTTATGGAAGTCCCGAAACTGTGACAAAGAGAACATTTGAAAAGGAGAACAATACACCTGAGAATACAACTGGTATTAATCACCTGAGAAAGTCCTACTTTAACTTGGACATCTTCCACTTCTCAATGTCAAGAGCATCCATTCCCACATAAAGAAATATGAACGTCTCTGCAACAAACGACATCATTGCAAATACATGCCTGCAGATGCAAGGAAAGACATTTAAGACTCGTTAGGTAGAAATAAGGAATTTTTGCAAAATACAAAGTTCCAATTCCCAACATAATCTGCCCATACATGCCTGGTTGTGATTCTAGAACTCTCTGTGACATTATGCCATGCATAGTGAGACATGAGAATACCACAGAAGAAGACCGTAAGTATTCCACTCAGTTCCAACAGCTGCAGAATAGCAGAAAAGATGGATAATAACAAAACTTCCAGGAAGAAACGAAAAGATAAATGTCTGTTAAAATGAGGTCCTCTGACATGAGAAAGACGAGCCTGGATTTCAAAAAAGCAATACACAGGAACGAGGTGATCAGCCCGGCAATTTTTCTCAAAATGTCCCCCCGCCCAAAAAGGGAAAAAAATAATATTTCGACGTTATGTGTATGTGAGACAACAGCCTCAACTTTCCTTTTGTCATGACTGGTATGGTGTGATTAAAATTGAATAAAAGTGACCTAGATTTTAATAACTAAAGACACGAAAAGAAGAAATGCTATTTTTCCAAAAACTGTATGAATATTTGATATCCAAATTTTCAACAACGTAGCTACTTCGACATATATTAGGTAAACTTCGAAGTTTATCTTTACCTCAGCCAACAGGTATGATAGATAAGCCATTAAGACCATCAAGGCAATTTCACGAATACTCGAATGTCTGTATGAAAACACAAAAATTAGATTTATATAAATATGTATTAAACTAGCTGAAAAGTTGAAACTACAGATTTTACAGAGATGCCACGTCCTGTCAAATTCCATCAAATCTACCACAGAAGTAGTCACTTGCCTTGCAAAGCACAGGGTCTTAAGGACATATGCCGTCAAAAGTCCAGACTGGAAGAAAATAGAAACTAAACAATCAGACAGAAAAATGCCAATGCATAATTATTTTCGACACCTGATATCCCCAACAATACACACGTAAGCAAAAAGTAAATAATGAATGGGTTCCACAAAAAGAAATACTGATAATTGGAAAAATACATCTTGTGATAAAATTAAAGTCACTGGTCATTCATTTTTTTCATATACATTCAGCACATATAAACTTACTGTAATCCCAAGAGCTGTGCTTGTAAAGAACAAGTATAGAAAATCTCCAGTGACACGGAAAAAAGTCTTGCTACTAAACCGAGTAACATCAATCTTCTGGACCGCATTGAATAGTACAACTGATGTTGCATCATTCACAACTCCTTCCCCAAATACTAAGCTGTATAGCAAAGGAGTTTCATCTTGATGAAGCACCTAAATATAGATATGATATTCAGACGAATGGTCAAATACTGAAGTCTGAAGTAGTTCAAGAAAAAATTAAATGAAACAGGACAGAACCAAACCTCAAGTTCAAGTCCTGACTAACCTGCAGGGTGCACACTGTATCAGTTGACGAGAATATTGTTCCTATAGCTGAATCAAACCACAAGTTCGTTTGCATTATAGTTTTATACTATAAAGATACATATGGTATTTTTATAGGTTATGATGAAATAAACAAGTATCTCACCAAGATAGTCGCGCACATTAAGACCAACAAAGCCCAACTTAGGGAATAGCCACCTGCTGCCTAGGTCAACAGTAGGATGAAAACAATAAGAATAGCCCACAACAGGTTGGAAACAATTTGAGGAATTGAGTACAGGTTATGTACAGGTGTAATTCGAATATTACCAGACGTTATTATAAATGCTGAAATGAAAACACCAACCACCCCAAATAGCATGATGGTTAAGAAGTTCTGGAAGAACTGTTTCTTCTTGACTTGAAATCTGATATACGTTGAGGAAAGTACAAGTAAGCACGACAAGCCTAAAACTTCAAAAGATCATGCATCTCTATTCCATACCAATGAGTCATAAGGAGGGCGACCTTACCCGGCATTGAATATTATTGGTGGAAGAAGGTAAATGAAGAACAGTTCTTCATCAAAAGTCAAGATATGAGAACTCTTCCCCTTACTCAGAGCCAATATTATAGTCCCTGCTATGCATCCCTGTTCAGCATAAACAAATTTAGAGACACTACTAATAGCCTTTCGTAATAAGAACCGATAATTCCTCAAACCACTGTATTTGACTACGGGAAGCTTATCACGAACTGGGTATCATTCCTTCCCGCTTCCCATTTGCTTATACACAGAAAAAAAGTGCTCAAGAGGCGGTTTTTACAACCATTGCCATAAAAAACGAAGTGGGATTTTGTTCATAACAAGAGGAAAGCTCTCTTTTGCACGTTTTACCAAACAGCTTAAAAGCACATTAAAAACCCAGATTACAACAAGCCAAAGAAGCTTATTATGAACAGAGTCTCATTCCTTCCAACTTCCCATTCAGTCATCCATTGAAAAAAAATGCTAAAGAAGCAGTTTTTGAAACTATAGCCATAAAAAACGAAGTGGGCATTTGTTCATGACAAAAGTAAAGCTCTCTTTTGCACATTTTAACAAACTTAAAAAGCACACCACAAACCCAGATCAAAACATGCCAAACTTATCGTTCAACGCATAAAAACCAGGCGAAAAGTTTAAAGAGAAGCTTACCATGAAAATGGCGGTAATGGACTCGTTAACCCATCGATTCTCTTCGAGCAGGTGACCAATGATGAGACAGAGACAAAGAACGGCCACGAACAACGAGATGGGCACCACCTGAGAACGGTCCTTCGCTAAGTTCTTCGCTAACTCGACCCACATCGCCATTGTTTCTCTGCTCTAAAACTACAAACTCCGTACAAAAATGGCGAAACCAAAGAGCAAAAACCAGGTTATTTTTTTTTCTTCCCCGGGCTCTGACATGAACGCCCAGTGTAACGGGAAGGGACTGACACGTGGGAGAGAAAGCGTGGCAGGGTTACACGTGTTTCGATTACGTCAGGGGTTGGGCTTGAAACGGGGAGCCTGTTTAGTCAGAAATCAGAATAGGAATGTCTGCAAGCTTCACAGACAGACACACACTCGCTCTCCCATTGCAGGCCTTATTGGGCCCACTGGGCCTTTTGGGCTCGGTCAGTTGCTAACTTGGGAATTTGACAAGGATACTAACTAATTCGGACTAAAATGATTTTTTAGTAGAATTTTACAAAATGACTTTTCTAGTAATATTAGAGTGGCCTAACAAGACTGTGACACTATTAGAAAAGTCATTCTTCAAACACTCTTCAAATATTCATTTTAGTCCAAATCACTATTAGTCCAACTTCCCTGCAAATTTTAGCGAGCTTCAAGCTTAGGATTTGGACCACTGGGTGGGAGTAATTTTGTGCCAAATTGACTTTTGCTGTGACTATTTTTTAAGAAATTTTTTTAGAACTAGTCATAATTTTATTTATTTATGATAGTTTGTGACCTCTTATAAATAGTAATCACTTTTATGATCGGTAGTTATAGTTATAGATATGGATGTCCAAGTGATCACAAAAATTCATTATTTTCGTAACTATGACTAATCCTAAAAAAATCATTCTAAAAAGTAATTTTATAAAAAGTAATTTTGGTCATAAAAAAAGCTCCTAGATCAATCCATTTCCCCTTTGAGCTTTGAAAATCTTCCACAAAACCTTTGAGGGTCTCTAGGAGAACGACCAATTTTTTAAAGTTATTAAATTAATGTCCATTTTCTTTTCTTTTTTTTTAATAAGTGCTTTGAGTTACCACTTTACGCATTTTGTATAAGGAGTACTAAATTCACTTTCTTTTTACACTTTTTATGTTATTGCTTTATATGTAGATTCTAATATCTAATTTAATATTTTAATAATACAACAAGTTATGATAGAATCTAAGTGTGAAGTAATGAAACTGGTAAAATGTAAAAGAGAGTACGTTAGTATTTCTTAATGTATATCAAACTTATTTACCATGTTCGAATATTTACAAAATCTTTTTTTTTTTAAATAGAGACATTTTTTTAGAATTAAGTGTAAAAAAAATGAAGACATGCACTAACTTTTCTTCTTCTTTCCTTTTTTTTTTTTTTTTTATAATTGGAGTTACATAGTCAATCCTTACTTTTATATATTTTGCAAAAAAAAAAAAAAAAGAGAAAATTCCTATATGTTGAGAAATTATAATCCAAAACATTTGAATTTTGATGCTCTTTTCAAACTCCCCGTGATAAACGTAATTAATCAAGTTTGGTGAATGAAAAATACAAATTATCCTCTATGAACACTAAAAACAAAAATAATAATAATCAAATGTAAACCTTTTGAACTAACAAAACACAAGACTAATATTATACATCTTAATAAACTAGAAAAAATAATCAGATTGATATGATAATATATTATTTGTTAATATTTAGTTTATCTTTTTCTTTACTCCACTCATTTATTTGTCAATTTGTTTATTTTTTTTTTCGTAATATAATAACTGAAATTTTTCCCCTTTTTTTCCGTAGTTTTTTTATATTATCATTTTTGGATTAAGTTTTTTAATGTCTAATGGACAATGGATTGGTGTTTTTCACTAGTTAATTTCAACATGTTGCATTGTTCAAGGTTGAAATAAAATTCAAATTTAAATGTTTCGAGTGTTTGAATTTTTGCCAAATACAGAGTTTTTTTTGTGCAATAGAAAATGAAAATTTATGGTGAATTGTGTAATTTGAGAATACTTAATACATATTATGGTCCCGTTTGTTTTGCCTATTTGAATGTGTGTATTTGAATGGAAATTGTGGAATGGGTTATAATTGGAATAGAAGACATTTGAATGGAAAAAATAATGGAATGGGTTATAATTAGAATGGGAGTATTGGAATGGACCATTCAAAAACACCTCTTCCCCTCCATTCTCATCCAAGACACAAAAATCCATTCAAATAGTTGATGTGACTAATGAACCATTTGAATGGAAAAACTAAATTGTTAAAACAAACACTCATTCCAAAAGACCATTTGAATAGAAAATTTAGAGTTGTTGAAACAAACACCCATTCAAATGGATTTTCCATTCCAATGGAATGGAATGAGCGAACCAAACGGCCCCTATATTCTTCTCAACAACCAAACAAGTAGTTTGGTCGTCTGGAGCATGGACCCACTTATCGAGGGCAGCAAATTGGTGAGACTGAGAGAACGTGGAGGGCACTTTATGAGATGAGCACCATTTTTAAGGACAATAACATACGACGACTTTTCTTATAGAACAAAGTTCTAATATGAGAACTTTTTTTCTTTGCATAATCAAGATAAATAACCAAGATTAGAACTTTAAATCTCACGTTAAAGAGGAATATTCCAACTCTAAAAGTGTCACACTCACTTTATTCTTAATAATGTATACCTTACTAACCTTATAGAAAGTCCTCAACAAGCTCTTCAGAAAAAAAGGGGAAAGAAGTCATCAATAAGCTTAAGGGAAATAGGCGGATCTAGGATTTTTTTTTTTTTTTTGGGTCCAAATGATAATTTTAGAACCATTTTTTAAGATGACTTCATTAGAACTACTCATAAAGGTTGATTTTTTTATTTTTTTACTATAAATTGTGTCATAAAAATTATGATTTTTTTTTTTTTACCGTCGCTACTTTTATGGTCAATTCTAAAAAAATCATCATGAAAGCTGCTTAACATACTCTTTGTTTTCCTAACCCTAATTCTCAAAGTCATAGGTAAAAATATTTTTATTACCTAAAACCCAACTTTGAAACCCTTTTTGCTTGTGTAATCAGTTATACCTGGTCAACGTCTGCCATGTCTATCAAGTGTTCCATGGAAAATATGTTGCCAAAATTATTTAATTACTTTGATTTTTTCCTCTTCTTTAATTGCTCATGACATAAATGGCTAAAGCCAACAAAGATCTATTTGAAATTGAGTCAATTCCCCTTAATTACGTCTTACATCTCTCTTAAATGCTCTAACACTTTTTTTTTTCTTTTTCAAGCCTTATATGAGACATGACACATATGTAGCATTCATATATGAATGTGATATGTCAGCGTAAAAAGAAAGGGGTTGATTGAATCAATTGCTTACCTTCTGAAGACTCAAGAGTCGTTTACTTTGAAAATTATAACTCATGTAGTCATTTACTAAGACATAGATAAGAAAATAGAAGTGTATACCCAATTATTGAGTACTATAAACAATAGTTGCTGTTATATTTTTTAGTGAATAAAAAAAAAATCGTTGGTACCCATCACGCTCTCATATTCTTTGGCTTTTTATTAGCAATCCTGGTAAGCAGCATCAAGTAACTATAAAGACCCAACCCATTCTCCACCAGATTCAACCCATAGTTCCCCAAGTCTACCACCACAAAACACCCAATTACCTCTGTTATTCAGTTATCAATTACAGCATGCCCACTTCCTCAGACTCAATTATAGTATTAGTACTGACTATATATACTGAGAGACTATTATTCACTCTGCCATATACAGAAAAAATTACAAATTTCAGGGCACTACACTCTGTTTCCCATGTGCCATATCCAAACAAGTAGAATGCAACTTGTTTAGAGTTTGGGTCCACTGATGGTCCAAAAGGCCAATCACCCCAAGTTCAAAAGTGATGAATATCCAACCCATTGCACATAATTGTGAAAAATGAGAAAACTAATTCATCTTGCATTTCTCTATCTTTTGATGTAATGATTCCTAGTTCCTTTGGTAAAGAAAGAACGAAGACAAAGAAAATGGACATGAAAGTTAAGTTAAATTTCTTGGACCACTTTATGGCAGGAACAATCAATATGTAGCAGAAGCATTTAGATCAATCCCCACTATCCCAATCCTTCTTTTACTTTTATTTTTTCTCCCATGGAGTAAAAACCCTTGTGAGCAATGATCTCTGAGACCTGATTTTCAAACTGAAATAGGGGAAAATTATTACGATTCTTATGTTCATAAGGGAAAATGGGGTTTCATTGTATTTTATTGTTGACTTGAAGATGAAGTAAAAGTCCCACATGCCACTAATACCAGTTGAAACATAATGATAGATATATATATATTTTTTTACGATGAGAGATGCTATGAAGATCCAAAGAGGTTCTTGAACTTGGCCCAAAAGAAAGAAAAGAAAAATTGGCAATCTTTATCTCTAATGCTGCTAAGCTTTTATCCATGTTATAGGATACTATCATTTAGTTTTTGTGACTTGCTGTTTTCAATAAAGAAAAACATCTAAAGATGAGTATTTTGGAAAATAAATAAATAAATAAAGTCCCAAGAATTGAACTTTTTATCTGCTATGCTATGTGCATGCTGGATGGTTAGCGCAATGGATATTTATGCATGAACAAACTAAAGAAATTAAAACTAGAACATCACTTGAAACTTGAATAAACACCTCTAAGATGTCAACCCCAAGTCAAGTAGAAAAATCCATAGAGGTTGAGATTTGTCCAAATATTTATGTGATCAAAAGAAATGCATATCCGAAAGTTACATACAAACAGAGGAACGTTTCCAATCACCATTCAGACACTCATTTCTGCCAATGTCCCTTTCCTTTGAATGGTTCTTGCAACTTTTTGAAAGATCTCAGTCAGTCTATTTATACTTAAAAAAAATCTGTAAATTAGAAAATTTATAAAGTAAAATTTTGTGGAAAAGAAAGACAGTTCTATCAACATTGTGGGACCAGTTTTCATTTTTAAACAGCAGACTAATCAAATCCTACTAAGCATTGCTACAATTTGATCAACGAGAGCTCTTTTGGATAATATTCTTACTTTTTTTTTTCTGCTCATGTGCTGCCAGATAGACTAATTAGTCTAATTTATTAATGAACCTTCCTGCCAAAGACCATACTATCAATTTGCATTAAGGACAAAATACATAATAAAATAAAAAGAATAAAAAATTGCATTTAGGACAAAAATCCCTTCAGATTAGTAATATGTGGACATTTGTAGATTGTATTGCTTGTGAGGTTAATATTTTGGTTTTGTGTATAGCAATAAATAATTGATTTGACTTGATCTTCTACTTCCTCTAGGTGTTATTGACTTATTGCCATCCATAACTATTCTTGAGATTGTCTTAGACGTGAGGTGAATTAGGTACGTGAACAATAAAATATGTTTTGAAGACTTAATTTTTTGTATGATATATTTTTTCATAATTATTTGTTAGTGCCGGTTTATTCTAAATTCTAATCTCGCAAGTTATTTAGCCCAAATGTTAGTATAATTGGTCATTTGACTAATTTAATCAATATTTGTATTAAGTTACAGTTTAAATATAGTGGAATGTTGGAACTCAATATTGAGCTTATAAAAGCTATAATTACAATATTGATCATTTGCAACTTGGTGATCAAATTGACACAGGGAAATATAAAAAACCAAAATGCTGGATTAGGTAGCTGACCTATGGCCTATTGGCAAGATTAAGATACAGTGTTCTCAAAGGGAAAGTGACAAACAATTAAATCTCAAATTTTTATTATCGATTAGTTCCAATTTATCTCGTTTCATATTCAATTAAGTTTGGCTTAGTGCATTGATTCTTAAATTTTATTTATTTGAAAAATTAGAAAAACAAAAGAAGGTGGTATGAACACCATATATGGAGAGAAGATAAAAGTGAAGGAATTTTTTGGAACGTGGTAAATAAAAACAAGCATTAGTGTGAAATTTGGACCATTTAGGCGTGTAAAAACTTAGCGCCAATTTGTTAAAAAGGCACTCTCAGTTAAATTGTCAATTTTCTCTTACTTTTTTCAACTTTTTGATTCCTTATCTTATTTCCAAATTAAAAAAAAACTAAATTTTGCAAAAGAAAAAGAAACCAAAAAGATGGAAAATTAAAGTAAAGTAATAAAGATTATTGACTTTAGTTTTCTGCTCTACCAGAATTGTTATTGTAAGTTTAGAAAGTAGTTTTAGTCCTTGGCAATTGTTTGGTGTATCCCTTTGTAGTGGGTCATTATTAATTTGAATTCCTAAATAGTAGAAAATTGCAGAACTAGACAAATGTTGAAAAATATCGTATTATTAAAACGACTAATTCATATAGAAAATTCTCAATGCTTCGAATCAAGGGTCGGTATCAAGTAAAGACGCAATTAGAGGTCTTATAAAATCGTCCGTTATCGATGGCACTACTTACAAATGTAGCAAAAGCACTGACATTGGCTCCATGTTCCAGAGAACGACATCAAAAAATCCTCCTTTTTTTTTCCCCCCTAATCATACGACATGAAATTATCTGTCGTTTTGTAAGGATCGGTGGTGGCCGGGTCCCACATTGAACGCGAGCCTTCCCTTCTTGCGCGTCCCGCTGACCTCATGGCTGCTAACCCAATTACTTGTTGCCACGTTGTCAATTGCCAGATTGTTGATACCCATGTTGTGGGGCCCGTCAATAGCTGTCGTCCAATCATCGGGTTCACTAATTTGGTAAGCCCCACCACTGAACCGGCTTGGGTTTCTGGCTCGAGCCAGAGGATCCGAACCCGTTTACCTGGTCAATGATTGATCACCGTGGTGGGTGGGTGCAAGTGCAAGCCATGTAGTCTTTTGGGCACTAATCCAGTGCGAACACTCACATTTTAATCGTCGTGGAAATCAACTGCAAGCCTCTTTTTCCGTTCTTTCTAATTTTTGTTTTTAATACTATTCAATGAAACAGTGACCATATGTAATGGTCACCAGTCAGTAATTTCTAATTTATATATATATATATTTTCCATCTCAAACTTTGTATTCACTTTTTAATTATCATAAATGATAACTTTATGGTTATTTAAAGGGTAACATGATATAAAAGTCTACTTTTTTCATAATTCTATTTTGAGTGTTAATAACTCATCCATTGTCAGAAAGAAAAAGAAAAGAAAAGTCATTAATTCTTACCTTTATATAATACGTCTCAACGTATTGAAATCATCAATTTTAACTCCCGTCTTTTCCCTTTTTTTTTTTTTTATGAGTATGTCTCTCCTCTATATTCAAACTAAAACAATACATTTATACAAGATGGCTCAATATAAACTAAAAGTTCAATTTAACTCTCTGTCTCTCTTTTCTAAAAAAAAAATACCAAAAATTGCACTATGAGGAATGACATCCTTATATAAAAGAACTACAATAACGCAAGTTTAAAGAAAAAGGTTTAGAGTAAATCTAAAGAACTACATTATCGACTTTGTTTAATTGTAGGTTAATTTGATTTTTTGAGATTTGTTTGGGCACACAGTCAAATATGTTCCAACCCAATGGGTTGTGAGTGTTCATCAACTAATATGGATAGTTTCTAGGCACAACCAAAATCAATTGATTAGTTTTTCGATGAGTCTATCATTTATTGTTACCAAACAGACCGAACTTACTTTCTTTATATATAAGTTTCAATTTATTTGATCTTAATTTTCTGATTTATAGTTACTCGAGTTATTAGGCATTACAATAGAAAAATGTTACGAATATAAGTTATTTTTTTACTCCATTGATTTGATTTATTTTTACTCGTTTATTAGTTATAACTTATGTTCATACCGATCAAATGGATTTTCCTATTCACGATTCGTCTGATTGATTCGAATTTTACTTTCTAAACACTCTTACCATGGAAGACTGATGCATCTCACGGGTCACGCTAGTCCTCTTTTTTTTTTTTCTCCAAAAAAAAAAAAAAATTTGAAAAGTACACGAGAGGTCATGATACACAACGTAGGACCTCCCCCACCCAATCCTTGTACCACTCTTAACACAAATTTCATAACAAGACACAACGTACGTCGTATTCCGACAAAGAGCGGAGAGCGGCGTGTACTAACAGTTACTCAATCGGCTCGCTCAAGCCGGCTACAAGAAACCGGCTCGGCTCAATCACAAAATTACGTGGGAAGGAAAACGCGTACTACCAATTTAGGACTAAATGAAAACAACTGGTTTAATTAAACACTTTAATTAAAAAAAGAAAAAGCAAGGCATATGTCAGTCGCAAAAATCGATATTTTAATTTACATTATATTGATTTTCGAATAATATAAATAGTAAATACAGTTCCAGAAAAGGCCAGCCTTAAAAAAAAGAGAAAAAAAAAAAAAAACACTGACAGAGCTCAGAGCTCCCTTCTTCTCTCTCTCTCTCTCTCTCTCTCCTCCTCTCTCTCTCTCTCTCAAATTTTCTATCTGAACTGAGCAAATCTCTGCACATTTCCCGAGAAAAACCTGAAGCTTCAACGGTCGAGAGATCGCCGGAAGTTGCAGAGCTCGAGTGACTCGCCGGCGGTGAGGTTTAGTTCCCGGCAATGTGTAGCTCACGCGCTCTAGTTTCGGTTTCTCTTCTTCTTCTTGGCTTGGTAGTGGCTTCGGTCTCTGCTCAGGGATCTGGTACCAAGAGTCCATGGCAAACGCTTACAGGTATGTATATGTTCAGATATAGTTGTAGTGTGCATACTTGTTCTTGGTTTAGTGACTTCGATTTTGCTTACTGGTGTTTTGGTTGAAAGGTTATTGATTGTTTTTGGTGAGAAACTCTGTTTGGTTGCCGAGAAAATGGAGGAAAGTTGAAATGGAGGTTTGGTTTTTGGGAGGTTTTTATGGCGAGCAAGCTCTCGTGCTCTTGATTCTTTTTGAATTAGTTGAATCGATGAGCTTAGACTCGGTTGATTGGGCTGACAAACTGTGTTTGGTTGTCGAGAAAATGTAGGAAAGATAAACGAAGGTTTGGTTTTTTCGGAGGTTTTTAAGGCGAACGAGCTCTCTTGTGCTCTTTATTCTTTTAGAATTAGTTGTACTGATGAGCTGAGAAATGAACATGATTAATTATATTCTTGGGAGAGATTCCAAGTTTTGTGTTTTTTTTTTTTGCTTGCATTTTGTCAATAGCTAGATGGATTTTTTTTCTTTTGAATTATTCTTTTGTTGTTCTGAGAGCTGGAAAAGATGAAGAGAGTTAAAGTAACGTTTATGATTTGTGTTGTTTTAGTTGAGCTGGGGAAAAAAAATCAGGACACAGTGTTTGGTGGGGAGATTTTGTTTGGTGGGTTTTAATATTTCAGAGTGCAATCTGCAATTAGAAAACTTTTAGTCTTTTGCTGATTTTCTGAGCACCCTTTGTTTGGTTGGTGAGAAAACTAGGAAAAAACCTCTGGAATGTAGTTGATCAATATCCAAAATGAATGTGAAAGCTAAAATATGTAGCTGCTTGTTTTTGCTGCTTGGTTCTTTGATCTTTATTTTATAAGCTCACTTCTTTGATCTGTTTTGCAGGAGGCCAACCCGTGGTCATAGCCCGTGGTGGATTTTCCGGGCTATTTCCTGATTCAAGTTATGCTGCCTACAGTCTAGCATTGATAACTAGCTTACCCGATGCGATCTTGTGGTGTGATGTGCAATTAACAAAGGATTCCCGAGGAATTTGCTTTCCAGATATCAAGCTGGACAATAGTTCTGATATTTCAGATGTCTATAAGAAGAGGGATAATGAGTACCTTGTTAATGGGAATTCTACCAGAGGATGGTTTTCGGTGGACTTCACTCTCAAGGAGCTAGCAAATGTCTTTGGTCAGTATATACTATCTTTGAATTGTTTCTTTGGTAGTCTTGCCCCATAAACTTTGCGTAGAATTTGGTGACATTTTCTAAAGTCACCTAGGAGTTTTGTGAGCTTGATGTGTATACTGAATTTAAAGAAAAAGGTAAAGGGACGAATATTGAGGCAAATTTTACTGTCTACTAAATTAAAGATGGCCATCCTATGTTAACCCGAAAATGGGATTAGATAATTGGAACTATCCTTAAATAGTTAATTATTCTACATATCAAGGTTTCAATGCTTGTACTTGCTTTTGCTAATTTTACTGGAGGCAGTTTTATTAAGAAAAATCTCCTTCTTTTTCTTCTTATTCTTTTGTTATTTTTATTTTCGTTTTTTTTTTAAAAAGAAGAAAAACAAAAACAAAAACTTAAATAACTTCCTGGAATTTGAAGATATCCCCCTTTCTTTTTGTTTTTAGGTTATTTATTTCTTTATTTTGTTGTAATATATTAATGTTACAAATAAGTGGGTTCGAGATTTTTATTAAGCACAGGGCCATGTGTTAATGCTGCAGTATAGTGGTAGTCTTAAAATGACAGAACTTTAGAAAATCATGTTACCATGCTAATTTTTATCCAACTTGTTGTCTTCTTACGTTTTGCAACCCTTCCTATTATGCCGATTTTTTTCTCCTTATTGGCAGATGTTTTGTTTTGTTGTTGTTGTTGTTGTTTTTATTTTTTTTTCCCTCTCTCCTGGTTTGGTTGGGTGGAAGAAGGGTAGGTTCATCGTTTTCCCTCTTATAATTTTTTCTCTCTCTTTCATGCAAACCATCAAAAAGTATATATTATTCTGATTATTGATTAATAATTTCCACTCCATCTAAATCTTTGAGCTTACATTGATAATGGTTGCTGGCTATGCTTGGTATCCCTATTTTACTCTCAAAATATTTCTGCAGGGTATTTGGGATAATTGTTTTGTTGCAAAGGATCTACTAGTGTATGAGTTTGATTATATTGTTGCTTGCATGCTGACCTGCCTGTGTTAGTTGTGGAATCAACTAATTGGTACATTACTCTTGGATAGGCCTGAACTGTCTAGTTTATATTTGTTGAAGATGGGTTGTTGAGAACGTCTTCTGACTGACACTTTGTTTTGCTACCCTTACAGTTCGTCAGGGAATCTATTCTCGCACTAACAAGTTCGATGGCAATTTGTTCCAAATTCTCACTCCTGAAGATGTGACTTCACAATTGAAACCGCCAGGCTTATGGTTGAACATTCAGGTATGTGAGACAATGCATCTTGGTCTACTTTAAACCAGCTTCTGGTACATTCTTTATCTAGACTCTAACCTACTTCTTTAGGTATATAGATTCTGGTTTACCTATCAGTTTGAACCGATTCATCTATTCTAATGCTTTTGCAGCATGATGCATTCTTCAAACAACACAATTTGAGCATGAGAAGCTATGTAATTTCTCTGTCTAAAAGAGTAGTTATCAACTATATCTCATCGCCAGAGGTGGCTTTCCTGAACAGTATCAAAGCAAGATTCAGTCCAAGGACCACAAAGCTGGTCTTTCGGTTTCTAGGACAAGATGAGACTGAGCCTTCCACAAACCAGACATATGGTTCTCTCTTGAAAAATCTTACATTTATCAAGACATTTACCTCCGGAATTATTGTTCCTAAAGATTACATATGGCCAGTTGATACAAAATCTTATTTGGAACCTCATACTTCTCTTGTCTTGGATGCTCACAAAGAAGGATTAGAAGTGTATGCGTCAGACTTCGTGAATGACTTTCCTTTAAGCTTCAATTACAGTTATGATCCAGTAGCTGAGTACTTGAACTTCATTGACAATGGTGAATTCAGCATTGACGGTGTGCTGTCTGATTTTCCAATAACTCCATCAGCGGCCATAGGTATTTATTTTCCTTCTGTCATAAGAATAATGTTACCTAATGATAAATGCGTTTTATGACTCTTTTTTAAAAGTTAAAAGTTGCTACATATAATTTGACCGAAGACCTGAAGCCTAATTCTTTACCCATTCCATATTGCTTTTTGAATCTCAGAAGACCAACCTTTCCTGTTTCTCAATGGAATGTGATCATCAGTATATATTATTATTATCTATTTCAAGCTGCTGACTTCTCTATAATACTGCAGGTTGCTTTGCACACCTGGGCAAAAATGCTTCAAAACAAGGTATATCACCGTATTTGTTTCCTCTTATTTACTTCTGATTCTTGTCTGCTCCTAGTTGATCATCAAAAGTATACTGAGTATTGATTTCCTTGCTAACCTTTTTCTTTTCATTTTCTCATTCTCCAGCAAAGCCTTTGGTTATTTCAAAATTTGGAGCAAGTGGAGACTATCCTGGTTGTACTGACAGGGCTTACATGAAGGCAATTGAAGATGGTGTGGATGTACTTGACTGTCCGGTTCAATTATCGAAGGACGGGATACCATTTTGCTTAAGCTCTATAAATCTAATAGATAGCACAACTGCTGCTCAATCTCTATTTAGCAACCGTACAACGAGTGTTCCACAGATTAAGCCTGGCACTGGAATATTTGCCTTCGACCTGACATGGAGTGAAATTCAAACTTTAAAACGTAAGTTCAAAACAATTCTCATGTGCTTACTTATTTGGGTGGTGTTAGTTTCTTTTGATTTTTATCTTTGTTGAGAAATGGCTTACTTAAAATATTCGTGTTATCAAGACTAGAAAAAAATAGTGTGTGTGCGTGCGTGTGTGTGTGTGTTAGGACTCCAGACTTCGTGCCTTCTCTTCTAGTCAGTAACTGGTGGAATCCACTTAATCTATTGGTTGGTTCAAGGCTGTCATTCTATTTGCCTGAAAATGTGTAAACTGTCAGTACTATTTCTACCCCTAGTCTTTTCAACAGTCATAGGGGGGTTAAATCAGAGCAAGTTATTTGCTTGATTGTCTTTCCATATTTTGTTCTATATAAGTTGAGCAACTTATTTGCTTGATTCGCCTCTTCAAATTTAGTTCTTACATAATTGTGCTGTTCATATAGTATATTATTCTATTATTTCTTTGACAAGAGTTGATGCACAAGATCTCTTGTCCTGAGAAATTATTTGAAACCACTGATTTTATTTATTTCCTGTTTGCATATAGCCGTTATATCAAGCCCCTATTCACAGTACACACTGTACCGGAATCCCGGGAACATGAAAGCTGGCAATTTTGTGACATTGTCCGACTTTTTATCCTTGACAAAGAACACAAGTTCTCTTTCTGGCGTCTTGATCAGCATAGAGGTGAGTTATTGCTATGCCTACTTTGATTTTTCGGGATGGTTTGTTTTCTAATGGGTATTGGAGCAAGGGGTATTAAATAACATGCTCGGACTCCAATAATCCATCCAAACTCTTTCTGGCTCTACCATAACATGTTAGGACTTCCAATAATCTCATGTTAGGCCTGTCTCCTATTATCCTCTCTAGGCCCGCATATCTAGGTAGACAAAAAGGTAGAAGAATGTTGCAATCTAGAGAACAAATTAGGCCTATCTTAATGGTTTAAGTTATTGAGAGGTTATATTAGCATATGTAAATTTGAATCTTTTGATTAGTTTGTAAATGACCACATAACAATTTAACTAATCAAAAATAAATCTGTAGTACCTTAATACTTTAAGAACAATAAATTTCAATATACACTTGGAAAACAAGTCCTCGATCTTTCATAATTTAATGGGCAGACTTGTTGATGAGTTGTTTATTAACGGAGGTTCCACTAGATCTATCGTTTCAATCTTATGGTTGATTCTGGTCTCTTCATTTGTGTGCTTGCACCAAATATAGGAGTCTCAGTTTGCCAAGGAAATAAAATAAAATTGTGGGAAGTAAAGCATCCCTGGTTGGATTATGTATCTTATCATTATTAGTCCATATTGGTAAACTCCTCTCTAGTTGGACCGGACCTTGTCAAGTTCTGTTTTGATTGGATGGAGCTCATTAAACCATCATATGGTTGCAAATATGAGCTGGTCTCATATAAACCTATCCCCGCTGGACTTACAGTGAATGTGTACATTATCTTTTGTTCTGAACAAGCTAAAAAATATGTTGGTCAGTGCATAAATTTTTCAATTTCAGAGTGATAGATCAATCACGAAGTGTGTCTTAAGTCAAAATTTGCGTATTGATGATCCATTCTTGTTCTTATCATTATTCTCTCAGAATGCGGCATATCTTGCAGAAGAGGTGGGCTTAAGTGTTACCGATGCAGTCCTTAGTGCCCTGAGCAAAGCTGGTTTGAACAATCAGATAGCCCTTAAAGTTTTGATTCAGTCTACTAATAGTTCTGTTTTAACGAAGTTCAAGGACAAAAATAATTATGAACTTGTGTACAAGATTGATGAGACAATCCGAAGTATTGACGACATTACCTTGAAGGACATCAAGAGCTTTGCTCACTCTGTGGTTGTTGACAAAGCCTCTGTCTATCCGGATAATTTGCTTTTTTTGACTGGTTCAACAGACGTTGTAAGAAAGCTTCAATCAAATAAGCTTCCCGTCTACGTAGAAACCTTCAGCAATGAGTTCGTATCTCAAGCATGGGATTTCTTCTCTGATGCAACTGTGGAGATAAATTCCTATGTCACTGGAGCCAATGTTGATGGTGTGATCACGGACTTCCCTAAAACGGCTGCTAGATACAAAAGTAAGTACATAGTTATGTGATGATGTCTGTTTTCCTCTTTTCTTAATTTGAATGATGCAAGCCATATTTAATGCTCTCTGCCAGTGTTTGTGCCAGTCAGTTGTTTTTGATACCTAAATTTCTGAAACCATTTTGCCTCGAATCAATACCAAACTCTCTAAATTATTCTATGCTAGGGGAAAAGAATAATAAAAATACAACTGTAACTATAAATTATTCTACGCTAGGGGAAAAGAAGAATAAAAATACAACTGTCCTATACTGCTAGTCTCATATAGGCTATAGTACCAGGTCCCTATAATTATTCTTATTATAGAGGACAAAATAATTATTTGTTGATACTGCTGATGTTCAAATGTAACTTAGATATCGAGGGGGGAAAAAGTATGACATCCTTCTTTTTGTCTAGTATTCGGGGCAAACGTAATGGAGCTAACCATGGTGATTGAAACTAATGCAGGAAATCCATGTTTAGGCGACAAAGCACCTCCTTACATGAGCCCCGTGCAGCCTGGCAGTCTCATGGAACTCATCACTCCTCCTTATATGCCACCAGCTGAGGCTCCAAACCCACTCCTTACATTGGATGATGTGGTGGAGGCACCTTTGCCTCCTGTCTCACCAAGCGGTTCAGCTTCTACACCGAACTCATCGACCGCAGCCGGACCAACATCACCCAATGCGCAGCCCAAGATTGCTGCAGGCTACTTGCTGTTGAACCTAGCTATGCTCCTTTCTGCTCTCCTTCTGTTCTGAGACCATACCTGTCTAGCTTTGCTCGCATTTTTCTGCACATGTATTTCCCATATCATTGCTCGATATTCACCAAAGTCCGGAGATTTTTGCTGCTCGAATATACTGCTAATTCTTTTTTTTTTTGCTCCCCTTTATCTGAACGTCGGTGATTTTTCTTCCCTTGTTGATGTTGTAGTTATGTTCATTCTTCTTCCAAATTTAATTTAGGGATATAAACTATTTGAGAGATACATGTCAGATTGAATATTTTAGTTAGCAATTTCCCCCCTTTCAATTTGTTGTAAGACATATTTATGATTATTCTTTAGTGTGTATTATAAGATGAATATTGGAGTCCTCGACTAGAAGGGAATAACATCTTGATCATGCTTTTATTATTATTATTATAATTATCATCATTATTTTGAGTTGTTCTCACTTATTTCCCTCTGCAACCGATGTCTTGTTTTACCGCGAAAGTTGGCCGATTTTCATGGAAAGGAAATGAGGGTAGAAGTAAATAAGGAAAAAGAAATAAGCGTTTCTTTTTTCAATCTAAATATATGTTTAGCAATTATTTACTTAGGAAACAACTTTGTTAAGTCCCGTATAATTATTGCAACTTTGAAAGGAAAGAAAATAATTGATTTATAATCTTATTCGTTGTCATTCATTTCCCTAGACATTTCCATTACACTTTTTGGTGTGTCAGTCTTTAGTGCATTAAAATAAACTCTGTAGCTTATGGAGAGATTATCAAGCATATTCCTGTCAATATTTTTCTTATTTATTTTTTTGTTGAAGAAAATATTATTGTGAATCTCTCTCACGCTATGTAAGGGAGATGATAATTAGTAAAAGGGTGGAGGACTAAATTCACTTTCTTTGTATAGACTACAGTAAAAGATTTCATATTATATCATATTAAAAGCATAGTACTGATATTTTCTTATACTACCCAAGAAATTTAAAAATAAAAAACTTGTACTGAAATTTTGTTGGAGTTTAGTTCTGTTCGAAAAAAAAAGAGACTTTATAAAATACCAAATCTTTGCCCATGTTTATTCACCAAAAAAAAAAAAAAAAAAACTTTGCCCATGCTTACATTGGAAAATAAACAATAATTAAGACACTTTATAAGTATTTCCTTACTTTTAGAGATGTAGTAACCCCTATAAGAGAAGATTAGATTTTGTCTTTTCAGACCAATCAACTAACAGTTGACAAAAGAGAGAATTTACGTGTTTCAAGTCTCCTGATTAATATTTTTTAACAAATTTCTTTAGGGTGCTTGAGCTGCAGTTGACAAGTTCTACCACCCATTTCAATCATTCAATGCCCTAAATGGCTAAATCACACATGGACTCTATGCTTATTTTAAAGGCTCCTGACTTTTGTTGATATTCATACAATATAGAAAGTTACATAGGATACCTCCTTTTCAAACTGGACATAAATTTTATATTTCTCATGATGAGTTTTTTTTTTCTTTTTTTTTTTTTAAATAAACTAAACTAACAAGTTTCTTTGTGGTTTAGCTTAGAATAATAATATTTTAATATGGTCCAATGTTTGTCTCACTTTGTTCCTAATATTATGTTATACTTTAAGAATTCCATACGACATTATGTTATATTTTAAGAAACTCCAACGTTATGTTATGTCTTAAGAATTCCCTCTAACATTATGTTGTGTTTTTAAGAATTCCCCCTCCGTCTATATGGCTAACATAAAACATCCACTAAGTTTTTTTTCTTTTTTTAAATAGAATTAAAAAGGACATTTTAAGCTTGTTAGTTAAAACTTAAATATATCCATTTTCTCCAATATCACTTTAGGTGCTAATTAATTTCTCTTTTCCTCCCCATACATATTTTTGGCTTGTACTTTCATTTATTCTCTTTGGCATAGCCTTTGGAAAAAATTTTTTTGGGAAAAAAAATCATAGTACCAGTAAAAAATTCACTTTAAATCATTTAAAAGAAATAATTATAGTTTATGTAAATTATATTCTTCCCAACTTTTGTTAATGGTAATATTATGCTTGTAAGAAGAATAGCCTTTGCATTTTAACTATATTTATTTCTTTTAAATAATTTAAGATGAATTTTCTACCAGTGTTGTGATTTTTTTCTCCCCCTAAATTTTTTATTTTTATTTTTGGAGGCTATGTCAAAGAGAAGAAATGAAAGTACAAGCCAAAAGTATAGATGGAGAGAGAAAGAAAAATTAATTGGCGCCTAAAGCGATATTGGAGGGAAGGGATATATTTTTTGCCTTCAAGTTTTAACCACCAAGCTTAAAATGTGTTTTTTATTTTATTTAATAGAGGTAAAAAAAAAAAAAAAAGCTTAGTGAATATTTTCCATTAGCCTTATAGATAGAGGGAGTATTCTTAAAATATAATATAACATTAGGGAAAATTTTTAAAGCATAATATGACATTGAGGCGTTTATCCAAAAAAAAAAAAAAGGAAAAAAACGTGACATTGAGAGGAATTCTTAAAACAAAACATAACATCGGGGAAATTCTTAAAACGTTTCATATTACAAGAGATAAAGTGAGACAAACAATA
The DNA here is from genome assembly GCA_002914845.1 of Trema orientale. Classification (NCBI taxonomy): domain Eukaryota; kingdom Viridiplantae; phylum Streptophyta; class Magnoliopsida; order Rosales; family Cannabaceae; genus Trema; species Trema orientale. Next base: position 1,004,828 of record JXTC01000054.1, on the reverse strand, counting down.
TACTTCAAGGGAAAAAATGGGAAAAAAAAAAAACTCTACTTTAATATATAATATATACACAAATTTAAATATAAAAGATGATTATTAACAGTATATGGCACTAATCCAGTAGGTATTTTTTTTTTACCTATACATAGGTATCAATTTGGCTAATGAAAATTTATCATGGACATTTTTTTATTATAAAAGGTAGGAGAGAGAAATAGTATTAATGATGCACGTCTTTTTATGTACTTCATTATAACCGTTAGATCACCATTAGCTGATGATCCAACGACTAGAAAAAAAATACCTACACACAAATAAAAAAAAAAAATACCTACTAGATTGGCAACCATAATATATATATTATAAAGAATTTGATGTACATAAATAGTTGGAAATCAACTATACATAGCACTTCAAAATTAAATTTGGAAATTAAAGCTCATCATAAAGCATCGATAAAAAAAATTCATAAAAATATAGTTTGAATCGATCGTTTTGAAAAAGATTATAATTCAATAAGTAAAAAAAAAAAAAAAACTTACTGGATTGGCAACCATATATATATATATACATATTTTTTTTTACCTACACATAGGTATCATTTTACCAATGAAATTTTTTTTTGCACATTTTTTTATATTAAAAAATAAGAGAGAGAAAAAATATTAATAATGCACGTCTTTTTATACACTTCATTATAATTATTGGATCACCTTTAGATGATGATCTAAGAGCTAAAAAAAAAAAATACCTACACATAGTTTAAAAAAAAAATAACTACTGGATTGGCAACCATATAGGTATTTTTTTTTTTTACATACATATAGATATTATTTTGGCCAATGAAAATTTATCATGCATATTTTTTTATTATAAAAAATAAGAAAGAGAAATAGTATTACTGATACACATTTTTTCATACATTTTATTATAGCCGTTGGATCACCATTACGGCTAAAAAAAAAAACCTAAATATAGATGGGAAAAAAAATACCTACTGGATCGGCATCCTATATATCTATATCTCTATATACTAAACGTGGATAACCTCCCCTTCGACCAATTTTGTTTTCCATTTATACCCTTATATATTTTCTTTTTTAGTTTATTCCACTATTTAGTAACTGGAGTCATTTACTTATTCAACTAAGGCTAATTTGGAACTTTTATACTGAATTTGCTGTTTGTGAGGCACAGGCCCACGTGGAGGGTGAACATAAGCTAAACCCACCGAGTCTCTCATCCACTCGTCCAGCTTCTTGTGCGCCACCTTGCCGCCGAATCCAACCGAGTCACCGCCCGGGTCGGGACGATTCGTCTCCATTTTCATCATCGCGGCTGAATTTGTCTCCCGATTCTGCCCTTAGGCTATGTTTGGTAGGAAGAAAAAGGGAGAGGAAAGAAAAGTTTTAATGGAAAAGTGGAGGGAAATAAATTTTTGAGTTGTTTGGTAGAAGGGAAAAGGGAAGAGAAGAGAAAAAGGGAGGGAAAAAAGTGGTGGGACCCACTCAAATATTTTCCTCCCAAAAATGGAGAAAAAACGGGGAGGAAAATTTTTTACTCATGTTTTAAAGTGAATTTACCAAACTAACATTGTATACTACTTTTAAAATTTAAATAAAAAGGGCAAAACAATCATTTTAAAATATAATAGTTTTCTTTCTTTTCTACCTACCAAATAACAATGGAGGAAAGACATTTTTCTTTCCATCCTACACATTTTCTTTCCCTCCCCTCCTACTTTCTTTCCTCTCTACCAAACATAGCCTTAGCGTGGAAGACAACGGCCGCATGGGTTATCTCAATTCCTTTTTTTTTATCATCGAGCCAGGTTCATGCTGATGATGCACCCGTAAGTGGCGGCGGCCTCAGGCCAATTTTTTTTTTCTTCCTTTTCTACTTTTTTAGATCTGGACCTGTTTTAATCCCTTGCTGTTTTGTGTTCTTTATTTTGATTTATACTATTTTTTTTTTTTTTTTTGGTTTTAAAATTAGCATTTGGCGACTACATATGTGATAAATCATGGCTCTACATGTTTCTGTCAAATTCTTTGTTTCAATAGGATTCGAAAATTATGAGGGGAGAAAAACCCACCCTTGTGAGTTTGATACTTTAGGGTATTATTTGCTAATTCTGAATAATATGATTAATAGGTAATGTGTTAACCCCTAAGATAGGTTGATTGCTTTACATGGTTTATTATCTCTAATGGGCAATTCACAAATTTAAGGAAATTTGATGTTACCCTTCTTTGGTTTAGACTAGCTTGCTTGTCAAATGGTACGATTTTTGGAAGGTCATGTTATTTTATTTTTATAATTGTTAGGATGTCTTGGTCAATTCTGTTTCTCCTAATGATGAATTGACAAAGCTTTATAATGGGTCTTCTTGGAATGACTCTGCCACTAAGTAGGATGTTTATTGTTAACAATCAGAATGGAAAGTTTGAGTCATGGATATGCAAGCTCGACCTGGGAAAAGTTCTTGAATGGAAGATTTTTATGAGACATGAATTGATGGTGTGGATGGGAGAACTTGCTGGTCACTTTGGCGTCTTTGATGGTATCTCTCTCTTCGCACGCACAAACACAGAAGCTTTCGTAAGAATACTACATTATACTATACTATGTACTTGATATACATCATCATTGTATGAACATGAGTGCAAGGCAAATTTATTTTTCAACTTCGAGCTCAGCTTTCAGCCACGCACCAATGCAGTTATGGATGTTCGCCTTATCTGGATAGTGTTATTGTATGCTTTTTGACAGTGTAATTAGGATTTTAACTTGGGAACCTTTCAGGCCTTTTAAATCCAGGGGCTTTAGATACTTAACATTTTGATGGCTTTTCATTTTCTGTATTTTGTGATGCTTATGGCGGTTCATGTAATAATTCTCTTGCTAACTGTTTTTTTTTTCCCACTTTTTTATTATCATTTTTTTTATTCTGTATCGTTGATGTGCTACTGGCTGGTTATATATATATATATATATATAATATGTAAACTGTGTAACTCATTTATGTGCCATCATTCGACCATATGGATACTTAAGTAATGCACACAGACATATGAACACTTTGCAAGCAAGAGACATAATAGATGGTTGTTTCAGGTCATGGATTACATTCTGTGTTGTACAAGGATTAGGATTCTTTACCACCGCCACGGGGCCACGTCAACTGGTCTAACTCCATAGGTTTTTGTTCTTTATTTATTTTATTATATTTTATTTTTTAAATTGATTATATGAATCACATTGTGTGTTTTATTGAAATAAAACTTGACTTGTATTTCAAATTCTAAATATGATAATCTTCCTTTGAAAAAAAGAAGAAAAAATCCTAATGTCGTTTGGAAAGAAGAGAAAACTAAGTCCGAGGCTTATAGATCTATATGAGATTCTAGAAAAATTTGGAAATGTCCAAATATAGACTTTGCCTTGCCCCCAAAGTTATTTGGAGTACAGAATATTTTTCATGTTTCTATGTTGAAAAAATATATATATATATATATTAAATTTGTTCTATGTTCTTAGTCAGAAGTCACTTGAACTAGATCTAGAATTAAGTTATGAGGGATGCCCTATTCAAATTTTGAGAAAGAATCGAGAATTAAAAAGATTCATATTATACAAGTGTTATGACGTAATCACGCATTAAAGGAAGTAACATAAGAACGAGAAAACGAAATGAGAAACCAATATCTAGAGTTATTCAATAAGCAAATTTCGAGGATAAAATTTTTATTATAAAGGGAGGATTATGATATTTTAAATTCTCATACGACACCCAACTCCTCAGTTAAATAGTCAATAGTATTTCAATCAAATACTTGAATAGCAAATAATATTCTAATTACACGATATGTTTATATTATCTATGACCGTATAAGAGGCCCATTATGTATGTGTTTATATATGTATACGTTATATTATCTATAATTATGATTAGAGTTTTCCATACAGTTCCAAAAAGTTTAAAAAGTTGTGATTTTCCACTATTTTTCTTAATTTTGAATTAAGTGTTGTCTTCTAATTTCACTAGATATTCCATACGTATGTGTATATATAAAAGATGATAACATAATCATAGAATCTGACTCAGCTTCTTGGATTATTATTATTTCTTCTAGTAGGTCCTCCTCTCCGTGTGACCGTGGCTTTGGAAGTGCTTGGATTGGGAAGCAAACGAAATTTCAAGAAAATGGTATCTTACTGCGCATAATCCAACTGTTCTTCTTTGTTGTCGTTTGGGTCTTTCCGAGATTAGAGGTATCTGTTTTTTTAATGTCGTTTGAAAGCTCTTCTTTTTGTCTTCTTCTTTTCTTTTTTTCCCCCCCAAAAGCTTTTATGACTAAGTTTTTGGTATCTAAAATTCTTCTACTTTATTTGTTTTGATAGTTCTTCAGTTGATTCGATACTTTTTTCATAACTTTTCGATTAGTTGAGATCGAAATGCGTCGTAAAATAATGCACATTATATGTTTGATGAAATGCACGTTAGAGCATCTTATACTAGTAGTAGTAGTAGTAGTAGTAGGCCTTGTTTGCTTACATTCACTAAGGGGCTTGCATTACTTATGTTTTCCCAAGTAGGCGTTAGAAAATTTTTCTGCAATTTTTTGTTCAGTTGCATGGATATGAAGTTGGTTTTATTGAAAACAAAACGTATTGTTCTCAATGTGTTCTAATGTGAACCACGATTTGCGTTTTCAAATTCTTGGGATTCTAAAGTGCGTGTAACATAGTGTGGTTATAGTAAAACGTCGTTCTTAGTTTAATTGAGAAACGATAAAATGTTTTGAAATGAAATTTGACAAAAATTGAATTAGAATCAACTGAGTTGATAAAATATGATTAAGAGGGAAGGAAAGCACGAAAAAATTGAAATTCATAAAACAGATTTGAATGTTGTATCAAGGGTTAAGTGGAAATTATGGTACTATGTGTGTGTTTAATTTGTTTTGTACGATTTGTGATTTTGTTTGAGGTCATGAGATTTTATGGAAAATAAGTCATTCCTGAAAACGCATTATGTAATGATTTTGCATCTACAGTAGCTTATGCATCTTATTATATCTTTCATGGTTGCAAATTTGGTTTTAGATAAGAAGCAAATAGTATTCTTAATTCTTAAATTACTTTTTCTCCTGCTGCATGAGTTCTAATTTAATGAAGTTCTGGTAATGTTAAATTCCCTGTCACTCGATGACCATCCTTGACAGTAAGTATTCTGGTATACAGGGACGATATTCCTAAGTTCTATTGGCTGAGAAATGAGAGGAAATTAAGAAGAAAATAATAGAGAATGGTTGATAAAGAATGAGCTGATATGCTCTTATTTTCCCCATTTCCTTTTTACTTCAAATTCTAAAGGCTTTCACCCTTCAACCCAAAAAAAAAAAAAAAAAGCATTCACCCGTTGACCCTCTCTTATGAGCTTTTGGGCTGCTCTTCTCCAACTGCAGTCCTATTTCCAACACCCAGATGCTCTTTCTCCCAAGACTCAGAGCTATTGGATTTCTACGCCTCAAATTATTATCCATTTACCAACTCAAACAAGCTCACGCCCAGTTGATTGTCAGTGGGCTCAACTCGCCCTCCCTCGTGGCCAAACTTATCCAGCAATACTGCAGCTTATCAAACCAACAGAGCAAGTACCACAATGCCCAATTAGTATTCAAGCACTTTGACAAGCCAAACCTATTCCTCTTAAACACTTTGATAAGATGTTCTCAACCTAAGGAGTCTATTCTTGTTTTTGCCCAATGGGTATCAAGGGGAGACTTTGAGTTCGATGATTTTACATACATTTTTGTTCTTGGTGCTTGTGCTCGATCACCTTCAGTACCTACATTGTGGGCAGGGAGACAAATACATGCCCGAATAATGAAATGTGGTACTACTTCAAATATCATGGTGCAAACTACTGTAATACATTCTTATGCCAGTAACAAGGATATGGGCTCAGCTCGGAGGGTGTTTGACGAAATGGTGGTCAGGAACAATGTTACCTGGAATGCCATGATCACGGGGTATTGTTCTCAAAAAGGAAGTGCTTGTGATGCATTGGTTTTGTTTCGTGACATGTTGGATGATGTTGATGGGGCAAAACCAACAGATACTACAATAGTTTGCATTCTTTCTGCAGCTTCTCAGTTTGGTGTTCTGGAAACTGGTGCTTGTGTACATGGGTATATAGAAAAGACAAATTGGGTACCTGAGAATGATGTGTTTATTGGCACTGGTCTTGTTGACATGTACTCAAAATGTGGGTGTCTAAATAGTGCTTTATGTATTTTCATACGAATGAAGGAGAAGAATATCTTAACATGGACAGCAATGGCAACTGGGCTAGCCATTCATGGAAAAGGAAAAGAAGCACTACAACTTTTGGATGCAATGGGGCCTTCTGGATTAAAACCCAATGCAGTGACGTTCACTAGTTTGCTTCTGGCATGTTGCCATTCTGGGCTTGTTGAAGAAGGGCTCCATTTATTTTATAGTATGAGCAAATTTAATATCACCCCTCAGATGCAACATTATGGATGCATAGTTGACCTTCTTAGTCGAACTGGGCTCTTGAAAGAAGCTTACGAGTTCATAATGGCGATGCCTATTGAACCTGACACTATCTTGTGGAGGAGTTTGCTAAGTGCAAGCAGAATTCATGGGGATGTTTCCATGGGCGAGAAGGTTGGGAAGCTCCTGCTACAAATACATCAAGAACAGAGTTCTTTGGATGTGACTAGCGAAGACTATGTAGCATTGTCCAACATTTATGCTTCTGCGGGGAAGTGGGCGGATGTGGAGATGCTAAGAGAGGATATGAAGGTCAAAGGAATTGAAAATAAAGCTGCTTGTAGTTCAATTCAAACTACTAGCATTTAGCTCCTGGATGGGCTCTAGCCTTGCCAATCACGATGAACTGGACATTAAGATAGACAAAGGTTTCACTGATGCTCATTACGATAACTAAGAAAACTTGACGACGAGAAAAGGACATGAAAAGGACCCCGTTGAGAAGACTTGTCGTCCATTTACAATGTTGCAGGTTTATTAGATGTGATGCTGACCTACATCTTAGCATTAATGAAATGCCATTTGCTTTTAACAGGTGAAGTTGTAGAGTTAACACCAGAAATTAAAAGGCCTGGGATTTGGAGTTGCTCAATTTACACTTTCGATAATGAGAAGAGTTATGTCTGGCTCAACAATCCTTTGCTTAACAACATCACTACCAAGAAAACAGGTATGTAAATAAACGTATCCAACTAATTTGATTAACATTATTTCTTTCAGCATGCGGCCTATCTTCCGAAGAGCAGGGCTTAAGCGGTGACGATGCAGTCCTTAGTGCCCTGAGCAAAGCCGGTTTCAACAACCAGACAGCCCTAAAATTTATGATATAGTCTACTAATAGTTCTTTTCTAACGAAGTTCAAGGACAAAAACAATTATGAACTTGTATACAAGACTGATGAGACAATCCGAGGTATAATATGACCTTTCCTTGAAGGGCATCAAGAGGCTGACTGTGATTGTTGACAATGCCTGTCTTTTTAGATAAGTTGTTATTTTTTATTGGTTCTACATATGTTGTAAGAAAGCTTCAATCAAATAAGGGAGGACAGGTCCTTCAAAAAAAAAAAAAAAATATAATAATAATCTGTTGGATGAAAGTTAAATAGTAAAAGATAACCTCTCATATAAAAGGAACAAATACCCTTTCACTCGATATAAAACATATAACCATTTACATTACCACTGTAATTAATAAATATAGGATGGTTGTATTCTGGACTGTGTGTGTGCGCATGTCAGCAACGGCTGGCACTCAATCTATACATCTAGATCAAGGGCTGGCACTCAACCTATACGTCTAGATCATGAAGAGCACCGAGTCCTCAATGAAGGCCGGCTGTATCTATAGTTTGTAATTTTCTTTAAAAAAAAATTAAAGGCTTTAACTATATAGAAAATAATTTTTTTAAAAAAAGAAATTGGAATGATAACACTTTATTGTTTAGAGATTTTCATATTTCAAAAGTCAAACAAAAAATATTTTCTTTCAAAATTCGAGAAGAATTGAATACTTTGATTGTATATTATTTTTACATATTTTCATAATTGATATTTTCAGAATAAATTGTCATAATTACTCCATATTCATGTTATAGCTTGCCTAAAACATTTGGGTGCAAATAAATGAAAAGAAACACAGAAATACGAATTTATGCATTAAAAAAAAAGTCAATAGATGAGGCTAGTTTGGCATAACTTTGATGCCAAAATTTATGGCTAAAACTTTATATTCCTTTTAAATTAATATTATACTAAGTTACCTCCATCATTTTCATATTACAGTAAAAATAGATTCCCTTAATCTCTTAAACAAAGCTAATTACATCAAGCGAAAATGAACAAGGAAAAAAAAAACAAACAAAAAAGAGAAAAATCTCAATATGATCTAGATAACACAATGATTCTCATTCATTCACGATAAAAAATATGTTATGTATGTGTATTATAAAGGTGCTGACTGGTGAAATCACATATTAATATAGAGTTCAGAATTATAACGTGTAAAATCTATTTGTGAGACTCATATGATCAGTGAGTTAGTGGACTGGACATAGTAAATGATCATCAGCTAATACATAATATTAAATTCAAATTCAAACCGATAAAACTCCTAATTAAATAATATTTTTCAGTGAAATCTCTCTCCTACGTTAAATTTTCTATGATGTATATGAATCATGTATGGAAAACTACTCGAATTTTTTCATTTTTTTTAAGGACCTTGAATTTTTTTATTTTTTTATTGAGAGGTGGACTTGAAATTTGGATGTACGCCCAATGTGATGAATATACATGTACCATGAAAAAATTTCAGCTATTCGGACGATATGCAGATTTTTTTTTTTTTTTTTGAGGGGATATGCCAGGAATACTGAGTCCAATAAATATTACTTAATAATATGGCAGTTGGTCAAAGTAAATTAACAGGATAAGATCTTATTACCAATTAAAAAGAGGAAAAATAAATTTTTTTTAGGGAAAACAAGGAAAAATAAATAAGGACAAAAAAAGTATTCAAACCGATAATAATATGGTGCCCACAAAAGGTCTTAATTTGCTTCTTATAAATTTTGTGCACACTAGTAATTTGCATATATAAGCAAATAAATGAATGGAAAAAATAAAAAGAAAACACTAAAAAGATATGAATTTATGCATGAAAATAAGCCAAGACATAAGGCTAGGTTAGCACAACTTGATGCCAAAATTTATGGCTAAAATTTATTTTCCTTTTAAATTTATATTATACTATAAATTACCTCCAGCATTTTCATATTACGGTAAAAACAGATTCCCTTTAGCACCGAAACATAGCTAATTACATCAAATAAAAAAAAAAGAGAAAAAATCTCATGGTTTTATGACATACCATTTTTGTCGAAAAAAGAAAACACACTATATAAGAACATAGTATCCAACTAACAACACCAAATCAACAATTCGAAAAAACAAAAGGACCCTTTACATTTTCTTGCAAAGAAAAAAAAAAAAAAAAACCATGGCTTCAAGCTTAGTTCACTTTGTGTCCTTAATGTTGTTGTTTGTATTCATCACCAAAGTTAAATCCGATCAAAAAGTTTTCAATGTGAGGAGATTTGGTGTTGTTCCTCATGGAACAACTGATAGCAGCAGGGTAATTTTCTTTAATTTTTTTTTAATTTCAATTTTATATTTTTTTATATATTTACTTGAACAAAGATCTTATGTTATATGCTTATCTATTTGTCTTTTTTAGATCATTCTTGCTGTATGGAACCTAGCTTGTCAATACGATGGACGAGGTGTCCTTTTGATCCCAAAAGGGACGTACCTAGCAAACCAAATGGTGTTCAATGGCCCATGCAGGGGCCAAACCGTCTTTTTATTAAGAGGATATCTTAATGCTCCTACTGATCGGGGATCTTGGGCTAATAGTGACCATTGGATTGTCTTTCGACATGTTGATAACTTGGAGATTGGTGGGGGTGGTTCCTTTGATGGCCAAGGTCCTTCTGCTTGGCCCTACAATAAGTGCGATAATAACCCGTATTGCGATCAACTTCCTATTGTAAGTTATTAAATCTACATTTTTACACCACCCATTATAGAAATGTTATCAATTTCACTATAGCCTAGGTTTTATGCGTAATCATCTGTTTGACACAACCGTACTTCCTTACTTGATAATTTTCTGGTCTCTTACAAGATTTTGATACATCATAATTTTATATTTAGATGAAATTTATGTATCATTAGTACTACTCTACGACGGCAAAAGAAGCGAAAAAACATGTTATTGCCCTTGATAAAATCAGTTACTACTATAAAAAGAAACAAAATATTCTATCACTAATCTTAAAACTAGTCATTTTTTATACACTCGTTTTAGTATTTTTAGTTAAATTTTAGACTTACTCTGTTACTTGGATATAATTTTCTATCATTTAATAGTCAAGCAATTAATCTGTATCATATATAAGATGTCGTACGTCTTGGTTTTTATCAAGAAGTGCACACACACAAAATTATTTTTGGCATTGTGTATCCTAAAAATGAATAAATATTATTTCGATAGAAAATAAGTATACCTATATTTTCTCATTAATTTCTTTTATACAGGTGAATTATAATTTCCCAAAAAAAAAAGGTTTAAATCTCATGATTGATGATCATATAATATGTAACTAAGCATCAATTAGTCACTAACTTCTTTTTTCTTTCCTTTGGTTTGCTTTTTCATTTTAGTCCTTGAGGCTTGATTTTGTTACCAATTCATGGATCCACGACATAAAATTGATCAACAGCAAGAACTTCCACATGAACGTGTACGCGTGCCGTGACACAACAATTGAACACATCCAGATAATAGCCCCAGACAACAGCCCCAACACTGATGGAATCCACATTGGCTCAACAACCAACCTTAAGATTTATAACTCCTACATATCCACCGGAGACGACTGCGTATCGATCGGCCCGGGGACTGAGAACCTTGACATCTACGGCTTGGCGTGCGGTCCGGGCCATGGTATCAGCATTGGAAGCCTTGGAAAATACCCTAATGAGCTTGATGTTAAAGGACTTGTCATAAGAAATTGCAATTTGACTGGTACTGAGAATGGATTGAGGATCAAAACTTGGGCTCCTTCTCCTCCAAGCAATGTCTACAATCTCACCTTTGAGAATATCAACATGAAGGATGTCTCCAATCCCATTATCATTGACCAACAATATTGTCCAAATTCTGGTGGATGTGCTAATAGGGTAAACACTCTACTGTCTTGTCTTATTTCATTTGAGTACTGTTACTAAGTATCACACATTAATAAAAAATTATATAATCTTTTTTATTTTTTTTAATAAATTTACATTCTCTTTAATTTAATAACTAAATGTCCTAGTATGTAAACTTCAGTTTATGTACCTGGTCTATATTAATTTTTATACAGAATATATTGATCATTTTACCGTTATAGTATTTCTTAAAATGGTTGTAGAATTATGTCGTTTTGCTATAAGGTCCTTATATTGCTTAAAAATATATCACTATATTGTGTATTACAGTTTATGCCTTATGATGAGGTAATTTTTTTTAGAAATTAATTAAGCTGTTTTCTTTTTGTCGGACATCACCAGGGTTCCTCTCAAGTTCAAATCTTTGATGTTAAGTACAGAAACATTTGGGGCACTTCCAAAACAAAAGTATCAGTTAACCTAAATTGCAGCCCAAGTAAACCTTGCCAGAGGGTTGAGCTTACAGACATCAATCTATTTTATTCAGGCCCAGATGGACCTGCAATTTCTCAGTGTTTTAATGCCAATGGTTTTTCTAAGGGTCGTCAACAGCCTCAATCTTGCATTTAGCGAAGGGCATGGTGTTCCAATTGGTTTAGAAATTATAGCAGTTTTAGTCAATGTCTAAAGTGTTAATTACGTTACTATTGGTGTATAGTTTCTTATTTAACCAATTTGTTAAGCACTACAAATTAGTGCCTCCACTGTTTGACGATTTGAAATTATGCTTATGGAATTGTGATTATTAAGTGTTGAATTACTATTTTCTTTTGTTTTCTATTTATTTATTTTATTTTTTGTACGATTTGAAATTATGCTTATGGAATTGTGATTATTAAGTGTTGAATTACTATTTTCTTTTGTTTTCTATTTATTTATTTTATTTTTTGTAAGTGTCTTCTCCATGAGGGTGTAATTTTTTTATTTCTTCCCTATCAACTGGAAAGGTATTGTTTATGATCACTTAATTATGGGGACATACACAATTTTGTGTATATTTTGTGTGACTCATTTGATTCGTAGTTTAGCAGATTTTTATGAAGAAAATGTTATTAACCTAATACTGTTTATCTACGATAGAAGCCCGATCTAGCAAATAAAGGAAATGGAACCTAAGTTTTAGATTAATGTCTGGAAAAGTATTTTGAAAACTAACAGAATCAAGGGAAAGTGTACAAGTGTTTTGTAATAGAGTCAAAGTGTATTAGCAATTTGAAAACATGTATAGCACGTAAGCTCAAAACTTCATAGACTGAAGTGGTAGCTAATAAGTAGCAACAACCTCAAGGCACCAAAAACATACAAATAATAATATAGTTATGTTTTCTTAGGCCAGAAAATATTCAATAATTAAATTGGCCTACTTAGCTATTAGGAAGTACATATTATTGACAGATAATATTCTGAAAGGTTTGAGTCATTTTAAACTACAAATTAGGGCATGTTTACTAAGAACAGGAATAACGAATTATTTTCTTCTTTGAAAATCACATATTGGTAGGTATTTTAATGCGAAAACAAAAAATTGGAGTAAGTATTACATTTTTCTTTATCCATTCATATGTTACTTGGTATATATGATAGAATTATGACATTATTTTTGGAGAGTGCACATAATCAGTGATTCTTTTTGAGTGAATAATCCCTGAAATTTTGAAAACCTCATCCATTTTTAAAAATTTTCCCATTGATTGAGAGATTATTTGTAAGCAAGCATATATTCTTGTGAATCTCTAGTGCTATTTAAGGGAGATTATTATTTCTGAAGGGATCTTTCTGATAGAATTATAATCAAAAGATCTCTCTTTATTTCTCAAACTGGTATATCTTTTTTCTTTTTTTTTTTTTCCTTTTTTTTTTTAAACCACAACCCGGACTGCTTATCTTCTCTGATCTATCAATGCTTCATTAAATGGTCTGATTAAAATTACATTCTTTCATAGGAGACTGCGTGGACCATGGTTTTTTTATTAATGGAAAAGAGTAAATCACTAACTAATAACTAATATTAATTCGAATCAAACTTCTAAAACTCCCCAATTTTCTACCTCTTGTATGGAAACAAACACTTGGTTTATTCATTTGTTCATATATTTGTGTTTAATTAGTTGGGTTAGCACTTGAATTTTAAATAATGTGGGACCATTGTGATCAATGCCATAAAAAATTCACCTAATCACACGATAACATATGCCATCTATACTGACTCCAGTATAAATAATATTGATATTATGGCAGTTAATTACTTATATTAATTATATGATGGCAGTTTATCCCAAGTAAATAAATTGATGAGATCTTATTACCAATAAAAGGGAAAGTAATTATAGGCAAGAATAATAAAACCAATAGAGTAAGATTATGTTTCTCCTTTTTAACTTTTCTTATAATGTGCTGCCCAAAAGGAACCTTTTTTTCAAATAGGGCAAATAAGCATAACAATGGATGAAAAAAAAAAACATAAATTTATGCATGATAAAAAAATCCAATAAACGAAGCTAGTTTGGTATAAGTTTGATGCCAAATTTATGGCTTATTTTTATATTACTTTGAAAATTAATATTAAACTTTAAATTAGCTTAAGTATTTTCATTAGAAGCAGGTCATCTATCCATTTTTGGGTACTGTCTTATTCTCAATTCACCCAAAAAAATTTAGATAGTAAAAAAGGGGAAAGAAAAAAAGAATCCCTTTATCCCTTAAACGAAGCTAATTATAATAAATTAAAAAAAAAAGAGAATAATCTCGTGTTTTTATGACATTCCATTTTTGTGTCCACAAAAACACACTATATAAGCTCATAGTATCAAACTATAACAATGCCAAATTAACCGGCAACTTAACCCTTTTTATTTTTTCCTTGGGAAAAAAAATGGCTTCAAGATTAGTTCGCTTTATTATGTGCTTAATTTTCTTGTTTGTATCGATCACTAAAGTAAAATCCCAACAAAAAGTTTTCAATGTGAAGAATTTTGGTGCTGTTGCCGATGGAAAAACTGACAACAGCAAGGTTATAATTATAATTTTCTTTTCATTTTTCTAATAATTTTAATGTATATTTTCTGTTACTTTTTCTGATTATATTTACTTGAACAAAGTTCTCACGTGACATTTTTTTTTTTAAAAAAAATCTTTGTTAGGCCTTTCTTGGCGTATGGAACCAGGCTTGTCAATACAATGGACCCGGCGTCGTTTTGATCCCAGAAGGGACGTACCTAGTGAACCCAGTGGTGTTCAATGGCCCATGCAAGGGCCAAACAGTCTTTTCCATAAGAGGGGGTCTTACGGCTCCTACTGATCGAGGATCTTGGGGCAATACTGACCATTGGATTACTTTTCAATACGTTGATAACTTGGAGATCAATGGGGGTGGGTCCTTTGATGGCCAAGGACCCTCTGCTTGGCCATTCAATAATTGCAAGACTAACCCACAGTGCAAGCAACTTCCTATTGTGAGTATTTATATCCATATCTTTACATATATTTCGTGCCTTATTATCTTTTTATTGACATTTTCATGTATGAATTAGTTATTTATAGTTACACTAAGGAAAATATCAATTTCACTGGCCTAGTCTGTAACTATATGTGTGATATTGTGTCACGGCCTAGTTCTCAAGCAGTGTAATATTCATACGTGATGCAATCATATTGTGTCATGCTAGATCTTAAGTGTAATAATAGTACATTGTCACGTAATATCTTAAAATATAACTTCGTATGTAGGAAAAAAAATAATAATTACCCTCATAAATTCATTGATTATTTTAGAAAACAAATAGCCTATCCGTTGATTGTCAAACTAGCCATCTTCATACACCCATTCAACACTTACTTTTTTTTTAAAGTAATTTAAAATTTTTACATTATATTTATTAATTTCTAGGTTGATGTATTACTTTTTGTACCATTTTTGGAGTTAAAAGCCATTGATCTATTATACATCATAGAATGTGCACACTCTAATTAATAATAAGAATGTTGGCATTGAAGATCCTAAAAAGGAATTAATAACACTGAAAAAAAAAAGATTATAGTATTCTCCTTGAAGGTTAAAAAATATAAGTACTTCCCATTTATAATATGTGAATCTCATGACGAATATTGGTGATACAATATATATGTGTACGTACGTATAAATGATCAGTCACTAACATATTTTCTCCTATGCTTTCATTTTAGTCCTTGAGGCTAAATTTTGTGACCAACTCATGGATCCACGACATAAAACTAATAAACAGCAAGGGCTTCCACATTAACGTGTTCAAGTGCCGTCACATAACACTTGAACGCATTCAGATAACAGCTCCAGCCAACAGCCCCAACACCGATGGCATCCACGTTGGCTCAACAACCGACCTTAAGATCTTGAGTTCGTCCATATCCACCGGTGACGACTGTGTATCGATCGGTCCGGGGGTGGAAAACCTCGAAATCAAGGGCGTGGCGTGCGGTCCGGGCCACGGAATCAGCATTGGGAGCCTTGGAAAGTACCCTAATGAAGAAGCCGTTAAAGGGTTGCTCATAAGTAATTGCAACTTGACTGGTACTCAGAATGGATTGAGGATCAAAACTTGGGCTCCCTCCCCTCCAAGCACTGTTTTCAATCTCACCTTTGAGAATATCAACGTGAAGGATGTCTCAAATCCCATTATCATTGACCAACAATATTGTCCACAACGAGGTGCATGTGCTCAAGAGGTAAATTCATGCTAATATTGTATCACCGTAGCAATGTTACTAAGTACCACGTACTAATAAAAATGATAGAGTCTGACCCTTAATGTTGATCCAATTTAAGACACACAAAACCGCAAATTTTTGGCTAGTTATTAAAAATCTAGTACATTATGACATGGTGATATTTTTCTAATATTCTTTGTTGAACATGACAGGGTTCCTCTCAAATTCAGATTGATGATGTTAGGTTCACAAACATTTGGGGCACTTCTAAAACAAAAGTGGCAGTTACACTAAATTGCAGCCCAAGTAATCCTTGCCAGAGGATTGAGCTGAAAGACATTAATCTAGATCATAAAGGCCCAGATGGAGTTGCAATTTCTCAGTGTTCTAATGTCCACGGTCGTGCTCTAGGTCGTCAACAACCTAAATCTTGCTTGTAGTGAAGTATTGGCCATGATGTACTAGATATAACAAGGTTTAGGAATCTAGCACTATTGGTAGATTTAATAGAGTTTCTAAACTAGGTAACCAAATTATTAAGCACTAAAAATTAGTGCTAATCATGCATATGGAATAATTATTTTTAATGGTTGAATGGAGCCCATTTTTAGCTAAAAACTATTTTTCTTCTGGTTATTACATATATATCTTTTTCTTTATTTATATATTTTTTCTGTGCCTCCTACAAAGGAACTGATCATCTTACCATGCTAACCCTGATTAAAAGAAAATTGATTTTCTTGTACTTGCTAAATAGCCTCTATATAGTGATTTGGTATAGTATATTTTACCATTGAGAAATAAGGTACTGTATCCCAATGGAACTTCCATTGTCACCCTCCTTTTACAAGTGTTTTTTGGAAACGAGGGGAAAAAAAAATTTGGTATTTAATATTGAGTAAATTGATGGATTATTCATTCTTTTTGGCCTAATGTCCTCAATGAAAGAAGAATCTGAGTTCAAGTATGTTCCTCATAGAGGCATGGAAGTATTTGTCACCATTAGAGCACATAAATAATAATCATAGTATGGCACTTTTGTCCAATAGATTAGATTAAGTGAGACATACCCACTTACAATTTCATATGTATAGATATATATGACAATATCTATGCCATCTTTATGGATACAACATTATTATATATACGCAATGCAAGTCTTCAGTTTACCAGAAAATATCCAGATTGGCACTGTCTACATGATATGTAAATGTATGTATTAATTTGTATGCAACTTTTGAAAGAAAAAGGAAACTTAAAAAGCTTCAAAGCAACAACAACAAAAAATAATGGTCATGAAAAAGTGCAAACATCATCATGCGTTATTGCCATATCATCATTGAGAAATTTAAAACAAAAATAAAAGAAAAGAAATTGCATTTATATTTGACTATCTATGGCTTCAAAATTCCACACGTTATTGTATCACAGACAGTGAGACAGATTTAAGCCAATTAACCAAGTCATCTCAAATTCGGTTTGACTCACCGCTATTTTCTTCTTTTGTGTTTTTCGGGGCTGAGACCGTGTGTCCTCAATTATCCAACGGTTCTCATTGCGTCATGCTTTTGTATCAATGATGTAAGAGTAAGAGGGGTTAGTCCGGGCCCACCAAATTCATTAGACCCAAGTCTCAATTACAATTGGTCCACTCACCAATAGAAATGGGCCACTAATGTGTTTTAAGCTTCATTAAGTGATGACGATTGCTTAGCTAATTATTATTTTGCTGACTATACCGCCGTCCAAATAAAATTTTCATGGTCTTGAAACAATTTCCTATTGGAAAGGAAACAACGATTTTTTTTATATATATAAAAAGAGTCTAAATTCTCTATTAATTTGTGGCCTTATAGAAATATGATAAAATATTGGGCCCAATTTAAGTAAATATTCTTTTGTCAAAATGCTATAGCAAAATGTCCGGTATATATGTTTATATACAAAATGTAAAATTTTATATATCAAATATAAAAAATTATATATCTAATACATTTCAGTACAGTGACTAAAACTGGTAGATAAACATATCTATCAAGTGCAAAAATATATATATATATATATATGGATATTTAGCTATAAAATTTAAAAAATAGACATCTATTTAATCAAATTTAAAATATTGGTCATCCACCTAAATTTCTCTTAATTTTTTTGTGGTGTTTCAATCATTATATCATCAATAAATTAACGTTACCTTGTATTAAAATTTATATAATTATGACAAATTAAATTCTAAAAATTTATCCAATAATTTCAAATTTTAGGTGACATAGCATCAATTTTTGACATGGACTCGAATACTAAAATTGGAGATAGGATTTGGATTCATTATCTCTATTTTTATTCGTTTGTTTTTCTTTTGTTGGAAAGGTGGTTCTCATCAAAACTCGCTGGCAACTTTATCCTCCAAAGAGGTATTTTTCACCTTTGTTAGCACGCAATTGAACAGTTAGCCTTAATGATGTGATTAGGTATTTGTGATGGTTTTTCCGGATTGGTTACTTATCATGTTATCCTTCTGAGTACTTTCTTTGAAAGTCCATGTTTAAAACAAAGTGAAAAAGCATTTAGAGGGAAAATAATTTGAAGACTTTTCAATTTAATCAAGTTAGACAGAATAATATTGATTTCTCATTGAATTCAACAAATTTCATTAACGTGTTTTTCACCTTGAGCGTCATATTGATGGTTATCCCACTTTTTTAACTTCAAAGTTTGAGCTTTGAACTCATAATTCAAATTTGTATTTATATGGATTTAGTAAATATGGATTAGATTTTGCTTTCTCGTTCTATTTTAATCAAGAACTTAACATGGGGTGTTACAACTTAATACTTCTTTATATGACTTTCAAGGGATCATTATAATGAGCTAGTATATGACATAATCTTACGTAAAACAGATATGTAATGACATAATAATGACTTAAGATCAATCCCTTGCTTAAAAAATCCGAATCTAAATTTCAAAACATTACCTCTCATTCACAAGTTCATTGTCTTAAAAATAAAAAAAAAAAAAAAGAAAAGAAAAGAAAAGAGGTAGTTAGATTTAGCATGCTATTTTGTGGACCTATTAACATAGTTGGGGCCAAAAGGATTGTGTCTCACACCACAAAATGTTTTGCCCATATGTGTATGGCACTTGAGATAACTATATAGCATTAAATTCAAAAAGTGGCATGGACCATGATTGAAAGCCTTTATACTCATCTTCCATTTTTTTTGAACCGTAGTACTCATGCAAAACAAAGAAAAAAAAAAACAAAAAAACTTGGTACTCATGCAACGGCTAGGATCCTAAGTTCCAAAGATGCATCATCACAACGTTATGCTGACGCTGTATATGTACATTTTGATATGTTGTTATAGACAAATCCCCTGATCTCAAGCAAAGTCCATGTGGGTCTTATTGGCCGCCAACACTCAACACTTTGACCTTCCTAATATTTTACAACTCTCTCTCTCTCTCTCTCTCTCCCCTTAAAACGTGTATAAATAGCTTCAAATATCTTTGCTTTCTATTCTCATATCTTCAAAAACATAACTTTTTATTCCAAACTCTGAAATTGAAAGTTGAACTAATTTTGATATAGAAAGAAGAAGAAGAGGAAGAAAAATGCCTGAGAGAGAGAGTTCTGCGATTGTCAATGACCCTCGTCCTGTGGTGAGGAAATTTTTGGCTAGGCAACAACATGAAGGGTTAGGAGCCATTGTTAGGAGGAGTATAGGAAGGTAAGGTTACACATAAAAATGGTTTAAGTTTCATTCAATGGATTAATGGTTTAATAATTTGAGCTCTTTTTGTTACTGGGTTTTATATTTTTTTTGGTTTTCTTCAGATTTGAGCTGAAATACTTTGATCCTTTTCTTGCTTTGGATGAATTCTCAGGTGGGTGCCTCTGGTTTTTCCTCTGTTTTCTTTTATAAATGTGATATAAAGATTTTTTTTTCCCTTTCTTCATATGGTTTTCTGAGATTGTATTTGATCTTTCTGTATAACAGTTACTGCTCCAGCTGGATTTCCTGATCATCCACATAGAGGTTTTGATCACTTTTTTTTTTTATTATTTTTCTTTTCTTATTTGCAATGCATCTAATAAGTTTGGTCATTGAGAAAACATTGGCTAAATTCTAGTTCTTCCATTCTGTTTTTGTCAACAGGGTTTGAGACTGTGACCTATATGTTGCAGGTATGGTCCTTTTATATAATTGGTATATACATATACATATATGTCGTTATTTTTTAATTAGCATAATATAAGTTAACTTTTAATAACAACATGGCAGTAAATGGCCAGCAATAGGCAACATGGTAGGTGGCCTTATTGGCCAATAAGGGCATGGACAATGCCATATAAATGGTCCATCAACCGTGGATGACCTGGCTTTTCTGGTATTAAGTGGAGGTGTAAAAAGTCAATTCACTCAAAATCATGCATAACCAAAAGAAAAAAAGACAAAAGCTTCATATAAAGTTACTTATAAAGTTACTAACCCTGGTTTAATTTATTAGGGAGCTGTCACACATGAGGATTTTGAAGGGCATAAGGGGACAATACAGGCTGGTGATTTACAATGGATGACTGCAGGAAAAGGGATTGTTCACTCAGAAATGCCTGCAGCACAGGGAACCCAAAAGGGTCTACAGTTGTGGATAAATCTCTCCTCTAAACATAAAATGTAAGTTTGTGTCGTTACATACCCTTCACTAAATTTAAGACCATAAATTGCAGGTTTGAAAATATGACACAAATTTGATGTCACACAGATGATTGTGAAGTTTCAAAATTGAGGTCCAAAAACTGACTTACTTTCATTGATATTTTTCTCTGTGGTTCAAATCAAACCTCTCCTAATGAGTATATATGCCTTGGTCATATATTTCATTATCATGTATATCATTTTCCAAAGGTGCTTTTGAATGCAATTGATACTCTTTTGAAGTACCAAAACTATGTGCCCTTTTGCCCCTATTATGTATACCATGGTAGGAAATTAAGAATCTTCTAGAGTGATATGTAACAGATAGTGATATTTCCCTTAATTTCAAAAATTTGGCAGCCTCTGAGAAATTTCGTAGAATAGTTGACTAGAATACTAAAGTATTTAAAAAATAAATAAAATAAAAACAAGTTTCCCTCTAAAATGTGCCATTTAAGACCTTTCCAAAGAATTTTGCCAAGACCAAACATCGATAATTAGTATGAACTCGTAGTAAGACTCATATGATGTAACACCAATTAATAATTATGACAATAAAACAAACGCTTTTATAAAATCGAACTTATTAGATTTTCTTTTTCTTTTTTTTCAAATACATGTAGGATTGAACCAAGGTATCAGGAAATGCTGAGCAAGGACATAGCCGAAGTAGAAAAGGATGGGATTAAAGTGAGAGTCATAGCAGGGGATGCCTTGGGAACCAAGTCACCAATCTACACAAGGACACCAACCATGTACTTAGACTTCACTCTTAAGCCAGGAGCCCACCTGCAACAACCAATACCAGTGTCATGGAATTCATTTGTGTACGTCTTAGAAGGCGAAGGAATCTTCGGAAGTCCGAAATTTTCACCTGTGACGGCTCACCATCTTCTCCTGCTTGGATCTGGGGATGGATTGGAGGCATGGAACGAGTCTTCCAAACCCCTTAGATTCATCTTAGTGGGAGGTGAACCATTAGGTGAGCCACTAGCTCAACTGGGGCCATTTGTGATGAATACACAGGAAGAGATTAACCAAACAATCGATGATTTCGACAACTACACGAATGGATTTGAGAAAGCAAGGCATTGGAGATCCGAAGCTGCAATTAGACTTGGTTTTTAGCTCTTGGATTATTTGAGAAACTATTTGTTGGTTTCTTTTTGGAGGAGGATAAGTCTATTCTTCATCAATCATATTTTGTACATTAGAAATATATTATATGAATAAATACATGCCAATTTTTTTTTTTTTTTTCCTATTCCAATGACGCTACAAGATGTGACCCAAGTTTTGGACTTTGATAACATTCATCATAAGCTGATTAGTTGTCTAATATATATCATCAAATTAATCAAGTTTGATCAAGTAAATTATGCTGATCATGTGGAAGGTATCTCCATATGTTATATACCAGATGATCATGGGCCAAATACACCCGTAACACCACAAATTTAAGTAGAAATTAAGTGACCTCTTGTTTTATGTCAAAATTATACTAGCAATATGTCGACAATAAATAAAGGGGAAAATAGATGAAATACGGCGTTTTTAAAAAAAATTGCAAATATACGGAGCCCAACTTTTAATTGTTTTTATACGGTGTTTTAAGGCGGCTTCTTCTCTTCCCAGCATGTTTCTTCTTCGATGCCGGCGAGTTTCTTGTCCGCTGCTGATTATGGCCTAAAAAGATCTGGCTTCACACCCAGATTAGTTTCTCTTTCGCGATATATGTTTGGATATGGTAAATCTCAATTTCGTTACATGGGGTTTTTATTTTTTATTTTTTAGATATGAAGGGAGTGAGGTGGTTCCCCTCCCCTCCCAAGCTAATATCGATGGCTTTGATAAAATAAAAAAATAAATAATTACATAATAATAATATGCAATTATTGTGTTTTCATATTATTCTCAGTAATAAAAATAATTATTATGTTTTTAAATATATGCCAAATAATATAACTCTGCACTTGTCAAATACCACCATACAAGTTTTATACTGAGAAATGTGCCAAAAGCTAATAGTGAAGTGGACTGGTTTAGTGAAATGAAATAGAGGTTTCTAAGTTTTAAGACGCTTATATATTTATAGGTAGCATACTCAATTCTTTTAAATACAATTACAAATTGACATAGGAACCAAATTGAAAGAGAAAAATATTGCACTCACATGCCCAGTTTCACTCCACTCTTCATTGAATCCAGACCCAAACCTGATCCCTCTCTCCCAATCTCCCCTTTCCCTCTTCCAACCATACAATCTCCAACCTCAACCTAGCACTTAAATTACTCCTCCACTACAGAACCATCATATATCTCGGAGACGTAATTAGTGGAGAAAAAACTACGAAGGTCATTGAAATCATTTTTGGTAACCAATGTTATAACTAGTAATCTGTAACTGCCGGCTAGTGACTAGTAATCAGTAACCAATTACCAATCTTTGTAACTAGTTACTAGTTTAGAAATTAGTAATCAAATTAGATATAGGTAACAAGTGTTGTAAATGATAACGAGTAACTAGTAACCACTTATTAGAGAAGCTAGTAACCATCTTGTGACTAAACTAATAGCTAGCTACCAATCTAGGAATGATCAGTGTTTATTGGATACTTGTAAATAATCTTGTAATCGATAACCGGTAACCAGTTTGGAAATTTGTCACCAATCTTGAAACTAGTAAGTTAGTAACCAAATTGATAACTGGAAGCTAGATGGCTCAATGGATAGAAAAAAAAAAGAGAAGAATATGACTTAATTTTGGTAATGGTAACCAGAAACCAGAAACTAGAAACTAGTAATCAAAATGGTAACTAGAAACTTTTAACTTCGATAATCAGAAACTAGTAACCATATCTCTTACTTATTTAGTAACCAGAAATCTTTAACTTCTAGTAACTAGAAACTAGTAACCACTATCTGGTAATTAATAATGATATTTTTTTTTCCGAAAAATGTCACATTTGATTTTCAAAAATGTCATTCATGTGTGGAATTCCTTTTAGTACAGTATTTTTGTAGTTATAATTTTTTGGTAGGTAAAACGCTTAAAACCCCCAATTAATAACCAGTAACTAATCTTGTAATTGGTAACCGCCGATTACCAGTCTTATAACTAGTAACTAGTTTTAAAACTTAAAGTCAGATTTGTTATTGATACCAATAGCCAATAACACATCACTAGTCTTGTAACTAGTAACAACCACCGTATTGAAAACTGGTAACCAATAACTAGATTAGTAACTAGTAACCAATAATCAATTCTTTTAATAGTAACAAAACTATAACCAATAACTAAAGAAACTAATAACCAATAATTAAAGAAACTAGTAACTGGTAATTATATTGGTTATTAGTTACCAATTTGGAATTTAGTAACTGGATTGTTATTGATGATCAGATTGGATATTAATAACTAGTCACTAAATAGTAACTAAAATAGTTATTTATATATCTAGTAATTAGAATAGCAAGTAGTAACCACCAATTACTAGTCTTTTAACTAGTAACTATTTTAGTACCAGTAACTAATTACCAATCCTGCAATTAGTAACCAACCACTAGTTTGGAAATTAGGAACAAAAATTGGTTACTATTAATCAAATCACTAACTAATAACTGGTAACCAAATTTAACAAGATTGATAACCAATGAATAGAGAAACTAGTAACTAATAATTAATCACTAGTAACTAGATTGGTTACTAGTTATCGGTAACTCTGGTTACTACAGTAATAAATTGGTAATTAGTAACTAAAACAGTAATTAAATTAGTCTCCCATGGAAACCAGAAACTAGTGATATAATTGGTTAGGAGTAACTATCAGAAACCAATCTTATAAGTAGCTATCAATTTAGAAACCAGTAACTCGATTAGTTATTGGTGGCTAATAGCCTAAGTAGTTGCCATAATTTACGAAATACTTGATGTTTGTTGAGATGATTAGTTATCCATTGTAACCTAAAAAATTACTGATTGTAGTCTAACGGTTTCTCTTTTTTCGACCATAGTAATAATAATAAATTTTTATAAAAATTTAAACAAAAAAAATTGATTTTTCTCATTCATTAAAGATTAAAGAAAAAAAAAGTATTAATATAACTAAGAAAAAAAAGTTCTTTTATCCTATGAGGGAATTTAAAAAAGAGAGAGAGGAGAAAAGAAAAACAAGATATGAGTTAGAACCTCCTTAAAAAAGAAAGTGAATTGAATAAAGAGTTTCATTAAAACCGAAAAAAAAAACAAAAAACAAAAAAAGGAAAAAATGAAGACAAAGTAACCATATTTAATATAGTAAACAAAAATGTTCAACTTCAAGCTATGTACTGGAATAAGATGACAGAAAATAAAATTTATTATGCTTTTCATATCCTAGAAATTATATTATATATATTCGTTAATATAAAAGGAAAACAAAACGAGAGAAAGGAAGGAAATAGGATTCACACGTGCCAGTGAGCTAATGCAAGTTACATGTAGGCAAACAGGCCTTTTAATATATAAAAGAGTTTTAAGAAGAAATAGCTTTATTTACGAGATATGCCACCGTGTGTTTTATTCTCATTTTTTTCAAAAATACTAATTAGATGCGGTATGAAAGCCAATTGTTTTCTAAAATTAGAACGGACTTGACAAAATTTTTACCACTTTGTTATGTAATTACTTTATTTTAAATTTGGGCGCGTCTACGGTAGGTGCGTCCCTACGTAGGGCCCTGTCTATACACCGTTTGATGGGAATCTGTATATAAATAGATTCCCCACAGATTCCCGTTATTCCCCACAGATTCCCATCAAACGGTATATAAAGGGTGGCCCTACGTAGGGGCGCCCCTACTGTAGCCTTCCCCTATTTTAAATAATCTGGTTGTTTAAATAAGAAAATTATGTATAATTAAGGCATGACTCTACGTAGGGACGCCCCTACCGTAGCCATCCCCGAAAATTAAATTAAAAATAATTTGTTTCAATTTGCGATAGTGTAATTTCGACATAGACAGGGATATAATTGTAATATTTATTTACTCTTTTTTTTTGTCAAAAATTGACTAATAAAAGATGTATCTATATAATTTGTTTCAATTTGTGGGTGTTAATATAATTTCAATTACATTAACATATACAAGGATATAATTGTAATATTTCTCTAAACATGAAGGGCAGATCTATTGACACCTCTTTGTTTACTCTCTCCACCCTCTTTCTAAAACCACACACTTAAAAAAATTTGAAAACTAACTACTACTTTCTACATCCTTATTTTTTCTAAAATTATCCCCTAATTTATTTTTCTTCCTTCTTTTCTCACCCCTATACTTTCACGTTCTTCCTTTCTTTTCTATCCTCCACCCTCACTTTTTTCTCTCCGTTCATATTTATTACAGGTGTCTAGATCTTGACTAATCAGATATTGGCAAACATCAAGATCTTGATTATCAGATTTAGTGTGTGTCAAGAATAGCACACCTTCATCATCCGGATGAAGAGCAAGTGGATGCCAAAACTCGTTTGGCTTGCTCCTTCTCAACCGAAGGTCGTGCACTAAAAGCCAAGACAAAGTTGTTGGATCAAGATCCCAAGCCCTCAAAACAAAGGAACTAACT
Organism: Trema orientale; assembly: GCA_002914845.1. Taxonomy (NCBI): domain Eukaryota; kingdom Viridiplantae; phylum Streptophyta; class Magnoliopsida; order Rosales; family Cannabaceae; genus Trema; species Trema orientale. Next base: position 978,485 of record JXTC01000054.1, on the reverse strand, counting down.
CTCGCGTGCCAAAAGAAGTGCAACAACTTATGGACCAAAAGACTTATGCTAAATATTAATGATCGGTCTTGTTAATCTAAGATTGAAGTAATAAACTTATTTTTTTATGATTTCAATCTTCTAAATCAGTCATGTCACTGTTCATAGTACCTTTTGTATGATAACACAAAATAATTTATTTAGACTATAATCACTAATGCAATCTCTAGGGGAATTAAGGTTCAAGATGAATTGTGTTTAAAAAAGAGGTGGGAAGGGTTTTTTTATACTCCTTAAACGTTTAAAGAACACGTAGATATAATCTTTTATAAATATATAATTTCATTTAGAGTTATTTTTGTAATAAAAAAGTCTACAAAAAATAAGGACGGAGAGACTAGACAGGGGTATCAATAGACCGCCCAAACATGAAGTAAGCTGCGAAACAATCAACATTCTTGTCCTCTGTTTATTCTTGGAACTAATGCTCCAAATTTATCTATAGATTCCACAAACACATTAAAATAATGTTAATCCAGCAATAAAAAGCATTAAATAAACAATTTAAAAAAGAAAAGCTACTAAAAGTCGGTCCCACTTGTCATGCTAGGATTCGTTTCTCTCAGCTGCAAAAGTTAAGAAAGTTACAGAGTAGTTTCTTCTTCTCCTTCCCCATTTCTTCCTAGAGAGAGAAAGAGATTAAGAAACGAATCCTTAGAGAGAGACCACCATGAACAGAAGGAACTTGAGGTTGGTCAAGATCATTTTCTTTCTCTTTGCCTTAAACTCTATCTCTCTAGCTCTCTACTTCTTCTCTCACTCAAAACCCTTCTCCAATCTCCACACCCGGAACCCGAACCCGCATTCTCTGGCTCTGAACCGCCTTCCCTTGACTGAAAATCAGCCAAAGCTTCAAACCCACCAACGGTTTCTGAAGCCATGGCCGATTCTGCCCTCATACCTCCCGTGGTCCTCCCAGGCCCCAGAAGTGGGTCCTCGCTCCTGTGAGGCTTATTTCGGAAATGGGTTCACTCGCCGGGTCGATCTGCTCCGGCCGGAGACCACCGGCTCGGGCTGGTTCAGGTGTTGGTTTAGTGAGACTCTTAGAAGCTCGGTTTGTGAAGGTGGAGCTCTGAGGATGGTCCCGGAGAAGGTGAAGATGTCCAAAGGAGGGGAGAAGTTGGAGGAGGTTATTGGGCGGTCGGAGGAGGAGGAATTGCCGGATTTTGATGCCGGAGCTTTTGAGCTCGATGGGGGTCAAAGATTTTCCGGTGAGAAGAGGGAGTTGGCGAGTGGAGAGGTTTTGGATGAGTTTGTCCCTGAAGGTGAGGTCTTGAGGCACACCATGCGGGGTTTGATTGAGTCGACTCGGATCGTTCCGGCCAGGGAGTTCGAATGCCATGAGGTTGGTTCAATTTTTCTGGGATTGTTTTTTTCATTTGGATAACGTGAATATATTGTTAATATGCGTGTATGTTTATGGTAATTGGGTTGTCGTGAAATTTGATATAAATTTTGGAACTTTCCCGATTTGAAGCATTGATTGTGGAGATCTTGAGTGGTTTTGAGTGTTCTAGTGTTAAAAGCTGATGATGAATTGAATGATAGCCTATAATGCTCGAAAGAAGATTAATGAGTATTAAGGTCCTGATTAACGGGAGTTACTTTTCTGTAATTAATGCGATCTTGCTATCTACTAAAAACCAGGACTGTCTAAACCATATATTGAAAACTTTTGAAGATAATGAGCATAAATTTATGTTCTTATTGATATTGTTTCCTTGATTCTTGTTTCTGCTTCTAAGGTTCTGATATGGAAGGTTCTACTTGCAGTGGATTGAGGAGCCAACACTTCTGGTTACACGCTTTGAGTACGCAAACCTTTTTCACACTGTCACGGATTGGTATAGTGCATATGTATCTTCTAGAGTAACTGGCTTGCCTAACCGACCTCATTTGGTGTTCGTAGATGGCCATTGTACGGTATGTGTGTGTGCATAATCCTACATATTTCTAACACTCTTATCAATTGGTATTGCGCTTGAACTTTTTTCTTGGTTTTGCTTTTGTTGAGTAACAAGAAGAAGTACGTTGCTAAGATCTGGCCCTGTTCTTGACACCTGTTTGTGTTGTTGAAGCTAGTTTGAGTACAAATTGAAAATTGAGAGTTTCTCAGTGGTGTGAAGACAAGATTAGAAGACATTTTATTTGAAAAGTAGACTTGTTGGGGTTGTTCAACAATAAGAGTGAGAGTGATTTTAAGCAAGCATTTTAGGGATGATCGTAAGTAGAAAAGTTCGCCTGAATCCGACTGCCATTAAGCTTTCATGTATGAGCAACTAACTATATGCGCGTTGATATTTTTGAGAAGCTGTGCAATTTAAGGAATCAGCCGGATTAACATTAGAGTTGATTTTCATTTGTTAAGAATTAGTGTCTCTTGTTAAGCAATTAGATCAGTCATGCAGTTCCTTTGGGTATACACATATGGAGTAGACACACTTGCTTTGTGCTGATTGTTGAGAATACTTCTTTATATTCCATATGATTTTCTGATGCTTAAGAGTCTAAGACAACTGAATATTTTGTTTGTGGTCGTTGCATTATTTAGCTTCACCATATATCTTTCATATATTATAGTCATGGTTGCCTTGTTGTAATTTTGAAATAGAAGTGTTTGTCCATTGTTCAATTATGTGTTGATTGATAAATTTCAGGCAACCTTGGAAGAAACATGGAAAGCATTGTTCTCTAGCCTCAGATACGCCAAAAACTTTAGTGGCCCTGTTTGTTTTCGCCATGCAGTTCTTTCACCCTTGGGATACGAAACTTCTCTATTCAAGGGGCTGACTGAAGAAATAAAATGTCGTGGTACATCAGCACAAGATCTGTGGAATAACCCAGATGACAGGAAGACTGCTAGGTTATCTGAGTTTGGAGAAATGATTAGAGCTGCTTTTCAGTTTCCAGTGAACAGACATCGTATTGAAAGGCCAGTTTCAGGTTATAATGTCCTCTTTGTTCGTCGTGAAGATTATTTAGCTCATCCCCGTCATGGCGGTAAAGTTGAGTCAAGACTTAGTAATGAAGAAGAAGTGTTTAATTCTTTAAAGAACTGGATATCCAATCATAGGGATTGCAGAATAAACCTTGTAAATGGGTTGTTTGCTCACATGTCCATGAAGGAGCAAGTCCGAGCTATTCAAGATGCTCATGTTATTATTGGTGCTCATGGTGCTGGTCTCACACATATAGTCTCCGCAATGCCGAAAACAGTTGTTCTGGAGATTATTAGCAGCCAATTCAGACGTCCTCATTTTCAGTTGATTGCACAGTGGAAAGGTTTGGAATATCATGCCATTAATCTCAATGGATCGTATGCCAATCCACAGGTTGTCATCCAGAAACTTAATAACATAATGAGAAGCCTTGGATGCTGAAAATCATTTTGTTATGGCAAAGTCTGTTTACCTTACATTGCTGGGAAGTGGGAACAGACAATAGGAAAATTCTTTCCACAGGTTGGACTATCATTTCTTCTTCCCGCAGAACACGACATTTACACAATTCTAAGATCTAGTTGAAAGAGTACAGATTTTCTTCGGTTGCGATACCACATTCAAATAGTTGATTGCAAACGTTGGCAACTCGGCTTTGAAGCAATACTGATAAGAAGCTGGCCTAGTTTTCAATTACATGAGCAGTTGGTCGAAGAACTAGGTCTAGCATAGACTTGATATCATCAACAAGAGATGCTTAGTTCAAAGTGTTGTGTGTGTATTCTTTCAATCATCATTGCCTGTAACTATTTAATTTTTCTTCTTTCTCTGCTTACTAAAGTATAGGCTGATGACAGGTTGAGGATTTGATACTAATTCTTTGTTATTGGCACAACTTTCTTGTTGTACAACGGATGATGTAACATTTCCAATTTTAAGCATAAATGCCTTGGAATACTTGCAGGTCTTTTTTTTTTTTTTTTTCATTGTGATGAGTCATAGACGTGTCTTTGTATGAGTCATAAATAAGCCCAATATTGTTTTAACCCGAAAAAGTTGACAAACCAGTGGGCTATTTTTCTCTTTGGTTTATACCGGACACACTTTCAAAAATACCATATTTTCAATAATTCTAGCCCTGCCGTCGCTTCCTCCACATGATAGGCTATGCTTGTATACGGTCTTCCCGCTGCGTGATTAGACTCTACACATCTATCATATACATGGCCAAATAACATGAGTAATCGAAGAATCACAGGAGTTCAACAAATAGAAGTAATCGAAGAATCACAGGAATAAAACAATTTACAGCCACGGAGAAAAGGGGCTTATAGCTATCTGTCCAAAATGTGGCCCAAAACTCATTATCTGTCCAGACCCGAAACTAAATAGGGGCTTATAGCTATCTGTCCAAAATGTGGCCCAAAACTCATTATCTGTCCAGGCCCGAAATTAAATAGGTTAATGTCTAAGGGGAAATAAGAAAATATACGGTATTTCTGAAAAAAATTAGAAAAAGACGGTACTTTTGTATTTTTCAAGGGTGCGGTACGGTTTTTATTAGAAAAATACCATTTTTTAAAAAATATTTATAAAATACCATTTTTTAAAATAGTAACTAGTTTCTAGTTAACTAGTAATCGAAGATATTTATAACTGGTATATAACTGGTAACTAGTTTCCAGAGACCGGTAACCAATAACTATTTTAAAAATGGTAATTTTCTAAATTTTTTTAAAAAGTGATATTTTCCCAATTAAAATCGTATAAAAATTGGAAAAAATCCTAACTTCCGTATTTTTGTAATTCTTTTCGATGTTTGTAGGTATTAAATATTAGAAACCCAATGTCCAACCCAACCCGTTAGAAATTTGGGAAATTGACGTGGCTAGTCTCATTTTGAGACAAAATGACTTTTTTAATCCCTTTTCTCATAATGACATTTTTAATACACTCTAAGGAATAAAAAGTCTAAAATGCCCTTTCCTATCATATAATAAAGAACAAAAGAAAAAATGGTGACTCCAGATCTGCGGCTTCTTCTTCATCTTGCGCCTCCTTATCGTCTCGTGTCTCCCACGGATTTCAGACAACTTGCCCCGGAACAGGGCCGAGGATAGGGACTACGACAAGCTACTGAATCTGAAATATGCTGGTAGAGGTAAAAAGAAATCCCATGAATCCAAATCGAGATTGTATATCTCCATAACCAGACGATCTTTGATATCGACCGAGTTCCCGATGAATCTGATGCCACTGACGACGATAAATCGGGGACCATCATCAGAAACACCCCAAAGGGGTGTGATCTTGAAGAATCAGAGTGACGGGGTCATGCGCCAGGCATGCTTGAGGATTCTCGAGTAGGCGAAGTTGGGGGCGGTGGTGAGGAAGAAGCCATCGATGCCGAGGAAGTGAGAGGAGGTGGGCTAATGGTGGCTTGTAGGGAGGACGAGGAGGTGGAACCAGACGTTGAAGACAGGGTTGAAGGCAAAGGACTGGTTTTTATGCTTTCCAAATCATTGGTAACGATTTCTTTCCCCTTTTTTCTAGTTTCTGGAAATTTTTGGAATGTTATTCATTTACCCTGGGGTTTACATCTTGCAGGTATTCAAGAACTTAATTTTTATTTCTGGGTTTTGTGGAGAGATGCAATTTAGATTTGTTTAAGAATGTATAGTTGTCACAAATTTTGTGACTTACAGTCATAGATCAGATCATGTTTTTTTTAGAACTGCGAAAAATCTATGGTTATCACGGATTTTGTGACCTACAGCCATACACTACTAATCTTCTTCTTCTTCTTCTTCTTCTTCTTTTGAAAGAACACAACAGGCATATTTTTTCATATGAAAAAATGATTTTCCATGCGTTTAGGGCATTGTTAGATATTGTTATGAACTACTAAGTTATTAAAACTAGTCATAAAATATGTGATTGTCACAATCTTTATGACTCTAAGTCACATATCTTGATTAGTGCCAGAAATTGTGTGGCCTAAAATCACACATTGTTACTACTAATTTGAATGATGAAGGTTGACATTTGGGACTTTATTGGTTTTCAGGGCTATTAATAGATACCATGACATGATTTTATTGTAAAATTAGTTTGTTTTAGAAAAATGTCACAAAGCCATTGTTATCCAATGTGAAAATATATTTTACTTTTGTAAGATAGGCACATAGTTATCTAATATGTTCAAAAAAAAAAAAAATAGGCACAAATATTGTGACTAATAGTCATAAATCAGAGTTACATGACAGAAAATTGTTGGCTAATAGGAATATTTATCTTCTTTTTATAAAGTTGGCATAAACATTGTGACTTGGACTTACAAATCAAGGTAAAATGTAAACATTGTACAAATTATAACAACGAGATTTCACAATGTTTGTAACGATACAAAACACGCTGTAACTTTGAGTCACAAAATTATGACCATGTGTAAAATTTGTGACAATATTTGTGACGATGTAAAACGAGCTGTAATTATTTGTCACAAAATTATGACAAACGCTAACAAAAATATTGTAACAATCCGTCATAAAATTATGATAGTGCACGTGTCTTGAAAACTCGCAATATTCGTAACAATATAAAATAAAATGTGACCTTCAGTCATAAACTTATGACTACCAATAACAAAGCGTAATATGACAAAAGGGTAATTTTAGAATGATGATTTTTTCTCTCCCCAAAAGAAACTAAAAAAGTCATTTTTTTCCACTATAAAAGTCATTTTAAAAAAAATGAACTAAAAAAGTCCACTTGCTAAAAAAAGGATTAGCCGCGTCAAATTCCCTAGAAATCTTATACCCAAACTCCTCCAATTTACAGAACCCATTTTTCCTCTCTTACAGCATTTTCTTGGCCATTTTCCCTCTTTCTCATTCTTCCCCTCACTTTCTTCCAGTTTCCCACTCGTGTTCTCTCTCGTACCGATAACTTTCTTCCATTTTCATTCATTTTCTCAACCACGATTCCATAATCTCCAACTTCCATTCTCTCCAGAAATTATTTCTATACAAATATCAGCTCTCCAAAATCGCAAAAAAAAATAAAAAATAAAAAATAAAATCAACCAAAAATTTATACATACCGAGAAAAGTTACAATCGAAGGTATGTACATAAGAATCTAAATGATTTCAAGCGGTGATTGAAGTTCGTAACCAGAAAAATCCGATTCTTAAAGATCCAAAGTTGGGGTTTCGTCGTCTAAGGTATGTCTGATTGTTGTATACTGTTTTTCTAACCGTTGGATGAAAATCTAACGGTTATAATTAAATTGGTAGTTGTGCAATAAATTTATTGTAATTAATTAGCTTTGATATTATAATTTTTTTTTAGAAAGTCAACTTAGTGGTACTCTAATTTAAATAATAAATTTATTATTACACGCATTTTAATGATGGTTACTCATGGATATGTAACCATTGAAACCTCCTCCATATGTATATATATATATATACTTTTGTCTGTTTCATTTTCTACACGCATGTTAGATTTAAACTTGTCTGAAATTTTGGTTCATGAGGGGAAAGAAAAAAAAAACCTAGGGATTTCATCATCCATAGTATTTATGAATCTAGATGTTCAATTTAATATTGATTTCATCATTGTTTGGTACATGGTTCATATGAATATGAGATTTTATGTTTGGCAAAATGGCTTTGATGGAAATAGACTTAGAGTAGTGCATATTAAGTATTTGGCAAAATGCCAAAAGGAAATATGCTATTTTAGCCGTAATACATGGGGTGTTTTTAGAGCTATCACTAGAATAAAATGTACTCATAATCCCATAAACTAATGAACATACTTCTTTCTTTTTTTCTTTTTTCTTTTTTCAAGACCACCATTATTTTTCAATCCAAAAAATTGTGAACTGGAGAGCATATCAAGAACATAAATTTCAAGTTGATGATAAGAACCATGATCTATGTGGCCGAAAACTTTTAGAAGATTTGATAGAGATGGAGAGTTGAGATTTGAGCGTGTTTGGTGAGAAACAAGAAAGGATATGAGAAAGAGAAATCACCAATGAAGTGGAAATAACGTCATTGCTCTACTACTTTCGCCGCGATTAGATTTGATCTGAAAATACAAACTATCATCGATGCATGCCAGCCTTTCAATCATGACCCATTAATTTGCTTTCGAAGGATAAAATATTACAAGCATTAATGGTATATATCTCAAAATATAAACTGAAATTAAAGTTTGTGATCAAACATCTTTCAAGCTTCTGAATAATATTGGGAACATTTTTTAGCCTAATAAATTTATTTGTTTTTCATTTACAGTGGTCATAAATATTATATTACAACATATACATGAATAAATACACGCTAAAGGAAAAAAATTCAAAAAAAAAAGAGCTATATTAAGAATGTAATATAATGAGAAAGAAAATCAAGGAGACAAAAACTGCTGTCAAGTGACTTTAATAAAAATCTAAATTTTTTGGGCTAAAAGTTTGTGTTTCAAATTTCCTTTTTTGTCATGTTCTCTACTGCCATCTTTAGATGGGGCAAACTAACACAATATTTGTAATAAGGGTGCTTTCTTCTTTTTTTTTTCTTTTTTCCCTATCCCTCTTCTAAGCAGACCCCTCTTATATTTTGAAATGTTCTATCAGTTTGAGTGTTAGCTGTGGTAGATTGTTATGCAGAGTTGTTTGTTCATTTGATATCTAATGGTGAATTAGATACGTCTCTGCAACCATTGATCCGAACGGATTTATGAGGTCTATCTTTGTCCTTGGAATGTTTATTCGTTGTTACATGAAAATTTTAGTTAAGCTTTCTTAGGCATTCATCTGTATGTTCTTTGTAACAATCTAATCTGGATGAACTATTGGTTGTAGAAGGAATATGACGTGTGAATGTTTACGTGATTTTGAGTTTCTCTTGGTGAGGATGAGATTTTTTGATAGAGGCAATCAAAGGGTATTACTTATTTCTCATTATAGTGTGATAGTTATTTTCTTCTTTGTTCATACTCTTTGTACCTTTCCTTCTACTTTATTTTTGCTTTTTTTAGAAATATCATAGATGACCTGCTGCAAACATGGATTTGAAATCAATCAAATCATGAGATCCAATTACATTTTCATCATCTCTCATAGTTAAGCTTCTCATTAGCTGGAGCATCTTCGTACAGAGTCATTCTCCACTGTTGAACTTTTCAGTTGTCGGTAGTTATAGGTTTTTCCGCAGCAAAAATCCCACCAAGGTTAGCCTTCTGAAATTGCACAATCACGTTTCGCATAGAAAAGAAGTTGAGATATTTGAAATAACAGAAAAGGTCGCTACCTTTTCCTTGCTTTCTGTTATTACAAGAGTATTTGTTTTACATGTATGCTCCACTAAATTGAAAACTGAACCTTGCTTATTAATATATGTTTAGTGGAGAAAAGAATAAAACTGTCTTCTTTAGTTATCTAATATATATATATATATAGATGTAGAAAATAGCACACTAAATCTGTAATTCATTTAATTACTTTATATTTGTTTTTCTGGTAGTTGTGTTGACAATATCATAAGTTGGATGGGCTCAGAACCTTCCATAATTTATAGTGCTTGTAGATATAATATTCTATCTGGAAGATAATTTTTGTATAAGTAATTATTGTGTAAATTGTCGTTTAATAAAACTGTTTATCAGTTTTTTGAATTTTATGGCTATGTTGTTGTTTTATTTTTTTGGTATATAAAATTATGACTCTGATAGATACAATTTGACATATGGTAGATATTTTTCATGTTATGGTAGATAAATAGAGTGTTAATGCAGTTAGTGACTGCATTGTGAAGATATAGATTTCTATGCTTAGTTCATATATTTTTACTTACGGTTTATAAAATTCTAGTTTATGTATTTGTATATGGATATTAAACTATAATTAGTTCATAGTTTTCAGGTATATATAACGATTTTCTACAATGAATTACAAATAGATAAATGGTATACTTAATATCAGAAACTGAATGGTCTGGACAAAAATATGTACAAGTACATTCAAAAATAAATGTCTTGCAGGATATACGACAAAAGCTAAGCAATGCACAAAAAGAAGAATTTCGAAAAAGTGTTTTCGAGCACCTTTTAGACGTCAAGGTAATGAATAACATTATTACATCATCTTGTAATCCGACATATCAGAAATGAAATAGAAGAATAGTTAGCTTTTAACATTGTTGGAACACATTATACATTCGGTCTCAAAGAATATGCAGCTACAATAGGACTGAAAAAAAAAATAGTGGATATAAAGAAGAAAAGTCTGAAGAAAGGACGCCTACACAAATGCTTGGAAAAAATATTGGCCAAAGAAAACAAAGAAGAAAAAGACCTAGAAAAGCACTCAAAATCAGTCTGAAAGAGGCATGTGAAAATTGTTTTTGATTCCTACAATGGAAAGAATGATGAGAAGATACTCAAGCTAGCAAAATTTCACATCATAGTAAACTTCCTATTAGGAAATCAAGGTAGGATAGTGATCAAATATGAACATGTGGACATCCTAGATGTCCACTGGATATTTAAGGACTACCATTGGGGTAGAATCAGCTTTAAAGAGACTATTGACAGTTTCAGATTTGCAGCAATAAAATAAGGACTTAATAGCAATCCTCTATATGGATGCCCAATAGCACTGCAGATTAAGGCATCCGAGATTATTGCAGCAATCAATATCTATGTGAAAAGGATAGAAATTTATATAATACATAAACTAGTTATAACTATAAGTTGTTGGTATATAAAATTCTTTATTGTGTATATATATTTAATAACCTAGTATATATCATTTATTGAGGTGATGTGTATAATAGATTTTTAATATATATATATATATATATATATATACATTAAGTGTGAAATATAAGAATAAAAATTATGGTTTTCTGGTAGATAAATCAAGGAGTACTGTGGTATATAATCTTTTCACTTATGTTGTATTATGTCCTGTTTTTTTGGTAGATATTTTTATGCTTATGGTACATTAAATATTGTATGTAGTATATAAAATATATATCATGATAGATAATATTAACTAACAAAAAAATGTGTAATACAAATAAATAATAACAGTTGTTCTATTTTGCAAAATGAGTATTATGACTTCATCATCACCAATGATGAGTTCAGAGAGTTTTATATGGAGGAGTTTTGTACTCCATAATTTATTGAACAAGAGAAGAACAATAAGCAATAAACTACTCAATCAAAGCCCAAAGATTCAGCCTCAACAACAACCATCTCCATAAGAATTCTTGAGCAAATAATTCAGGAGAATAGAGAAACTAAACAAGAAGTGAAAATATTGAATAAGCTTGTGTTGGAGATACACACCAAATTTTTTGGATAAGAACAAAGACCAGGACTGGCTACTGAACAAGCTGGACCAAGTTCTATGTTGGTTGAGGAAGAAGAAGCTGAAGACATAGAAGAAACACAAAAGAAAAACAAAAAAAAGAGAAGGAATCTATCAAAACCATAGATGTAAGTATTAAAATAAAAGATAAGAGAATAAATAAATATACTAATTTATAGAACATATGTATCACTTGATGTAAATTTATGAATTTCTTTTATTTTTTTTAAAGGTGGTTTTGGGTGAATTAAAGATCTTCGGGCAAGAACATGAACAGGCAACCAGAAAAGGGAACCAACAAGAAGAGGTAAATATGGTTTATAAAAATTATAATATAGTTCATATATTTCTTGTCTCTGGTAAATATAGACTAAAATAGCTAACAGTAAGCTTTCAATACATAGGGGTCAACTGCAAGCATATCCCCTTAACAACAAAATGATAGAAAATAGAAAGAAAAAGATGATAGATAAAGAGGTAGATACTGAATTTCTTGCTATATTTAATTTAACTAATGCGATATTTCAAATTTTTTGATAGATTTTGAATTGATTTTTCTAGAATGTTTTGAAGGATATCATTCTTTTTGATTGAAACACGGAGTTTAGTGTAAATGAAGGACAACAACAATAGGTACATATAATGTTATGGTTATTTGGTACATGAACTTGTGGCTATGATAGATTTAATTTAATACGTGGTAGACAATTTTCATGTTACGGTAGATAAAGTTTTATCTATCGTAGGATAAAAATTGTCTACCACGTATTAAATTAAATCTATCATAGCCACATGTTCATATACCAAATAATCATAAAATTATATGTACTTATTGTTATTATCCTTCGTCTGCACTAAATTCCGTGTTTTCATTAAAAAGAATGATATCCTTCAAAATGCTCCAGTAAAGTCAATTCAACATCTGTCAAAAAGTTTGAAATATCGCATTAGTTAAATTACATATAGCAAGAAATTCAGTATCTACCTCTTCATCTATCATCTTTTTCTTTTCATTTTCCATCATTTTGTTGTTAAGGGGATATGCTTGCGGTTAGCCCCTATGTATTGAAAGTTTACTATTAGCTATTTTAGTCTATATCTACGAGAGACAAGAAATATATGAACCATATTATAATTTTTATGAACCATATTTACCTCTTCTTGTTGGTTCCCTTTTCTAGTTGCCTGTTCATATTCTTGTCCGAAGATCTTTAATTTACCCAAAACCATCTTAAAACAAAAAAAAGAAAAGAAATTCATTAATTTACATCAGGTGGTACATATGTTCTATAAATTAGTATATTTATTTATTATCTTATCTTTTATTTTAGGGCAGCAATCCAGTGGGTATTTTTTTTTTTTTTTACATATCTATAGGTATTATTTTGTCTAATTAAAATTCATCATACACATCTTTTCATGTAAAAAGTTAAGAGAAAAAATATGAAATAATGAGTTTATTTTAATTTTTATTTTTTTTAAATACTTAAATTATAGTAACCGTTACGTTAGTGATCCAATCGCTAAAAAAAATACCTATGAATAGGTAAAAAAAAATACTTATTGGATTGGTGACGTTTATTTTAATACTTATATCTATGGTTTGGGTATATTCCTTCTCCTTTCTTTATTCTTCTTTTTGTGCTTCTTCTCTACCTTCAGCTTCTTCTTCCTCAACCAATATAAAACTTCGTCTAGCTTGTTCAGTAGCCGGTCATGGTCCTTGTTCTTGTCTAAAGATTTTGTTGTGTATCTCCAACATAAGCTTCTTCAATATTTTCACTTTGTGTTTAGTTCCTCTGTTCTCCTGAATTATTTGCTCAAGAAGTCTTGTAGTGATGGTTGTTGTTGAGGTTGAATTTTTGGGCTCTGATTGAGCAGTTTGTTGCTTGTTGTTCTTCTCTTGTTCAATAAATTTTAGAGTACGAAACTCCTCCATATAAGACTATCTGAACTCATCATTGGTGATGATGAAGTCATAATACTCATTTTGCAAAACAAAACAATTATTATTATTTATTTGTATTGTACATTTTTATGTAAGTTAATATTATCTCTCACGACATGAATTTTATATACCATATATAGCATTTAATATACCATAAGCATAAAATTATCTACCAAAAGAAAAAAAAAAAAGACATAATACAACACAAGTAAAAAGATTATATACCACAGTAGAATCCTTAATTTGTCTACCAGGAAACTATAATCTTAGAAAGTTTATTTACTATGTAAGAAATTTTTATTTTTATATTTTACACTTAAAAATCTATTATACACATATCACTTGATGAGACTTATATACCAGAATCAAAAATTTATATATAAGAATCAGAATGATATATACCAGGGTATTAAATACATCTATATAGTAAAGAATTTTATATACGAGCAACTTATAGTTATAACTAGTTTATGTATTTATATAAATTTATCTATACTTACATCCAATTCTTTAAAGACATGATCTTGTAGGGTTTTTCAGGATGGCTGTTCCTTTAATGCCCAGTTCCTTATTCTTGGAATAAGGTGCCCTATCCTTTTCACATAGATATTGATCGCTGCGATAATCTCGAATGCCCAAATCTGTAGTGCTATTGGGCATTCATATAGAGGATAATTATTGAGTCCTTGCTTTGTCGATGCATCTTTGAAACTGTCAATAGTCTCTTTAAAGCGGATTCTACCCCAATAGTAGTCCTCAAATATCTAGTGGACATCTAAGATGTCCACATGTTTAGCTTTGATTACTATCCTACCTAGATTTCCTATTAGGAATTTTTCTATGATGTAAAGTTTTGCTAGGTTGAGCATCTTCTCATTATTCTTTTTATTATAGGAATCAAAGGCAATTTTTTACATGCTTTTTTTGGACTAATTTTAAGTGCTTTTCCGGGTCTTTTTCTTCTTTATTTGTCTTAGCCAATATTTTTTCCAAGTATTTGTATAGTCTTCCTTTCTTCATATTTTTCTTCTTTTTCTCCATTATTTTTTTTTTCAATCCCATTGTAGCTTCATATTCTTTAAGGCCAAATGTATAATGCATTCCAACAATGTTAAAAGCTAACTCTTCTTCTCTTTCACTTCTGATATGTCGGATTACAAGGTGATGTAATAACTGAGGAATGCTATTCATTACCTTGACATCTAAAAGGTACCCAAAAATACTCTTTCCTAATTCTTCTTTTTGTGCATTGTTAGTGTAAAGATTTGCAATTTTAATCTAGAACGAAATAAAGTGGTAGCAGTATATCGTAATTGAAGATCCTAGTGGAACCAGACCGAGAATTCAAATCTACCCTCTTCGAGTTTTGAGGTATGATTCTAAATTTGGTCCTTAAAATTGTTACTTATCTATTTATGAATCATAAGGGTTGGTTTGTATTCGTATAATTATGTATATGAGTGTAAATATAGCTCTGTAATAGAAGTGCCTCCTATATGTTTGATAAAATATCACACAGAAAGAGTGGTTCTTTTTATCGTATTTTCATGATTAATTGCATCTGGGTTTTCTTCCTTTGGCACATATTGATAAATTTGAGCACGTTGATAAAGTCGAGTATCTCTGTTCTAGTGCTTTTCGTATCGTATGAATGCTCTACCTTTATTTGAGTTCATCTAATGAGAATATGATAATCTATAATATTATTCTATCTATAATGTCTTAATGAGTTTTTCTAAGTTCTAACGAAAGATTTTTTATTTTTGGTTAGAAAATGTCGATGTGTTTTCCCTCTACCCCTAAGAAGATGGCGACGACCTTGGGATGCTTTCTCACTGGTGCTGCCCTTTTCGCTTATGGCCTCCATCTTTCTTATGTGAACATTGCTCCTCACTCCATCTTTCTTATGTGAACATTGCTCCTCAACAAGCTCGAAACGATTTTGTCAGAGAACGACTCAGAAAGAAATATGACAAACCATAAAGACTCCGTTTTGCTCCTCGGACGTACACTTCTATTTCCCGGTTCAGAGGTGACTGCTGCTTTGTTCAAGTGAAGTTGGATGAGCGTCCTGTGAAAAGTATTATGGCTTTCGTGGTCTCTGAAAATTGTTATCCTCAATAACATGTGAGTTTGTGATCAACCAAAGAAAAGGAGTTATTGTTTGTTACCTTTCTCTTCTTGTTGAATATGAAACTTCTTATGGTGTAAATAAAACACAGATTTTATCGTTTCACCTCTTTCATATTTGCCTATGCCAACTCGAGGTAGCTTTACTACATTTTGCCTACATTCTGCCAATGTCACATACCAGACACGAGTTTGTTAAAGAGAAGCAGCTGCTAAGCCACATTTTCAGAAATAATGGGAATTTCCGTTTTATTATAATTGTCCGAACCAATCAAAAGTACATATTTTAAGTTTTAGCTTCTTAAAAGCCTTGGTTTTGACCTCCATTCAGAATCAGAGAATTATGTAGAACTAAAAAGAAACAACCAATCAATATCGCGGGTCTGATTTATGCTTAACGAGTCTTGCGAGAATAAAAGCCCCGAGGTGGAAAGACTTAAAAAGGCATTATATATTTGGAAAATCACACCAAGAAAAAACAAAAGAACAATGATTCAAAAATCTGAGAATATGCTACTTAAACATTGAAAAATAACACAACAAAGAAATGTTTCAAGTAAACAAACTCATCCTCAATGGATAAGAAGTTAATTGCCTTGTCTATTGGAGAAAACAATTAAAGAGAAACAAAAACTGGAATCTAAAATGACTAAGTAACAAAATTTTAGGCAGCAGCACCAGCTCCCTTTCCCTTCTTACGCTGGATCTTTTTCATGTAGAATTCCAGCTCTTTGCCCTCCAAGATATATCTGCCACAAAATCAACACAAAAATCAGCAAGAATTTAAAAACGAACTGATCAAAGCAAATTCTTGCACCTACACCTATCGATACTTGACTATTACCTATCTACAAATTGTAGATATGTTACACGAAAATGCAAATCTTAATGTTTCTACACCAAAGTCACATTCAGATAATATGCATTAACAGCCCTGACATGCTCGGGAACAACTAATAAAAACAGTATGGCAACAATTAGGGAATGTCATGTTCCTCTACCTGTTAAAGAAGCAACTTAACTAAACTAATGTAGTGTTTAACGTAAATTGATCTGGAAGCCAAATAAACACAATTGGAGAAAGTTACTTACCCATCAGCACGACCACACTGCCCAGGTCGTGATGAGATGGAAGCCAATAGTCGACCACTACCAAATTGCTCTTCAATATGTGGGTCAAGAACTCGGTTTTGTTGACGCTTCTCCAGCTTTCTGACCACATGGTTGCTCTTCTTCACCTCCTCAGCGGGAGCAGCATCACCCTCCTATCAACCAATTCGCCAAAATGTGTAAATACATAATCCACTAAAGCCATATATCTCATTAAACATATACAAACTCCTGTATCAAATAATACAACTAATAACACCTATTGTACATAATATACATACTACAACCTAGTTCACAAATCAATCAACACATTATCAAGTGACTAATACAAGAGCCAGTGTCCAACCTAACATCTCAAGTACATGAAACAAAAACCAAATTCTAAACTACCAAAAAGAAAACAACAACGCCTTACCTCTCCTTCTTTCTTGGCAGAAGCTGCGGTCTTCTTCTTGCGTCCAATATCAACTCCATAGTGTTGGAGATACCACTGCTTAAAAGGAGCCGCATCAACCTGAACAATGGCACTTTTGACCAAAGTCTGAGTACGGACCAGCTCGTTGTTAGATGCATTATAGACCACATCAAGGATACGAGTCTTCCTGGTCACAGCCTCACTTCCCCATGAGTAGTTTCCAGTGTCGAGCCTCAAAGCACGCCACTTCACATTACCACCTCGAACCCTAACCCTCCTCACTGTCTTGTTGCTTGACAACTTGGTGTTAGCAGGTTGCCTTCCAAGCTCATACCTTTAAAAATAATTAAAAAAATAACAATAAAAACATAAAACCAAATTATCAGTTTTGATTGGTCAATACCCAGAAATTAAAAATTAAAATAAAAAAGAAAAAGACTTTGATTGATCAAAATGAACAAAGCCCATATCAAAATAAGAAATGGGTAATCTTTATTTAAAGGGAGAGAGGAGATATTTACTTTCTCTTCTTCCTCCAAGCCTTCTTCTTGCCACCAGTGGCACGCCTCTTATGCATGGAATCCCTAGAAATACCTATCGAATCATACCCACAAATTCAAGTTTAGAAATGGTTGATCAAAATCAAAATATGGCGGAGATTGATAGAACTTGAGTTAATTGTGCAATACCCATATACAAAATGAATACAAATAATCAAGATTATGAGAAAAATGGGAAAATTAGGGCAAACAGAGAGAGAGATACCCATTTTGGCGCAGTAAGGACTCTACAGGTTACTCTGTTCCAAGGGGCTGCGAGTCTCAGCACAGAAGGGCTAGGGTTTGAAAGAGGAGTAAATGGAGGAGAGTTGGGTTTTTTGTGAAAACCCTAGTGGTCGGAATTACTAGTTTGCCCTCGTTATCTGTCGTTTAGACGGTGGCATAATAGTCAAGTTGGTTTTTTTTTTTGGGCGGGGGGGACGTGACCTTGTTAATGGGTCACGCTGCAAGGTGTCTTGGGCTACTTGTGCGAGGCCCAAAATAAGTACTTCACGGTTAGTTGGGCCACAAGGTGAACTTTTAGCCCATTGTCACTTAACAGCCGTTAAGTAACTAAAATATAGGCAAATGTACTTGGACTTTCTCCTTGCCAATATCGAAGCAAAACACCATTGTTGATTTACCAAAAGCTTTTGCAATTGCAAGTTGAAATTATGGAACCATATTCCTCATATCTACAAAATTTAAAGGCTCTTATATTCCCATCACAACCTGTAAACTTCAGAGTAAAGCTTGTTCTTGCTTAGCTTAGCTTCTCTTTTATGCAAAAAAGAGGTAATAACTAGACTCGGTTACACGAACCCACATTGAATTTGAGTCAATTCTATGCAAAAGGAGTGATTTTGAAGAGACTGAAGAATCCAAAAATGGGCTTTTCAATGTTGGGTTCATTGGGATCTCATATATTTGTTGGAAATTGTCATGGAAGGAATGTAAAGTTCCAATATTACAGTGAAATAGGAAGAAACACCATTGGTTTCAAGCTTCCCAAGTTTCGAAGTGGCTCAAGAAGACCACTATCATGCAAGTTTGAGTCATTTGAATTTGATGAAAGAAGAAGCCCAACTGAGGTAACTCAAGTTTAAAGTTTTCGTTTTTGTTTTTGGGGGTGAATTGTTAGTACTCTTTGGTTTCCAGTTTTGGTTTCTCTTTATTTGTTCTCCAATAGATAAGGCAATTAACTTTTTATCCAGAGGATGAATTCGTTTACTTGAAACAGTTTTTTCTCGTGTTATTGTTCAATGTTTAGTAGCACATTCTCGGATTTTTGGATCATTGTTCTTTCTGTTAGTGTGATTTTTCAAATATGTATGCCTTAAGTCTCTCCACCTCGGGCCTTCTAGTCTCGCAAGACTCTTGAAGCACAGATCAGACTTGCGATATTGATTGGTAGTTTCTGAATAAAATTCTCTGATTCCGTATGGAGATCAAAACCATGGCTCGTAATTTGAAACTTAAAATATGTACTTTTGATTGGTTCGGACAATTTTAATAAAACGAAAATTAGCATTATTTCCGAAAATGTGGCTTAACTGCTACTTCTCTTTAAGCAAACTCTGTTTAGGCGAGTACATATTCTCAAGCGTTTTACCAATCGGATTTTTATCTCTTTAAGAAAAAGTGGTCTAGTTATGACTTGTGTCTGGTATGTAACATCATGTTTTATTGACACCATAACACGTTTCATATTTAACAAGAAGAGAAAGGTAAATTTTTTTCTTTGGTTGATCACAAACTCACATGTCACTAAGGATAACAATTTTCAGAAACAACGAAGCCATCATACTTTTCTCTGGACGTTCGTCTAACTACACTTGAACAAAGCAGCAGTCACCTCTGAATTGGGAAATAGAAGTGCGCATCTGGGGAGCAAAACGAAGTCTTTATGGTTTGTCATATTTCTTTCTGAGTCGTTCTCTGACAAAATCGTTTCGAGCTTTAATTCGAGCTTGTTGAGGAGCAATGTTCACATAAGAAAGATGGAGGCCATAAGCGAAAAGAGCAGCACCAGTGAGAAAGCATCCCAACGTTGTCGCCATCTTCTTAGGAGTAGAGGGAAAACACATCGACATTTTCTTTACACGAAAAATGGAAAAAAAAAAAATGAACAAAAATGAAAAAAATCTTTAGTTAGAACTTAGAAAAACTCTATAAGACATTATAGATAGAAAAACTCTTAAGACATTATAGATTATCATATTCTAATTAGATGAACTCATATGAAGGTAAAGCATTCATATGATACGAAAAGCGCTAGAACAGAGATACTCAACTTGATCAACGTGCTCAAATTTAACAATATGTGCCAAAGGGAAGAAAACCCAGATGCAATTAATCATGAAAATACGATAAAAGAACCACTTTCTGTGTGGCATTTTATCAAACATATAGGAGGCGCTTCTATAAAATAGCTATATTTATACTCATACACATACATTATACGAATACAAACCAACCCTTACGATTCATGAATAGTTAAATGACAATTTTAGGAACCAAATTCAGGATCATACCTCAAAACTTCAAGAGGATAGATTTGAATTCTCGGACTGGTTCTACTATGATCTGCAGTTACGATACACTGTTACCACTTTATTTCGTTTCCAATCAAAATTGCAAAGGTCTATACCAAAAAAAATGTAGTAATAATCACAACAATTCCCCAACGTAAATTCTGAGAGCTTTTAAAATTTGCTTAGTACAAAATGATGGTCTCTATTTTGGAGTTTGGGACGTTCATAATTGTCCAAACGTAGCGTTCTTTATAGTCGTATTTTCAAGGATTTTGTCGCTTTTTCCTTTTTTTTTTTTTTGGCCTCAAATTGATCACCCTATTTCCGTCTTTCAATTAATCCTATGTTTGATTCAAAATAAATAAATAAATAAATAAAAGGAGGCAATGTGATACTTATATTGGATGTGTAGAACTAAAAATAAGTTCAACTATTTGATTTTTTTTTAACAATAATGACAGCATTAAATGAAAATTGAGACCCACAAATGCATATTTCGACTAATGTAGTCATACAACTAATAACACCTATTGTACATAATATACATACTACAACCTAGTTCATAATCAACACATTATCAAGTGACTAATACAAGAGCAAAATGACTTTGTAATCAAAGAGTCAAGATAATGTCAAAGCTTGTAAACATGGTGGTTAAAGTGGCCTCAGGAGTGGGAAAAGTACTGAGCGGAAAGAAGGTAACGACAGAGGAAATAGTCCCTCCACAGCCGTAAAGCTCACAGCACTCATGTTCTGGAAAGGGCATTGCTGTTTAAATCTGCAATGACCAAGAGTTTCAACAATATGGTATTTGTGACCAATGCCTTCCTCCAATCATAAACTGCATCTTCTATTTCTAAAGTAAAGTTAGCTAAATATTGCGCACCTTCTTCATAACAGATACAAGTATATATCAATACAAGATAAGTCTAGTCCATCCATTAATTACAAGAGTCGAGAGTGGGGCTCTCAAAAAATCAAATGTTCTAAATTCGGGAAAACGCAAGACTTAGCTCACCTTAGAACTTGAAATTGAGATATGGTTGGATTGGAACTTTGGGGAGAAAATTATGGCAAACAGAGAGAGAGAGAGAGAGAGATATACCCATTTCGGCGCAGTAAGGATTCTACAGGTTACTCTGTTCCAAGGGGCTGCCAGTCTCAGCACAGAAGGCTTAGCATTTGAAAGTTTGCCCTCGTTATCTGTCGTTTAGACGGTGGCATGCTAGTCAAGTAGGGGTGGCAATTCGTGTTGTCGTGTCGTGTCGAAGCATATATATAATGAGCAATTACTAAATTCAAAGTCGACACGTTTATTATTCGTGTCATGATTTGTAAACCCACACTCGACACGCTAAATTAACAGGTTAACCTGTGAGCGACACATTTAACACGTTATTTAAATAGGTCGTATTCAGATCGTGTCCAAAGTAACACGATCTGCTAACCTGTGTACTGTTAACTCGTTAATTGGACTCAATTTAACATGTTAATGTTAAATATGTTGTATTTGGTTCAACTTGACATAACGTATTAACCTATTAATTTTAACATGTTAATCTACTTCACATTTTCAATATAACTTGATATAATCTATTAACTTATTTTGTATTTTCAATATAATCAAGCAACCATAATCAAATAAATATAACACACAATCCAAAGTTTAAAACCAAAATAAAACTTTTAAGTTTTAGTACATAAAACATAAAAGGGAAGTTTTAAGTCTTGGTACACACAAGATAATACAATGTCTCAAAAAATTTAATCCTGTTAAACAGGTCAATTTCAGGTTTAACAGGTTAATCTGCTAATGATCTATTATTTAATCGTGTTTAATCGGGTTTAACCTGTTTTGACCTGTACCTATTTAAGACAAACCCAAACCCGCTAACTTCGTATTATTTTCGAGTCGTGTTATCGTGTCGTGACCTAAATTGCCACCCCTATAGTCAAGTTGGTTTTTTTTTTATTGGTGGGGGGGGGGGAAGGGTTATGACCTTGTTAATGGTTCATGCTGCAAGGTGTCTTGGGCTTCTTGAGTGAGGCCCAAAATAAGTTCTTCACGGTCAGTTGGGCCACAAGGTGAGCTTTTTAGCCCATTGGCACTTAACATCCGTTAAATAACTAAAATATAGGCAAATGTGCTTGGAGTTTCTCCTTGCCAATATCGAAGGAAAACACCATTGTTGATTAACCAAAAGCTTTTGCAATTGCAAGTTGAAATTATGGAACCATATTCCTCGTCTCTGCAAAATTACAAGGCCCTTATATTCCCATCACAACTTGTAAACTTCAGGGTAAAGCTTGTTCTTGCTTAGCTTAGCTTCTCTTTTATGCAAAAAAGAGGTAATAACTAGACTCGGTTACACGAACCCACGTTGAATTTGAGTCAATTCTATGCAAAAGGAGTGATTTTGAAGAGACTGAAGAATCCAAAAATGGGCTTTTCAATGTTGGGTTCATTGGGTTCTCATATATTTGTTGGAAATTGTCATGGAAGGAATGTAAAGTTCCAATATTACAGTGAAATAGGAAGAAACACCGTTGGTTTCAAGCTTCCCAAGTTTCGAAATGGCTCAGGAAGACCACTATCATGCAAGTTTGAGTCATTTGAATTTGATGAAAGAAGAAGCCCAACTGAGGTAACTCAAGTTTAAAGTTTTCATTTTTGTTTTTGGTGGTGAATTGTTAGTACTCTTTGTTCATTTTTGCCTTTGGTTCTCTATTGCTGGTAGATGTTAAAAAAATGTTATTCTGCAAGTTTTAAATTCGTTAGTTTAGATCAGACAACAAAATTTAATGTGTTTTACACCTAACCACTTTCTAATTCTTTCAAGATCATCCCATTTGACATATGGGGTGCTTCCAAATAAAATTGGGGATAGTGCAGCTTTAATTAATGGGGTTTGTTTTGAAATCTGATGTAGGAATTCTTGAGTTCAACATTGCTGTTTCTGAATTAGTATTATGATCTTTGACTATACTGGCTTAATTGCAATATTTTTCTGAATAACTTTGCAGCTCTGTTATTGTTTTATAGGTCAAAGAAGAAATAGAACGATGCTATGAACTTATACGCAGAGTTGGGAGGGGAGTAGTGTATTTGGGTTCGTCAAGGATGGGACCTGGTCATTCACATTACATACAAACACTAGAATTGGGAAGAGAAGTGAGTTACTTCTTGCTTGATTGTGTTCATGAATACATGTTCATATAAAAGGAACACAGATAAGACTACCCAATAATTGACATTTTGTTTTCCATGTTTATAACTGAGCAGATTGCAACTCTTTTGGACTGTACATCGTGGTCAGGAGCTGGTCCGGGGTTAATGGATGCTGCTACTAAAGGTGCTTTACAAGCAGGAAAACCGGTTGGCGGATTTAAGATTGGTAGAGAAGCTGGTGAATGGACTACATCAAATTTCCATCCATACCTGCCACCAGAAGTATATCTAACATGCAGGTATATACAATCCAATGCTAGGAAGTTATTGGTAAGAGGTTTTTAATAGACCCTAAGTTGCTATAAATGTTTGATAAATGCAGGTTCTTCTCTGCCAGGAAACATGGTTTGGTAGATGCAGCTGTGAGGAGTAATATTACTGATCGAACTGCTGTTGTTGCCCTTCCTGGCGGGATTGGGACTCTAGATGAAATGTTTGAGATATTAGCATTGATTCAACTGGAGCGGATCGGGTCAGAGCATCCAATTCCATTCTTGCTGATGAACTACGATTCATTTTATTCGAAGCTGCTGGACTTTCTTGACGATTGCAAGGTCAAGGGTACTGTCTTCGAAGGAGAGGTTGCATCTCTATGGAAGGTTTGTGATAATAACTCTGAGGCTTTAGCTTATTTGTCTGAATTTTATGATCTGCCTATTGGTGACAAAGATGGTCATGAAACCCGATTGAGTAGCGGGCATGGAACAATTTGTTCATAGGATTTGCAGTTTATGTACTGGATGCCAAGAGATTGCTCTGCAACCAATGTTCAACTGATGTGTCAATTTGTTCTAGACTAACTTGTGGGATCTGGTTAATGGAATACATTTATTCTGTTTCTGAATAATAGTTAATTACATGTACAGGTTATACTTCATGAGACTATTTGGAAGGGTATGCGGAGAAATGAGTTGGAATAAAAAGTTTAGGAATAAAAAATTTAGGGATAGGGCTTTCACATAGAAAGTTGATAAGCAACAGATTTATAGAATAGGATTCGAATCCTATACCAAACACGCCAGTTATTCACCCTAATTCAACATCTCCTTGTACACCATTCTCCGATATCTGATTCGAGGGGATAACTTAATTTAACTAATCATGTGGGGTTTCAATAAATGTGTAAGTAAGAACATGAATGATGAAATTGAAACACTTCTATTATTTATATTCCCTTTATGGTCCATTACGAATTAGTGTAGCGCATTAAAACACGAAAGAGTAACTCAATTCTTTAGTTTGTGTTTTCCTTCTCTCTAATGCCTAGTTGTACTTCAACCTTTCTGTTTTTTCCTATGAAATTCATGTTCTCATAAGAGAGAGAGAGAGAGAGAGAGAGAGAGAGATGACAAAATGGGTGGAAAAATGAAAATGATTAATAACGAAAAATTGATCACTGATAGAGTTCTATAGTAATATCTCATGAATAAAGAATACGTAAACCTCTCATTTATAGTAGAGAGGTCACTTACACCCCTAAATTCTCCTTAAACAAACAATGAGAAGTAAATTTAAAACCTGACTTCTCCTTAAATGTTGGAGAATTAAGATTTAAAACCCCTAAATTCTCCTTACATAAATGAAAAAAAAAAAAGAAAATATCGAAAAAAAAAACTATAATCCAGGCATCATAACGTTGGTCATATTAAAAAGCACATGCCAACTTAGGGTTTTTCTTATCATCTCACATAATGGAGCACATTGAAGATGAATCAGATTCAGCATCGTCCACTAGTATTTGCTGGGGAAAATCAAAACCAGGCTCGTAGTAAGACGGCTGATAAGGTGGCAACACCGGATGCGTAATCGGCTCTTGGTAAGAATAGTCCACTGGCGCGGGTGTTATCGGCTCATACTGAGAATAGTGCAACGGCGCGTGGGACATCGGTTCATGGTAAGAATAGTCCAATGGACTGTAGTAATAGCCATGACTGTCCTCGTGGAGTAAAGATCTTCTTGCCCCATATCGAGGATATCCAGAATCAACCCTAAGGAGTTCAGCATGTTTACCAGCTTTTTCTAACAGCAACAAAAGAGTATTGGGATTGATTCTACCAGAGACACATGCTATTCCCTTTTGTGCATCAATGGTGTAAGTGACTTCTGTAAAATTTTAAATATATAGGAAATATGTGAATACAAAATACACAAGAATACACTATAGTTGTTGAAGAGAAATAAAATAAAAACACATAATAGTACTCAAGAAAGAAGACCCTTTTTTTTTTTATTGAAGAACTATATCACAAATGTGAAAAAGAGAAGATACCCTTTATCCCCCCAAGCATTCTTGTCAAGGTCTTATGCCATCCACGGGATTTGGTGTCCACTTTCAGTTTACACCTCTGCAAAACCATGATCAAGAAATTAGAATATACTTCAAAATAACATCAAGTCTTTCAAACAAGAAAAAGAAAAAGGAAAAATGTAAAGAGGGCTTTGTTTCGTTCTCACCATGTAATGAGTAGAGTCCATTGCTTATTAACCAAAGTTTATGTTTGCTTCTCGATGAGCAAAATGGATGGTTCTAAATTTTTTTATCAAAAGGAAGTGTCTTTCTTGAGTGGCAAAATAGCTTTCAATGAAAGACTACCAAAGGCTTAAGGGGGTTGGCGTTTATATAGACAAGTTTAAGCCGTGAATTAAGGTAGTTTTTCGGTATATTGCATTATAAAAAAGGTAAAAATCAATCAAGATAAAACGATTTTCTTTTTGCGGCTTTGTAGTAAAACCGAACTTTAACTAGTAAGGCAAGTTTTTTGGCATATTCTTATTATTATTCCAATAACGAATCTGAGATGATTTTATTTTTCATTTTCTGCTACCATTTTTAGTGTTTATACCTCTTGATTGAGCTAATATTGATTGATTTGTTTCCAAGCAACCAACCGTAATTGTGCTACGTAGATTTATACCTCTTTGTCTGCTTTTTCCAACAATCTTACTTTCCTCATGGATGAAAACCAATCTTTTCTTTCCATTTAAAGAAAATCTTTTTGTGTTTTATTTTATTCTACTTTTTACTGGGATCAATTCATACCTTTTTCATTTCTCTGTCATTACTTCCCTTCTAAAAATATTGCTAAGGAGTATCAAATGAGGTTGGTAATAATTGAGCTAACTTCGCTCGATGGATAAAATTTGTCACATTTGGTCCGATTCTTACAATATCACATTTGGAGAAGGGACAATGTATAAAATTATATCTTTTCTCCTTGATATCACCTAATACATTTATCATATAAAAGGACTCTTTCACCATTTTATGAACCTACTCTTAAGAAATCAGTCAATAGAGCTTTTTTTTCCCCTTTCCCGGGAGGGTTTTCATATGCAACACCAAACATATCATGTATTTTTATTTTTGGTGTCTCTTTATCCCTGAGCATCATGGGTTCAATAAATTCTTCCCAACCCTAATCCCATCTGCTTGAACATGTCATGTTAAAATTGGGTTAAATCTAACATTAAATAGGGTTTGAGCATGTCACGTTAAAAGTGGGATAAATCTCACAACATAAAATAGGGTTTGAAGTCGAAAATGGCACAATCCAAGGCTGGTGGATTGAGTTTGCCGGGGGTGTTGTGAGGTTAGGAATCCATGAATCATGCATAGAGCAAAACTTTCGAGTGTTCTTACTTGGTTTGGTTACACTTGAACTTACAGTTGGCTAGAAGAAATTAAAACGTTGGATCTTCCAAATTAAGATTAACTAGCAGCAATCAAGAATCATGGAAAAAAGCAATATACCATAACTAGCGAATGTAATTCTGACAAAATTTACAAACTACATCATAATCTGTCTTAACCAACCCCATCTTACCACCCAAACAACAGAAGGACAAAGATCAAGAAAAGCATAAAAGACACCCAGAATTTCTTAGTGGGAAGTGGGGAAAGGACCCTCCTTGTGTTTCTTCAACGATTTGCAAAACGAGGAGAAAGCCCCTCTTAGTTCATCCGGAAGAGGAAATTGGAGAGGAAGTGCCACCGAAGGACGGATGGTGTAGAGGTTGGTTTTCTTTGTGGCAGAAAATTGATGAGCCAGAGCTGGCTGCTGCTTATTAAGGCCTTCAATGATAAATGAAAATGCCCCAAAGGTAAGGCAGCTCTGCAGAAGAGCTTGGGGTGCACCTATATAAAGTAATAGAATCAAATAATTATTTCAAATACCTACATCTGAATCCAAGAACTCGACAGATTCTGTGTATCCTTGATTAAAGGAGGATATCCGTGAAATTGAGTCTAAAATTAATGTCCAAATACGACACAAGCATGAAAAGAGCAATTATGCAAAATCAATATAAACAAGCTTGCATGGAATAGAAAACAGATTACAAGCTGGATGAATGCATATGACCGTGTAAAAAGACTAGTAAGGTGCTCAATTACTCAAAATATCTTGATTAGTAAACAGATATTATCCTTTACTAAAACACATAAGTATAACAAAGATGATACTTTCTAACAAGGCTTTGGATATAGTCCCGTTCGGGAACAAATCCCGTTACATGATTTAGCCAATTCGAAACACATTTATCCAATATGGCATTGGACAAATGTGATACGCGTTAGTTAAATCATGTGACGGGACTGGTCCCCGAGCGGAACTACATCCTACCCGTTCCAACAAAACCTAAAGCGATAGTTACCTGGAAAACTAAGAGCAAGGCCAGTGCAACATCCAGCTACTCCTGCGTTGATAACTGCATAGAAAGAAAGCCAGATTATGATATCAACAGATACACTGTTAAAAGCATCAATTTCACATTGGAAATACAGTACCATCATCTTTTCCTCGAATCCTTTTCAAAATGCAGACAACCAAACTATGAACTCCAGACAAAACCGCAAATGTCTGACAAGAGAAAATAAAAATAAATTCAGAAGGATTCTCAACAGCAAATAACCAGGGAAATGCAAAACCTCTACTAAATCCACTCATTCAACCAAAATACAGCTATATCTAATGATAGTAGGATCCATATCCATACCTTGGCAGAGGATCCAGCTTCTGAAAAGGATCCCTTAAAGCCCTTTTTCTTCACAAGCCCCGCACCTAAAACACATGCATAAACTCTATTTAAATTTCTCAGCACCCATATTAACATATACATATATATGAGTATAATGACAGAGCAATAATATTATACATCAGCTCATAGCAGGCTCAAAAAAGCTCGGTTATTTTCCACGAAAAAGAATTGGGATTAAGACAAGTATAAATTCAACACATCATGCTACAACTCACAAATGAAAGCACTGAATTAGCTTAAGCACTAATTTTGAACCAAAAGCAATACAAATCATAGACCCATTTTCATCCCATGTGCCTTATCCACCAAAAATTCAACCCCATTTCCCAATATCAACGAAATTTTAAGCTTAATCACCGAAATCAAAAGACCCCAATAAATATATAAACAAAGCACTTAAGCATGTACAGAGACTATAATATATACGTATATATACAAAGACGGGTACCATAGCCGAAGATGGAGCCCATGAGAGCACCGCCAGCGGAATCACCGACGAATCTGAGGAGACAGACGGCGGCGCCATTGGAGGGGTTAGGTACCAATGCATTAGAAGGATTAGGGTTAGAATTAGGGTTAGGGTTGGGATTGGTATCGAGTTCGGTGTCAGAATCGGTCATTGGAGAATCCGACGTCGCTGCCGCCATGGATATTTATCTCTTTGCCACAAGGAATCAAAATCCGATACGGAGAGGGGTCTTCGACTCTCTTTGTTCGGGATTTACTTTCTCCAAAACGACATCGTTCTTATATGTGATAGTTAATGTCGTATACCTGTCTTTGCATCTCTGTACTTAAACGACATCCTTATGCAGCAAAACTGCAAAAGAAAAGCAAAAACGACACCCTTTTCCCTATAGTAAATGGCATAGTAAACGACAAACTTTCATGTATTGAGAATGCCCCTATCTAATTATCATTTTTTTTCATTTAGGAAACCAGGGCCTGTTCCATTTGAATGGGTGTTTGTTTCAACAACTCTAATTTTTCTATTCAAATGGTCTTTTGGAATGGGTATTTGTTTCAACAATTCGGTTTTTCTATTCAAATGGTTCATCAGTCACATCAACTATTTGAATGGATTTTTGTGTCTTGGATGAGAATGGATGGGAGGAGGTGTTTTTGAACGGTCCATTCCAATACTCCCATTCTAATTACAACACATTCTAATATTTTTCCATTCAAATGTCTCCCATTCCAATTATAACTCATTCTAGAATTTCCATTTAAATACACCCATTTGAACAGGTGAACCAAACGGGGCCATCATATTGGCTTATTCTATTTTCTGTTCATGATCTAAACCTTCAGTTGTTTAGACCTTATAGCAAAAACATCGAATTTTTAGGCTCATTTTAAATAAATATTCGTATATGTTTTAATGGTGTAGTAAAATAACTAATATACAAAATCTTAAATATAATATACCCAGTATAATATTAATATACTCAATATATAAAACTAAAGTTGGTAGATAAGTAGATATATTAGGTGTGAAAATTTATAACTCGGTCATTTAGCTAAAAAATTGACATTTATTAAAACGAAGTATTAACCAAAAAAAAAAAAAGATGCATACTCTAATTTCTCTAATAATTTATTTATTTTTGAATGGATCCTAAGAAAGAACAATGGGCCCATTTGGTTCGCCTATTTGAATGGGTGTATTTGAATGGAAATTGTGGAATGTGTTATAATTGGAATGGGAGACATTTGAATGAAAAAAATAGTGGAATGCGTTATAATTGGAATGGGAGACATTTGAATGAAAAAAATAGTGGAATGCGTTGTAATTAGAATGGGAGCATTGGAATGGACCATTCAAAAACACCTCCTCTCCTCCATTCTCATTCAAGATACAAAAAAACCATTCCAATGGTTAACTTTTTGGATGGACCATTTGAATGGAAAAACTGAATTGTTGAAACAAACACACATTCTAAATTATCATTTGAATGGAAAAACTGAATTGTTGAAACAAACACACATTCAAATGGATTTTCCATTCCAATAGAATGGAATGGTTGAAATAAACGGGGCCAATATAACTTTAGCAGTATTGCGTTAGGATTGCACACATCATCGTACTTTTTTTTTAGTACCGGTAAAAATGTTATCTTCCTCAAATTTTCCCCACTCTTATTACCCTTAATTTCTGGTAAATTATTTGCTTTTATTTTTTATTCTATTTCAATAATTCTTTCGCATGTGTTGAATGCTCATTTGAGATTTTCTCCCACCTAAATTTGGATATGTGTGGATTTTTTTTTTAAAATAATGTGTGAGTTTTTATGGTACCTTTCTAGATTTGAAGATTTTGTGATTCAAATATCGAAAAACTTCTCATATTAAAAAATGACTTTTATGACAAATCCATCACTTTATCATTTTAGAGAGAAAACTTGGATGGCTAAAGTTAGATTCAAAAAAGCTGAAGAGGTATCACACATGGTACTCTAGTTGTCTCCTTTGCAAGTTGTATGCACTACGGGTGAACAACAAGCATATTGGGTAGTTTTGGTAGTTTTTTCCTGTGCAGAAGTTAAAAGCCTCAAGCCATAGCCGCCCAATTATATGGTGGATTGGGCATGGTGCGGTTTTCGGGTAGCTATATTGTTCAAAAACCTGAAATTATGGGATTTGATTCATCCAACTACGGAGGATCCAGCAATGAGGAACAGAGCGAGAGAGAAGAGAAAGACAAAATGGGAAGGGATTGGAATCAAATTTGGTGGGATCGAAGTGTGAGAACCAAAATTGGTACCCTGAACAAGAAGAAAAAGACGACGCAGATGCAAATTTTCAGTAAGCCGTGTCTGAATTATGTTCTATTTTATATATTTACAACAAATTATTTATTGCATTTTATATTTTATTAACACTCAAATTCATAAATTTACGGCTCTCTGAATAATTATCTCGATATCTCAAGTATTCAATTATGAAGGAATCAAAATTAAAGTAAAGGGTAAAATCAAAATCCAGTGGAAAGCAAAACATCAAAAAATTACTGTAATCAAAATCCTTTTCAGTAAGTCGTCGACGTAGTACTACTTTGTTTTAGTTAATTCAATTAAATTGTGATTCTTCTTTGAGTTTTTCTTGATTGCGAAGGCAGATTAATCCAGTGGCCTCCATCAAACCACTTTTTCAATCTTTTTCGGATGATAGCCTTTAAGGGTTCCATTTGGCTTAAAGCATGAACTTCATATTTTATTTTCGGGAGCCATAACCCAGATCACTTTCCCTACCCAAACATGGTAGATGGACCTGACCGTGGTAAAAAAGTTTTGTTGGCCAAAACTCTTGAAGTGAATATTATCTAGTATCCTTATATTGGATGTTTATTATCTCCCCATGTTGGGACTTTATTATCCCCATGATGGGACTGTTATATCTCCCCATATTGGGACTGTTATATCTCCCCATATTGGGACTTTTATATCTTCCCACGTTGGGACTGTTATATCTCTCCATATTGGGACTTTTAAATCTTCCCACGTTGGGATTATTATATCTCCCCATGATGAGACTTTTATATCTCCCCATGTTAGGACTTTTACATCTCTCTACGTTGGGACTGTTATATCTCCTCATGTTGGGATTTTTATATCTTCCCACGTTGGGACTGTTATATCTCCCCATGATGGGACTTTCAATTTTAACTTTATGCAAATTTTATTGGCTCCAAGGTGGGTATTAACTAATGGCAGAAGATATTATCTGATGGTTCCAATGTCCTCTAATTTTCTTGCAAAAAATTCTTTAATTCAATTCTGGTGGCACTATAACTATTATAGTGTTGAATACTTTCTTTTGTTTTTGCTCCTATAATGTATCTTTCATCCTTTAATCTCTTCGTGTCCTTTTCTTTGCTTCGAATTTACAATACATACTTCCTGATTTTATAGCTCATATGATTGACCAATTTGGATTAACGAAGTACATTGTTTATCCTCTGTCTTTTATGCTGATTATTTTAGCAATTCTAAATTGTATTTNTCATTGTTTTACTATTTGGCCTTATAAACTTTTGTCTTGAAATATTTTTACCACAGTTTTCGCTCTTATTTTGTGAGAATTTAGATTTTCTGATCCTTTTACTAGTAGTCATAATATAGATGGTCCTTTAGAACTACGAGGGAGGGAGACCAATTGGTCTCCCCCATCAGATGGCCGCTTCAAGATGAATGTGGATGCGGCCATCAATGCTCAATCATGTTCAGTGGGTGTTAGTACTATTATTCGCAATGCAAATCGCAAAGTCATGGCAACATTGGCGAAAAAAGTAACTGACACATTATCAGCAAAGAATGCCGAAGCGAAAGCCCTGGTGATCTCTCTCTTATGGGCTAGGGATGTAGGTCTAAATCTCCAGTTTATGGAGTCAGATGCATTGACAGTAGTATAAGCTCTTAATAATGGCTCAATTTGCCATTCTGAGTTTGATGACCTACTGTTGGATGTGTTTAGCTTATTTTCTTTTTTTCCTGGTGTCATAGTTAAACATGTATTCCGTGAAGCTAATAAAGTTGCACATAGTTTAGCTAGGTTCGCCTTAGGAGTAGAAGATGAGCTTATTTGGTTGGAAGAATCTCCTCTTCCAATAGAGTCTGTTATTGTAAAAGTTTCCACTAATTTATAATAACGGATTCGTTTTGATCAAAAAAAAAAAAAAAAGCCTGAAATTATGTATTAAAAAAAAAACTTATAATTCACATCATAAAATAAACTAAGTTTTAATATCAACAATAGTAATTCATCAATTAACAAAGTTGTATACAAATTAAGGCTTTACATTCCTTCTAAAATATTTTTTAAGATAAAAGCATAATACTAATTACAACAAAGTTTCATAATAATCTTATAATAAAGTCCTACAAATAATAGGGTTCATAGTTACATCTTTATAATACATGCCATCAAATAGATAAAATTCATAAAAAATAAGCAAAATTAAAATGCCAAGAAAATTATAATTGCACAACCTCAAAATTAGTCCTTTTTTTATGTGTTTTAATTTAGGCGGCTGTATGGTTTGAAACCATGTTGAAAAATGATGGGGCAGATTTTGAGCTGATTATTTATTTATTTATTTATATTTGTTCAACCCTAGTGTGCATGTCTTCAATATCACATGCATCTATGTTTTCTTTCTACTAATCAATAGGTCAAAAGAGTTTTGACGATTGCTTATTATTATAGATTACCTACATTTCGACGTTTGTATCAATTTTTTATTTTTCACAATACTTTTTGTTTGGTGAATGAAGGTAGTACAAACTCTTGGTATGGAATGTATGTCGTAATTAGTTTATCAATAAAATATTATTATTTTTTATTTGCGGTGAATCTTTATTACATTTAGGCCTCGTATATTAATCCATAAGGAAAATGAGTTGAAAAGAAATAAAAGAGAAATTGGAATATATTAATCCATGAGTAAAATGAGTTGAAAAGAAATAAAAGAGAAATTAGAAACTCCTAAGGGGTGGTCGAAGTGGTAAGGAGTTTGAACTTAAGGCCTTCTCTCACTTAGGGAGGGTGAGGTCATGAGTTCGAGCTCCCACGTCGCCCTTGGGAGCCCAACCAAATGGGGGTGGCTCTGGAAAGTGACCCGCCACCGGGATCTCATCCGCCCTTTTTATTATCAAAAAAAAAAAAAGAGAAATTAGAAAGAAAAATGAATGTGAAAAGCTATAATTCTATTTCATATGTTTCTAATTACTACGTCAAGATATGAAATGTAAAATTTTCTTACATTTCCTCATTCATACAACAGATGTAATGGTTATTGTGTTTGAACTTAGATAGGACTTTATTCCCAATAGGGATAAAATCATAAAATTGATGTGATTTAATTTGATTTTTGAGTTATTTAAATCCATATAGTGAATGACAGGTACCAATGGTCCAATACCATGATTGTGGATCCGCTCCGACTTTTTTCGGTCCACCGCTCCTAACGGCTAGTTATTTGAACATTTCTAATGGACTAATCTGTCCTCGCCTCTGATGGGACTGGAAATAAAAATAAACAACATAAATTATGATCAGAAATACAGAAGAGAGGGGCATTTTGGTCATGGAAAATATCAGTAATTTAATCAAAAGAAGTTTAAAAACCGGTGATCAAATGTAACGGTCCATTCCATCGTCTTCCCCAAATTTCGAATTTCAAAAACCCTGTACAGCTCTCTCTCTCTCTCTCTCCTCCTTTCTCAGTTTCTCTCTCTACCTTGATTCTTGATCCTTGAATCTTGACCATGAGGCCTAGCAACAACGCAGAGGGTTGTACGGAGGCTCGGTTTCTCGGAACCATTTCGGCCTCGTCGATCCGAAACCTGCTTCCGAGATCGATCTCTAAGAAGAAGTCCAATTCGGATGTTCGCAAATCCAAATCCAACGCCGAAAACACTCCGCCGATCGATCCGAACATCATCGACCATGGCCAGAGCCAAGCCAACCCTTTTGTGGTCAAGCAGTCACCGCCCGATTTGTCGGATTCTCAGCCGGAGATCGCCGCGTCCGACGATCAGATACAAGCATCGACGGCTACTGAATCGCCTGTGAAGGTATTGGAAAGATGTAGTTTTTACTGAGTATGTGAATTTTATTTTATTTTATTTTTTATTTTTGGATTGAGGTTTTGATGTTTAATTTGGTTAGGTCGTAGTGAGAATTAGACCTCCTAATGATGGTGAACGCGGACGAGATCAGTCTGTGAAGAAGGTTTCGGCGAATACGGTCTCAATTGGGGACCGAAAATTTACATTTGATTCGGTTTTTGATTCGAAAAGTAATCAGGTACATTAACTGGAACAGTTTTTGCATTTTGTGTATTAAG
The DNA here is from genome assembly GCA_002914845.1 of Trema orientale. Classification (NCBI taxonomy): domain Eukaryota; kingdom Viridiplantae; phylum Streptophyta; class Magnoliopsida; order Rosales; family Cannabaceae; genus Trema; species Trema orientale. The sequence continues at coordinate 943,334 of JXTC01000054.1, read as the reverse complement.
ATTTATGGTTTTTCTTTGTTACTATTAGCCGAAAAGATTAGGAAATTCTAGATTAAGTTAAAGCAATATGAAAACCAAGACTTGACTCAAAATTATGTGAAAGTCAACTTACTGAAGTAGCACCGTTAGTAAATCTTAGATTAACTTAACGTGGGTATTGATTAAGAAATTCGGAGACTAAATGGTGTACTAGCCTAGCTGAGGTACGTATGTTTAGTATGAGGCAAAAACGGAAAAACTGATAAAAAATGAGGTACTAGGTTGGAGAAAGGGCAGAAACTTGGATACAAAATCTTAGATTGATTAATTTTAAAGAGTAATGATAAAGCAGTTCAAAAACTGATAACGCAATCATAAAGTTAAACTAATAAAGCAATTATCTAAGATTAACTTTAAGGAGTAATGATAAAGCAATTAAATTATATAGGATACAAAACTAGCTGAAGTACTAGCTCCAAATGCTGTGTATGATACAAAACTAGCTGAAGTACTTGCTCCAAATGCCAAGTGTTTAGTCTTTAGTATGATGCTAACAGGAACAATTTATAAAGCAAGTTACTGGGTTTGTTTATGGAAAGTAAGGGCAAATAAAATTTGAGTTTAACTTAGTGTTTTTTTCGGGTTCTTAACAGGAAGAAGTCTTTCACTGTGTTGGAATCCCATTGGTTAAGAATGCTTTAGCTGGGTACAATACTTCCATTGTGTCATATGGACAGGTAGTTGAGATTACTTTGTTGTCTATTAAGTTTAAATAACATGATTTCAAACTTTTCTAATTTGAGTGATTTTCCGGTATTTTCATCAGAGTGGTAGTGGAAAGACATACACGATGTGGGGTCCCCCAAGTGCCATGGTTGACGATCCATCTCCTCGTAGTCAGCAGGGCATTGTTCCTCGCATCTTCCAGATGCTGTTTTCCGAAATTGATAAAGTACGATAAGTTACAAACTTTTTCCAACTGTATCTGATAAGGAAAGGAGTATTGTGACGAGATGTGGTTAATTAATTATTATGTTTGACGTTTTTTATCTCATGTAGGAGCAAAATAATTCTGAAGGGATTCAGATAAATTTTCAATGCCGTTGCTCTTTCCTTGAGGTAGATATTCTTCTCTTTCTCTCTTATGAAAGGACTAGTCATTCTTTTTTGCTTTCATTGATAATGTTTTTGACTAATATATTCACATGACAGATATATAATGAGCAAATAGGGGATCTGCTTGATCCAACCCAGCGGAACCTTGAGGTAGATATTTACTTTGTTATGAGTTATTTCACTGATCTTTGTTTTTCCCTTCTCTGTTTTTATTTTGGTTCACAAAGTACCAAGCCAAATGGTAACATGGATTTTGTCTGCACCGTGTTGTGTAGATTAAGGATGATCCGAAAAATGGATTGTACGTTGAGAATTTGACAGAAGAATACGTGACTAGCTATGAGGATGTGATGCAGATATTGATTAAGGTAGGAGAAACCCCACTTATTTTTTTCAGCTGGTGGAGTGATTGACATTGTTAAATTGTGTAGTGTGGTTTAAAATTTTAATGGCTTAAGTTTTCTACTGGACATGTTTAAAATTTTCAACCCCTCATACGTGATTCGCATAAATTCTCTCTGAATATGCAGGGTCTTTCAAGTAGAAAAGTTGGAGCAACTAGTGTGAATTCTAAGAGCTCTAGGTCTCACATTGTTTTCACATTTGTCATCGAGTCCTGGAGTAAGGTATGCTACTATGATTAACTGGAGTTTACTTTCTTATTGCAAGTTCCTTACAGTGAAGTCCTGGACTATCAAAATCCTAGAGTTGTAAAATACTGTAAACTGTTCTCGTCCTTTAAAGAATTCTGTCACTAACCATTTTAAATATTGACTCAATAGGGTACCTCGTCAAAGTGTTTTGGTAGTTCCAAAACAAGCAGAATCAGCCTTGTTGATCTTGCTGGTCTGGACAGAAACAAAATTGATGTTGCAGGTAGCGCAAAGGAAGCGAAAAATGTTAAAAAGTCCTTGTCACGGCTTGGGTATGATTACACGATTTTAGATACATTGCTGCTTGTTACATTATCGGTTATTACTATTATTGAGTTATAGCAAAGATTACAACTTTATTTAAACATATTTTCTCATCTTTTGAAAAAAGTAATTTTCTGAGCAATATTAACTTTAGGTTATTTATTTAATACTTGTTTCAGTAGAGATACTTAGTATTACTGTTCGGTAATCGGCCTGTGCAGTTTATTTATCACATTGTTGTGTGGCTTGCTAGTGTCATAAGATTGTATCTTGTAAACAAAAGTCCCCCTCCACAAAGAAAAAAAAAAAAAAAAAGGGTGTATTTTGGAGTTGGTTATAACACAATGAACTCTGCATGCTTAAGTGGGATGCAAGGCTTTTTGAGTAGACAGTATTCTCATTATCCCTGTTTCATTTGTTTGCAGACATTTGGTAAATACTCTAGCAAATGGACCTAAGTCTGGAAAACCTGAAGATGTTCTATACAAAGGTTCCTGCTTAACACATTTGTTGAGAGAATCTCTTGGTGGGAATTCTAGACTTACGGTGCTCTGTGCCATCTCCCCTGATTTCAAGTAATTTGCCTCTAACAACTTCTTTTTATTCATAATTAAAATTTTCTTTTACCAAGAGTCTCATACAAGAACATAAATGTAGACATAGAATATAATGCTGTTCTCAGTTCAAAAATTTGCATAAGATCTCAATACAATTTTTTTGAAAGAAGATTTTCAAGATTTACGTTTCTTGGCAGTAATGACGGAGAAATACTTGGAACTTTACGTTTTGGACAACGAGTGAAATCTGTTGGAAATGAACCGGTAATTAATGAGATAACAGAGGACGATGTTAATGATTTGAGTGATCAAATCCGTCAGTTGAAGGTACTACTATGCAGGTTTTTTAATTATTATTATTGCCCGCATTAATAGAAAGTTAAGGATTGTTAACGTGATTCTTTTTATTTCAGGAAGAACTTATCAGAGCAAAGTCTAGTGCTAACTCAGTTGTGAGTAAGCCTGGTTATTTTCAAGGAAGAAATGTATGCGATAGCTTGAATCAGTTGAGAGTGAGCCTTAATCGCTCATTATTATTACCTCGCATAGACCACGAATCTGATGAAGAGTTACATATTGACGAGGATGATGTAAAAGAACTGCAACAGCAGCTAGACAAGTTGCGCAAATCTTGCGAAGAGAATGTAAGAGACCGATCTTGTGATGGAGATTCCATCCAATTGGCTGAAAGTTGTGAGACTGCTTTGATGACTGAAGATGATATAACCGGACTAGAGGAAATGGACACTGAAGAAACCGAGCTGGAAAAATATCAGAATGACAACGTTACTTTGACAGATGACGTTAGAGGCTCCTTAAACACTGCAAGGGCTGTCAATTCAGATTTTAGAAGCAGCATTTCAATAACTTCATGCAGGCCTGCAATCCTCCAAGAGCCAACATTGTCAGAGTCTCCAAAAATTGGGAAGAACCAAAGAAAAAGTGTGGTTGTCTCGGCCAGTTATTCGGTTGGTCAGAAGAATGTTGCAGAGAATTCCCATATTAAGTCAGATGGCTTGAGACAGTCACTTAGCCAGACCGAAAATATCCGGTCTTCTTTGAGGTCAAGCAAGATATTTCCAGGCCCTGCGGAGTCCTTGGCTGCTAGTCTTCAAAGGGGTTTAGATATCATTGAAAACCATCAAAGGAACTCTGCATCAAACAAATCTTCAGTTGCCTTCTCTTTTGAGCACTTGACACTGCAACCTTGTCCAGAAGTTGATAAAGCAAATTCTCCTGGTCAGACTCAGACGTTCATTTGTGCATCTTGCCGAGGACAGGTTCAGAAAAAAGATTCTGATGAGGTCCAAGATAGTTTAAAGACATGGATAGTACCAGTCACAGAAGCAGGAAACTCTAACAAGGTGATAAAGGAAGCAAAAAGAGCATCCATCTTTAAGCTCATTTCTAATAATTAACTCAGATTGTTGGTTTATTTATTTGCTTATCGATTTCCTTTCCATTTTGATGACTAGGATACAAAGAACTTAGTGGAAGAAGCAGCTATCAAGAGAGAGGATCTTGAAAACCGTTGTATGGAACAAGCAGCTAAAATTGAGGAGCTAAATCAATTGGTAATGATTTCACTTTTGGAGCTTGATGAATTAAGAGTAGGGTAAAACAATTTGGATCTTACATTAGTAGCTGAAATTTGCAGATTGAGCAAATGAAACGTGAGAAACATAATTCCATTGGAGAAGGCAAGGATCAGAATGAAATAATACCACTCATTGAGTCCGAGAATGAGGATTGTCATTCACTGAAGGATGAAAAGAAGGTTAAAACTTTTTTTTTTTCCCCCTTTTAAGTTCAACTTCTTACCCTTTTCAAGTGTTGAAAGTTTTCTTACATGTTGGTGTTTTCTGCAGCATATAAGGTGTGGTTCTATTGATAATCATCACCCCGACATTATAGAAGAGAACTATGAGATAAAGGAAGTTCAGAATGAATCAGTTTTTGATGTGAATGAGAAGGAAGCACTTCTTAAGGAAATTCAAATATTAAGGAGCAAGCTGCAATCACAAACTGATGCATCTCTAAACAAGTCTACTGAGAAACTGAGGTCTTCCTTATTGTCAAGATCAATCCAACTGAGGAAAAGTGATGTCTTCCAAAACAATAACGACGATGAGTTGGAGAAAGAAAGACAGAGATGGACAGAAATGGAGAGCGAGTGGATTTCCTTAACTGATGAACTTCGAATTGATATTGATGTGCATCGACGACGAGCGGAGAAAGTGGAGAAGGAGTTGAAATCAGAAAAGCAGTGCACTGAAGAGTTGGATGACGCACTTCAAAGAGCTGTCCTTGGTCATGCTAGAATGGTCGAACACTATGCTGATCTTCAGGAGAAGTACAATGACTTGGTTGCGAAACACCGAGCAATTATGGAAGGGATTGCAGAGGTAAAGAGGGCAGCAGTCAAGGCAGGAAAGAAAGGTCAGGGAGCTCGTTTCGCAAAATCTCTAGCTGCAGAGCTCTCTACAATGCGAGTGGAAAGAGAGAGGGAGAGGGAACTTTTGAAGAAGGAAAACAAGAGCCTCAAAATTCAACTTAGAGATACAGCAGAAGCTGTTCATGCTGCTGGGGAACTCCTTGTTAGGCTTAGAGAAGCTGAGCATGCAGCCTCAGTTGCAGAGGTAAGTCCCCTTTTAAGCTATCACCATATTTTTACTGAAAATGAAGTAGTAGTAGGACTGTTCATGATCTTATTATATGATCTTTATATTACAGGAGAACCTCTCAAATGCACAACATGATAATGAGAAGTTGAGGAAGCAAATAGAGAAGCAGAAAAGAAAACACAAGATGGAGATGGTTACCATGAAGCAGTACCTGGCCGAGAGTAGATTGCCTGAATCTGCATTGCAACCACTCTACAGGGAGGATTCTGATGACATAATACCGCAGAGCACAATGCCGGACGATGACCAGGCATGGAGGGCAGAATTTGGAGCCATATATCAAGATCATTACTGAAGCCATCCCCAAAAGTTTGAACACCAAACTTCAAACTGATCATTTGATTTTGCATGAAGAGACCCTACTTGGGTTCCATGCATTACAATGACGCAACCAAACCTGATTCACCTTCATGTATTCTTTTCTTGTATGATTCTTTGAAATTGTTTGTTTGTGCATTTATTTTCGTTACAAAACCATTTTGTATTCTTTCTTCTTCTTTTTTTTCCTTTTATGGTAAGGATTGGTTGAAATAAAATACTAAGTTTTTAGATTTCTTTTCTCCCTTGACAACTCTGTGTCAGTCTAATGTGCCTTTCAGAGAACTTCCCATGCTTGGTTGTTAATTATACAATCATATGCTACAATTCACAAAACAATGAATTGTCTCTCTATTTGTGGGTGGAATTGTGAGTGGAATTATGCTACGGTCAGAAGCGACTGACGCGTCTGACCGATCTTAGCTGTTCATTATGTGGGTCCTACAGTGAGACTCACGTGGGGCCCACAGTGATAGATGGCTGAGATCGGTCAGACGCTCAATCGCGTCTGACCGTAGCACGCCTCTTGTGGGTGAGAGTAAACTATAAACTTTCCTCAGATGCCCTACTCTGAGACTCAATGGTAATTAGTGTGAAAACGATGAGGTTAGGTGTGTAGAGCATAAAACTAATGCCATAATTAAACTAGTTGATAAGAAGTAGGCTTATCAAAGTATACTACAATAAGGCACTGTTAACCATCCCATTATACTCATGTTAAACACATCTTCATCATACTCATTTCAAACTCTCAAGAAACAACCCATGTTAAATCACTTCATACATGCTCACGTTAGCACATTTCAACCTAATACTCCTTTTCTAATCAATTTTGGTATTACAACTTTATAATACCAACATGCCAATTTCTTCTTTTTAAACCTGCCTTTCAAAAAAAAAAAAAGAAAAAAGAAAACTTAGTTAATTGAATCTTAGATGGGCCTCGGCTGCTTTATATTTGCTTTGGGCTTTAAAATCGTTGTGCTTTTTCTAAAAAGATAGAAAAAATATATATGTAGGGACATATGTATAACTTCACATTATTAAGTATTAACTAGTTTTACTAAAAAATTTATTCGAGTCACATCATACATGAGGACAGATTAGTCCATTAGAAATATTCAAATAACTAGCCGTTAGGGGCGGTGGACAAAAAGTTGGAGCGGATGCGGATCCAAACTCACGGTCACAATCGTGGTACCCATCATTGACTATGGTTTATCAATTTGGAAATTACTTCCTTAGCCTTAAGCATATCTTCCTCTTTTATTTATTTATTTTATCGTTTGAAGGTCTTAACAACTCGTGATGTTTTTTCTTTTATTAAGCAATAGGAGGAAACTCCGTTACTTAAATAAATCGTTTGCTTTAATATTAGTAATGTAATAAACATGTTTAATCAATGAATGGGCTATTTCATTCCTAACGTGAGAAGCAAAGCAACCATAACTACCACGGTTCTCTCTAAACGTTGATATGTCGATGGCTATAAAACCTTTAAGAAAAGTGTCATTCATTCGCTATCGAAACAATATTCAAAGGATCACTTTTAACAACATTGATACGTGAAACCCAACTCCGCTACAAAAAGTAGCCATTTGTTACCAATTAATGCAAAACAAACGTTTTCGATTTAATTTTGCAATATGTCCATTTTCTACATTTTTAAAACGTTCTTCAGATAATTTTGCTGATTGTTTAGCTAGAATGAACTTCTTCCAAATCTATTGGCATATTTATTTTTTCACAAAAGTTTGAAAAGTAAAAATTAGCTTTTTTTTTTTTTTGACAAGAGTCACAAAGCACGAAGCCAGGGGCCTTAGATTATTGCCAAGAGAACCTTCTTCCAGCTCATTCTACAACTACTCCTAGATTACTTTGCTGGTGAGCCTTTAACATCAATGGTCAAAGACTCGTGCACCCCATGATTTGCATAAGCTTGAATCCCCAAGATTTCATTTGATTTTGCCTAAAATTCACGTTTCTTTCTTTATTTATTTATTTTCGTTTAATAAAACAATTAACCTATTTTTAAACTGCATGTATAAGGAGAGGAGAGACTACTTAATCAATTTAACTTTTTTTTTTTGAGAGAATTAATCAATTTAACTTACATGACCTTAAAAATTCACACATCTCTACTTGAACCTTTTATATATGTAGAATTATAATTAATTTCCATAGAGCCATAGCTTTTGTTTGTCCAAGGCTAATTCCCCTTTTTCTAGATGATGTACAAGTCTACATTTCCTAATGACAAACTAAAGATATTTTCAAAGTCAAGTTCAATTAAAGAGGAAAACACAATGCAATGACTTTGACTCAATTTTTTTACCACCTTGATAGGAACCAGTATTAAACTTTATATGGGTACCAAAAAAAATCTACCTAATGGAACACTTATTTCAATAAGCTTAGGTAGACTTCTTCTGTATTTACAAGTTTAGCTTTTTTGTATTGAGTTATGGGGTATCTCTTCATAATGAAATATGATCTATAACATGGTTTATCTTGAAAAAATTGTGAGCGAATTTTACAAGTTCTAATTGGCATATGAGAATGTTTTCATTACTATTAAGAACCAAATTCAAGTCATGAAAAAACCCAATAATGAACACAAGATGCAAAATCTTTTGAAGTTGATGAGACTGAGTATTAAAGTTCAGAACTAGTCCAAACCAATTGATTTTAGTTGAAAGCCACTTAGCTTGCTAATTCAACTAGCCAAATGATAGTTTTCTTGGAATAATTTGCCCCATGCGTATTGCCAGAAGAAAAGCTGGAATGTTCTAAGTATATTAAATTACAAAAATTGCTTGTTTCGGATTGAAGAATGTGGGATTAGGTAGGTAATTTAGCCTGGCAGCTAGTATTTAAAAGTCAATAAGGTACAATTAAATAAAGCACCCCCTAATACAATAATGCTACATAAAGCTCATCAATGGCATATTTTTCAAAACCCTTGTTTTGTTTATTAAGTACATCATCAAAGACTCCAGATTGAATTTAGCTACCCAAGATTTTCCTCACATTTCTTTTTAGACATATCATGTTAACGGGACAAGTTTTCCCAATTAATTTTCTTTCTATATTTTTTTATTTGTTAATATATTGGTTCTCAATGTGAACAAGGCAGGCACACCAAGTCACCACTAGTGCTGTCTTTTTCTATAGTACATGAATAGCACCAAAGTACATATCTACACCTTTTTAACTCACTTTTATCTAAAATATATCTCTATGTATGTTAATTTTGAGGGGAAAAAGAGAAAAAAAATCCTTGTTATTCTTTTGTGAAGGAAAAAAAAAAAGGACTTAAAAAAAAAAGGAGGTTGTTGATGTTGAAAACCAATGTTTGGATGGATAAGAGGTGGCTAAAAAATTATTGGGTATCCCGTATCAATTCTCTTCTTAGAAAAAACCAGAACCACCAAAAGTGAATTTTCAACAAACCAATCCATAGTCTTGTAGACTTAAAAGCAAGATTAGTGGTGGGATTATGTTTTGGCTTCCCAAACTTTGTATGGATACTCTTCTAAAGGAAGAAAAAAATACGCCAATTGCGGCATTTCATACTCATGAAAGATGAAAATTTTAAGGGGGGAAGTATAATGGTAGATTAAAGGTATTATAATAAATCGTCAAATTCTACTCCAAACAGGTCTAATCTTATACATCAATATCAACCAGAAAGGGAAAAAGAAAAAGAACAAGAAAAAGACAATTGTGGCAGAAGAGAAAAAAAATAAAAGTTTGCCTATCTCTATCATGGGTGACTCTTTTAGAACCAAAGGATACCTTGAGAAAAGATAGGCAAACAAAATAAAATCAAAAATTAAAAAACTAATAAATTAATAGTCATCTTGGTTACTTAAGAGGGTCTTGCAGGCAATCTCTTCTCAAAAGTCTACTTTGGATGGATTGAAAGATTTCAAAGAGATAGTTAGGGATCATTGAATGGGGAGTCAGTGACCCCTCCCCCTCCAAAGTCATTTGAATTAAAATTCAAAGGACCCCACCATAATTAGTTACTTTTTTCTACTATTTTTGGCTTTTCAACAATAGCAACTTCAGTTTTGAACTATGTAGAAGAGTCCTTGGGGAGCTTGATTAAGGAGCCTGATAAATAAGACACATAAATGTGAGAAGAAATGGAAAAAGAGAAAAAAATAAAAATACTAGTGCTTTTACCCCCTTATTGGGGATTTTTGCTACTAAAGTGAGAATCATCCTAAGTCATTCATTCTTAACTTTTAGGCATTTTGATTAGTCTGGCATCTTCACTTTTGCATTTTTTTTAATCATCAAGGGAAAAAGAAATAGGAACAAAAGTCTATATTATATGGATGGCACATGCAAATTGCAACCTTTTATATTTTATTTCATTGTTATCATTTTTGCTAGTGTGTAAGTGTAACCAAAGAAGCCCTTTACCTTGCAAGAATTATTTATTCATTTTCTTGCATTGTTGCCTTCAATGCAGGCTTCTGTTAAGTTTGACAGATAAAACATCCTCTTCCTTCGTCCTTTTCTATTTAACTTATTTATCAAAGAAATCCAATAATATATGCTAATGAATTATTTAACCAGTTCTAGCTTTTTGATTTACAATTTGGAATAATAACAAATAAAAAACAAAAACTTTGCTTTGATTTATGTTATAAACATAAACTTTAGTAACGGCTTCTAGAAAACTTGAGCAGACTTCAGCTATAGAAAATAAAAGTGCAATTATATACTTAATCTTTTAACAAGTTTGAACTTTTCTATTTACCTTTAGAAGAAAAAAAAAAAGGAACTTTGCTTTAATTTTTTATGTTACAATTATAATTGTTAGGGCAATTATTAGAATGTGGTGCTAATCATATGACATAAATTTGTTTTAGCATTGTCCAGCTTGAAAAATTTTGAACCGGACTTTTATCCAAAAAATCGAAAATTCGACCGACGTACACTATTTTTTTTTAAAAATAAGTGCGTTTAATTAATGATATCCATATATTATAAATTAAAAGAAAATACTTACTATTATCCAATTCTCACCCCCATCTCATTAAGGATAATATGTTTTCACGTCTATTTCGGTGTGACTCGAATCTAGTACCGAAATCTCAAATAGTGAGTGTTCTTACCACTTGAGCCAACCTTCCTCGTCAAAGTCGACATACACTATTTATATCAACATGTACAGAAATTGATAACATTTTAGGCTACTTCCAGCCCAAAACAAAATTATGGTTGGGTTTATGTTTTTGATTTTGGTAACAGTAGTAGTAGTATTATAGTAGAGTAGTAGTGTCAAATTGCAAAACAATGTAAGCACTGACATAATAAACCCAAGAAAGTGCAGAGTGGAACAGTGGGAAAAGTCGTATGGGTTCGTGTCCCAACCTACAAAGCGCACTGAAACCTCTTCTGATTGGTCACTGAGAGCCTAACGCGTGGGGCGGTGTACCTGTAAACCCATCCCCCCTTGGATCATAAATAAACCCAAAATATGAAAAGAAATATCTTAAATACTCATAGTAATATCCATAAAACACTGTACTAGTACACGTATTCAGAGTCTTTCCGACAGGCTTCAACACACTCGTCTGAATTTTCCCGTCTATTCTTTCTAGTTTTATTCCTTGGTTTTATATACACATAATATACATATCACTGTAATCAAGGAGCTCCCACTGCTTGGTTATAGCCAGCAACAAGAGCCACCACCTCGATTTAAGAACTGGGTTGTGGACAGATCTTGGTATAGAGCCACCGATTCCACGCAAAATCGGTTTGACTTTGAGGTAAAAGAGACAAAAGCCAAAGTGGGAAAAGATATTAGTTATCTGGGTTTTCTTTCTTTTTTCTTTTCTTGTTTTGGTTATTTACTTGAAACTCTTATCTGGGTCGATATTATTTTTGTGTTAATTGGTCTTGGAGTATTCAAAGGTGGGAATTTAGTGGGATTTGTTTTTAGAATTCTGTGACACTATCTGGGTCATTGTGCTTTTCTTTTTCTTTTTTCTTTTTTTGCTTTGCTTTCCCTGTTTTACTCCCTTGGATTCCGGTTATAGTGTTTCTGTGCACAAAAGTAGTCAACTTTATTGGAATCTGTTTCATATCTGGCGTTTCTTAAATGGGTCTTGCTTGTTTTTAAGTTTGGGGGTCTGGGCTTTATGGTAGTTCACCTAAAGTTTCAATTTTGTTTGGGGGGTTTTGGCTTCTGGGTCTTGAGAATTTCAGTTCATGTTAGCTCATCTCACTTCTGAATCTCTGGGTCTGGCTTTCTGGTATGTGGATTTTGTAGCTCTTTATGTAAAAGGTCTGTTGAGTGTTTGAGAATTGCCTGCTAATTTCTCTCATAATCGAGTTCTGGTACTTAGCTTCTGAATTTTGTTAAATTAATGCTTATTTTGGGGATTTTACCTTCTGGGTTTTTGGGGAAAAGGCTTCCTTGGGACATTTGACTTATGAATTATGAATCTTTTTGTGTATCTCAGCTTATGCTAATGTTTTCCCTTGTCTGCTTAGATTCCAGTGTTGGATTTTGAGTTTTTAAGCATTATATCTGTCCACAAATGGAATTGAGTTTTTGGCCTTGGAAGTCCTTGAAATTTTATGGTTTAATTTTGTCTCTACCAAAGGTAATCTTCTTCTGGTTTTGCAGGTTGCATAACTAGGTGGTCTCATGGATTCCCCACAATCTGTTGTATCTCCATACATGAACTCAGTTGTTGCCGAGCATGAGAAGCAAAAATCTCCTATCTCCAAGGAAAACAAGATCAACGGAAAGGATGCTGAGGCAGTCAACGCAGAAAACGCCATTGGTGTTCTTCATGTTTACATACATGAAGCCAGAGACATCCATAATATCTGCATATACCACAAACAAGATGTTTATGCTAAGATTTGCCTGACTAGTGATCCAGAGAATACAGTTTCCACCACAATCATCAATGGTGGTGGTAGGAATCCAGTATTCAATGAGAAACTCCAGCTCAATGTAAGGACTGTAGAGTCCTCCCTCAAATGTGAGATCTGGATGCTTAGCAGGGTGAGGAATTATCTTGAAGACCAGTTGTTGGGTTTTGCTTTGGTGCCATTGTCTGAGGTTCTATTCAACAACGGGAAGTTGGAGAAGGAGTTCTCGCTTTCTTCAACTGATCTCTTTCATTCCCCAGCTGGTTTTGTTCAGCTCTCTCTCAACTACACTGGAGCTTCCCCTGAAGTGATCACTGATCTGGCCTCTCATGCAACTCCTGTACAGGATTCTGAGATATCCGAGTCTCTTCCTAGTGAGTTGGATAAGATAGAGTTCCCAGATCCTAAGATTGTAAATGAAGACCAGATAATGGTTTCTGAGTACTTTGGGATCCCATGTAATAGTTTGGAGTCTGATAGTTCTGAGAGTCTGGTCAATCCTGATGCTGAGAATAAGCTCACTGGCGAAGCAGGAGTTCGTGTTGTGGAAAGCTTCTCAACGGTTACCGCTGAGTCTGTCCAACTTCCTAAGATTGACTCACCACCAAGCAGTGTATCAACTAATGGAGTTTCATCTCCTTCAGCTCCTGCAAGCTCAGAGTCATCTGAAACTCCAGCAGCCTCAAAGTCTCCAAATCAAGAGCACGTTCCGGCCCCAAAAGAGAAGAATGTGGATGCTAAAGATAGTGAGAGTGATTCCTCTGGTGGGCTGTCTAGTGATTCATTCGCAAAGCCGGTTGTTACTGTGAACATTGAGCCCGAGCAAAAGGTGGTGCAGCAGGACATAGTAGAAATGTATATGAAGAGTATGCAGCAGTTTACTGAGTCCTTGGCAAAGATGAAGCTCCCTATGGACATGGAAGCCGGAACAACAAATTCGGAGAATTCGAGCACTGACTCGAAAGTACAGGCATCAAAGAACAGTGGTTCTCGTGTGTTTTATGGGAGCAGAGCTTTCTTCTGAACTTTTGTTTCACAAAGTTCAGTGGAAGTTGGCACAGGTGACTCTAGATTTTAGAATGGAGACTAATACTAGTGTTAAAGTCTAATAACGTATCATTGTAGCTTGGTTTCTTCCTTTTGTTGAGATGTTTTTAGATGACAGGAACGTAACTCGTACGAGCGAGCTATGAGCTTTGTTCTATTATCCACTGCTGCTCCTTTAATTATGTATGAACTATTTCCTTTCCTCTTTTACTCTTAGTTGACAAAGTTTCAAACTGATATTATTTTTGAATGAAAATATTATAAACTAAAACACCAATAATATGTAGAATCATATGAATGGCATTGTGGTCCCACATTCACGTGGTGATTCGAGGAAAAGCATTGTTGTTTTGGCACTGGCCGTTTCACATGATATGATTTGGTTTATGGTCATCATATCTTATCAATCTCAATCAACATGTGAGCTAGACCATGTTTGTCGATGGTTAATATTACAAGGCTCCTCTATTGGCTCATATATATTGCAAACCGTGTTCATTAAGTCAAAGGCTTAGCTTTAGCTAGATCAGCACTCACGTCTGACATTTTTAAGGAATGTTAATGTGTATGTCTTAGTCGTATAATGCAAATGGACTGCTCCCATATATCAATGAATGCAGATTATTACAAGCAGGTTTTGAGAACCCGAAAGGCAAAAGAAGCAACCTACGCATAACGCCACTGCTTATTATGGAAAGGTCTTACTGATGAGCTTAAAAGCCTAAGCACGATTGTTTTCCAATATCATATAAAAGAAGGGGTTAAAGTCCTGTTACCTTCTCAAAAGATGGAAAACAAAAACAAAAAGAAGATAACAATAAAGAAGATAAAAGTTTCTTGTGTTTACTCATAACTTCAAATGGGTACTTCAATTATTTCAAGAGCTCTAAGGTTCATATGCCTCCTACAAATCCATGCAATCTGGCCACTATCTCTATACCTCACTCTCCATAGTCCAAACTTCTCAGCAATATCTTTTCCCGTTGCACATCTCCGGTCCCTGAGAAAGTCCACAACCCACTGCTGTGCTGTTTTCAGATCTTGCTGCATATCTCTTGTATCCCCAGCCCTGCTTCTGCTCCTTCCCGCTGCTCGTCCCATGGCCGCGGCCCCCACAGCCCCAGCTGCCACTGCTCCTCCCGCCCCATAAAGAAGCGAAGAGTCTGCCAGGTGGGCAACTTCCCTGCTTAAATCCGGTATCATTTCTCCCATTCCAGCTGCTAAATGGGCTCCAATCTTTAGAGCAAATGTTATTAGTTTCATGAACTTTGACATGTAAGGAGCCAAACTCTTAACCGCAATGTTATCAACATGCATCATTTCACATCCCATTTGATCCTCAACTACGTGCATTTCACGGCGAAATTCACACAACATATGCAGCCGAAGAGCTGTCATGCCAGAGATCATGTTGGTAACCAGTCTTCTTGAGTAGTTTTCTGTTCTGACGAAGTAGAACATGTTTGGAACTTTCCTCTCTTCTACCTGTGCATTGTAGTTCATCAGGTAGTTGACTTTTCTATGAAGCTCAGTCAGGAGTCTGTGCTCATAGTACCTCAGCCCTTGAATCTCTTGTTTCAAGTCTCTGATTTCTTGTTCAATGATCTTCAGCCTCTGCAAAACTACTTCCAATCCTTTGGCAATTCCTCCTAAACTGGGGTCAACTTTTTCATGCTCATCGCCTGTTGACAATGCCTGCTGCTCTGTTCCATCTGGGTTGGTTTCAGGTGAGACTTGTAGTTCAACTGCGAGGTTGTACAAGTCGTGATATCTCCGATGAAGTACTTCCCTGAAGTCGTCATCTGATAGAATGTCTCGGGCAAAATCAAAGCCGGGTCTCAGAATTGGCCTGCCGGAGTCCATAACTTCATCCCAGGTGTGCTGATAATCATACATACCATCTGCAGGAACCGAAAGCAATGCCTGTTTCAACTGTTGAAGTGAAACGAATTGTGTTTTCCTGTATCTTGGGGGAGTCAGATTTTGGACACACACTGGCCTCATTACATTTTCAGCCAAAGTTATTCCATGGCAGAAGCTATGGATTGCTGGTATTATAAGCTGATGGATGAGTCTAAGAGTTTCTGTTATATTCTTGGTGGAGCATGCTAGCACATCAATGTAGTAACCAAGCTGTCCTCCGAGCTCAACTCTGATATAGATTCCATTTATGTTTATGGAGATTAGGTACTTCTCAAGACTGTAAGTGGCACCATGCTGGTTCCTTAACCCCATAATTTTGTTATGAAGATGCACCTGAGTTTTTAAACAAATGAGATTAGCCTAAGAAGTAGTAACTCAATAAAAGATTTGTTAAAGAAATGCTTCCTTAAAAGTGATTCTGTTATTGAACTTTCCTATTGTAATGCTAGAATTACAAATTAATAGTATTTGCTATGTCATACACATACACCATGCAGTGACTCTTGAAAATAAAGCTGATTCTTAAGAAACTAGGTGATCTATTTTTTGAGGATAGACACTAGATAATCTAATTAATTGATGCTTAGGTTAGTAGAGGACAAACTCAAGCTAATTTAATGGATAAAGCAAAAATGAGTAATAACTTTAGTTTTATTATAAAGCATCTAAGAATCAACTTTAACTTTTTGACTTTTGTATGCTATAGTTTGCTTTTCACCTCTTTTCCTTTTTATTTTAATTCCCCTAATACTATAAAGTTAACTAGACTAAAATAAAACTCTAGTTGAGATGAGAAATCTCTACAAAGACTTACATAAGATAAAACAACCTTAGAATTTGAAAGGCAAGAAAGAAAAAGAAAATAAGTTAAAAGTAGAAGAAAGGAGTGGTGCAAAACTTGCCTGTAACCGAGGAAAGAAGCCTGGTGTGAGAAACATATGGCTTGAATCATCACACTCAAGATGCCTTCCAGCATAAACACACTCAGGGCTGCTTAGTTGCCATCTCTGAGGCTTTCCTCTGCCTTCTTCAAGGATTGAAGGAATGAGTAGCAAAGAATTAGGATCAGATGGGTCTTGTTCATAACACAGTTCCAGCTTAAGCATCATCTTCACAAGGTCACTTGCATCTAAGTTTTCAAACACCTTAGAGCTCATTCCAGGAATCTGGCTTTGCAAACTTCCCTTTAAAATCTTCTCTAACTCTTTCCTGCTTATAAATCCATTTCTCTCTGCAGAACTCTGCTTTCTCACATCTAGTCTTATTAGTTGGCCAAGAATCTCACCACAGAACCACTCACAATCTAAGATTAAGAATCCCAGCTCATCAAAATAGATCATTTCTCCAATATGATGAAGACAAGTGGCAACTGCCCTTCTTCTCATTTCAGACTTCTCTTTATTGTCGTGTCTTGATCGAATTCTTAGTGGTGGAACCTTCACTTGACAAAGCTCATCGAACTCTTTCCACTTCATTGCAGGCTTGTTGTAGTTCTCTGATCTCCAATCTGATAATATTTGTATCAGATCATTGCAAAGCTGGTAAATTCTTGGAACCCTTTGGAGAATCGTCTTGCTTGTCATTCTGAGATGATGAGTGAGTTTACTGACTGAGGCTGATGATCTTGCATCGACAGTGAACACCGTTGGATAGAAATCGACAAAGCCTTGGAACTTGTCTCGCAAACTCTGGATCGAGTTTACCGCAGCCTGCAAGTTTGGTGATGGTTGAGTGATCTTATCATGGTGTGTGAGGACTATAGTTACATTTGGTAGCATACATTGTTGCACTGCTCTTCTTGAGTTGGAGACTATGAACCTAAGCCAATACTGGAGATCCTCTTCTATCTCAATTGGAGTCTTTGGTTCTCTGTTACTTGGCTTTCTGAATAAACTGGATATGATAAGGAAGAATGATGCACTACCATGTCCCGGAAACATGAGATCATGGAGAGAATAGAACTCATGCTGACCACCAAGATTCCATATTGAAATTTTCGTGTCTTCATCTTTGAAAGTTTTGATCTTCATTCCGACTGTTCTAACGGCTTGTTCAACCGGGTTCACTATAGTTCTTACTTGATCAATGTAGGGAAGTTTGGAAGTGGAGAAATTCTGTGATACGGAATTACACAGTGTAGTCTTACCTGAAAATGAAAATGCCATACAAAACTTATTTAAGTTTCATTAACAATAAATTTAGATTCTTAAACTTCATAACTTATCAAAGATAATTACCTGCATATTCTTGCCCACAGAAGAAAACTCTACAACTCTTCGGGACTGTTAGTGGCATGTCCTTAATTGTGTCCATGTCCATTTCTGGTTCAACTTTCCCATTCTGGCCTAACCTTTGATGAATTCCATCAGCTTTTCCAGAATTCTGCAGTGGCGTTCTTGCAAGATTAATCTCTTCAATCCAAGGATTTACCTGTAATGTCTCCATGATCGTCTGCAGCACCAACTCTCCTTGAACCCCTTTGCAGCCTTGTAAAGACAAGTATCTCAAGGAGGCATTTCTCTGCAGACTCCTAAAGATTTTCGCAAAATCATCTGATCTCAAACTCTCATCGTCGTATATTCCTAGTCGAGTCACAGTTTCATTGGTTGTCAGGAACTGTAATATGGCTGCAAGTCCATCTCTTCCAATCTTGGTTCTTCCACCTCCTAATGTTAAAGCTTTTAGAGTTATATTTGCTTGGTTTTGCAGGGTTGAGAACCTGCTCAATGGACAGACTAAATGTTCTACTCCTACTCCTCCAAACCAGTTACCATCTAAATATAAGCTCTCTAACCTCTTGTTCTTAAAGAGTCCAGCAGCCACATATACAACTCCCTTGTCTTTCAAGCAAGTTTTTGACAAGTTAACCTCTCTGAGGCTTTGATTCTGTTCCAAAACCCATCTGAACTCCTTAGCCCACCGCGATTTTAGCTGGACTCCAGTCATATCTAGTGACTTGACTGTTGAGTTCCACCCCAAAGCACAGGAAACTCTGCAGGCACCTGAAACATCCAGCTTGTAAATTCTAAGTGTGCTGTTTTCTGGTACAAATTCCACCACCTTTGAACTTTTCTCTCCATTTTCTCCACTCCAAACATGAACTTCCATGGTCCTATTCCTTGCCAAAACTGCTGATATAAGTGGAGTTGCAGTGATGGCATTAGAGTCAAAGATGGTCAACAGCTTCAATGTTGAGTTGACTTCAATCATCTTTGAGAGCTCTTCTGCACCTCTTGACCCAATTGAGTCCTCCCATATCTGAAACTCTTCCAAGCTATCATTCACTTTAAGAGCAGAAGCAAGAAGCTCGGCTCCAACGTACCCAAGAGCCGATTCAGCGAAAACTATCTCTTTGATCACTCTATTCCTCTTGAGAATTTCAGATAACTCATACATACACTCTCTACTCAATCTGTTTCTCCTAAAAATAATCTGCTTGATGTTTGAGTTACTCTCAAGCAAAACACCAAGACTTCTCAGCTGTTGTATATCCCATTCAACCCTGTGAAACTCCAAGTTTCTTAGACATGATTGGCTGCAAGCTTTATCTGTACTTCCCAAAACTGAGAGAAGCTCAGAGAAGTATGAAAGACTGTCTTTGGAGATGTTTATGTTCATGGAGTTTTCAGTTTCTTGGTAACAACCTGAACCGGGTTGACAAAGGTAGAAGGAGATGTTGTGTAGACTTAGGCTCTGGGATTTGATAGCAACCAGAACCCATTGAATATCTTTGAGATTCTGATTTGTTGCCATGGTTACATGAGTAAGAAACCTCGAGGTTTCAGAAATTGGTTTGCTTTACCAAAATCATGAGTTTTGAAAAGTTGGGGTATTCTCTAGACAACTATTCTTCAATATCGTATAGTAAAAGATTGGCCTTTTGGGGGTGCATGGAGTTGTCCAAATTGCACCTTTTGTGTCTGATATTGACGACAAAGTCCATGACCGGAAAATATATACATATATTTATATCATTAAAGCTTTCTTATTCTCTCCTTCTTCCTCAAGGTATGTACTCTAAGCCAACTTGTTCCAAAATTAAAGGTATGAATACCTTTCTTTGTTTTTGCACAGATTCTCTGCATGCCAGCCTACTTAACATTCCAAACTTGATCAAATGACAGGACACGTGGCAAAATTTGGATGGTCAGATTAGTTGCTGTGGTTTTTGAGGGGATTTATTTTTTTATGTGGGGTCTAGCTTATATTAGATGGAAATGTGAGACTGGAGATGAGAGATTAGGATGCCTACTTTATTGACATTTGGGGTCCAATCTGCATGACAGAAAATGTTACCGTTTCCCTTTCTTTCCTTTCCCATTTGGAATCCAAGAAAGTAAACAGCAGAGAAAAAGGGACAATAGTAGTGTGTTGGACAAATTAACCTCACTTTAAGGGATCTCAATCATGGAGATTGGACCCTATATTACTATTCACTTTGAAATAAGAATGAAAACTTTATACCAAATTGGGTTTTTCCCAAAAAAAAACCT
This sequence comes from Trema orientale, assembly GCA_002914845.1. NCBI lineage: Eukaryota > Viridiplantae > Streptophyta > Magnoliopsida > Rosales > Cannabaceae > Trema > Trema orientale. The sequence goes on along the minus strand of JXTC01000054.1, from coordinate 923,391 downwards.
TACTAGACATGATGACAAAGTATCTGAAAGTGATTTTCAAGATGACCAAGAGGCAAGATCAAATTAAGATTGAAGAATTATTGACTATATATATTCATGCTGAATTGATTATGTCATATCAACAAAATAATCCTTTTTTGGTGGGCCAAATCAACAATAACCATATTTTCATGGTAAGCAAAGATTCAAAAGATAACCC
>JXTC01000054.1:892769-922439 GCA_002914845.1 Trema orientale | reverse complement strand
TTAAGAGTAAAACAGTTTGAGCCAGGTACATCATTGTTAAAAATGCAAACAAAGGAGAAGCAAGCTAATATAAAGTACCAAAAAAAAAAAAAAAACAGAAAACATTAGTTTCACACCAAATGAAGTATAAGCTTGTTTAATATACTGTTCAATGATGAAAAAGAATCAAAGTGTTCTAGTAACTTATTTGATGCAGATCCCATATGGGCATCCTTCCATTGTTTCACACTAGTAAATCAAAAAACCTCACATACAATTTGAGAGAACAAATCCCAGAAGAAGAAATGTGGGGAAAAGCCAGCAAACTTTGCAAGGCATTACAGAATGAAAAAAGCAAAAAAGAAATTATAAAAAAATTAATAGCCTATCTCCCTTTTTTTTTAAAAAACAGACTAAGGCTGGCTTGTCCTTCTGGAGATGCATAATACTTCCTGAGTATAAATTCCGCAATCTGATTTTACACCTCAATCAAATTTCAAGAAAGGAACCTAAACTTTAAACAAAGGTAAAACGAAAAAAAATCCCAAACCTTACACAAAATCCCTTGTAACTGCTTTCTTTCTGAATATGTATACTTCGAATCAAGGAATCCCCGTTAGATCTATATCAGTTTCCTCATAAGCTGAATATCTTAATAAGAGAGATGTATAAAATTCACAAAGCTTCAGTGTTTCTCTTCACCTACTATCACCTCATGATTTATCCAAACAACAATTCTCCTAAGCAGCAATACCTGAAGCAAGCATATCAAACAACACAACAAAAGGCATAAGACAGCGAAATAAAATGTTCAGATCAGCATAGGTAATCTGACAAGCTTATCAATAAATGTACACAGACATAGCATTATCTATCTGTATAACCATCAACCACGCAAAGAGTTAAACATAAGTTTTTAACTATTAAATTGGAGGCATAAACTTAAACCAATAATTTTACACACACACACACACACACACACACAGCATTTTCTATCTGTATAACCATCTTTCATGTAGAGACTTAACCAAAGAAGTGAAGATTCCCCAACATGGGTTTCACCAATAGTTTTATTCAACTTCAATCTGAAACTGCTTCTGGTTCATATACAAAAAGCCTTGATAAACTCTAGCCTACGCTCACTAACCACTGTAGGTAAACAGCTAAATGGATATAATCATCTCTGCTCATGTGTTTCAAACCTTATTAACTTTTCAAAAAAGTTCATAACTTTCCAAACGAATTAGGTATAATATATGATGATAAATTCTCATTTCACGAATGCATGCAACCTTATAGGACTAGAGATCCAAAACTTTCTAGGTCTAGCAAATAAAACCACACAAGGTTCAAAGATCATTTTATAAATTCAAAGAGTTACCTCTATTTGTTTGTCTACTAGTGACATTGTAGCTTCCAATATAATCCTCAGAACTTTTGGCTGCAACATCTGAAGTTATATTGCCAAGCCCATAACCAAATGTGCTCGAACCATCCAACTCAGGAGTGGTGGAGCGCCAAGTTGAATCACCATAAACTGAACCACTACGATACAGGTCCCCGTAAGACCTCTCATAACCAACAGTTGATGCAGGGTATGATGATGTTGGGTTTACACCTGTGCCAGTGTTTCTTCCATAACCCCCCTCTCCAAAACCGAAACTACTATCTCCACTCCCATAACTACTGCCACTATAACCAGAAGCATTTCCTCCACCCTGAGTAGAAACAGGAGTAGGTCCCCAGTTTGCTCCACTATTTCCAAATGAAACACCAAAACCCCCATTTCCGGAGCTCAAATAAGCCCCTGGGCTACCAGGGTTCGTGGCATTGTTAATGCCCCCATTTCCCCAAACATTTCGAGTAGCAGAGCTTAAAACAGAGTTGCTCCTGCCATTACCCACATTATACCCAATAGGGGTATTGTACCTGTTTGAATTGCCACCGTAATATGGACTAAGCATCCGTGCATAACCAAGACTGTTGCCAAAGTTGGAATTAGCACTATAGCTTGGGCTCAATCCTGGCTCCAAATTCATACCCATTCCATAACCAGAAGAGCCAAATGGAGAAAACCCACTTCGACCACTAGAAATTGGACTGAACCTATCATCCATCCTGACTCCAAAACCTCCAACTGGGCTTAGATTATAACCCTGAGCATAACTGTTTAGGAAGCTGTTTGCCCTACCCAAACTATAGTTGTATCCTATCAGAGGGCTCCGGCTAGGCCCTGGGGATAGCTCTTTTGGAACTGCCCTCTTGACCTCGACCATTTTACCGTTGAGTTCATGAAATGTTTTATGCAGCACCCTGTCCACAGCTTCCTCCGAGTCATAAGTGATGAAGCCAAAACCTCTTGGCCTTTGGGTGTTGTGATCATACATCACCACAACATCGGTTATCGTACCAAACTGATCAAAGTACTTCTTAAAGTCACTCTCGGTGACAGTTGATGCTAAACCTCCAACAAAGATCTTTCTAGTGCGGCCAGGACCGGGAGACCCATGAATTCCACCAGCATTTCTGTTCAAAATATGCTGATCATCCTTAGGAACAGCCTTCTTTGCCTCAACCTAAATTGGAAACAGCAGTAACTGGATTAAACAATTGACTTCATCTTTAATTTCAGTAACCAGCAAGTGTTTAAGTCTTTTTCCAATGCAGATCCTAAACAACTGATGCTGCATTAAGTTTCAAATTCATTGATTCAAAACTGGAGAAAGAGAAGAGAAAAATGTTAGCTAAGAGTTAAATTTTGACAAGATTGAGTATTTCTGATTAATTGAATTTCAGGTCACATTTCACTACTCCAAAGTAAAACCTCTAGTCAAATTCACATAAATTCAATCAATCTATATTGCAAAACGAAGGATTAAAACAAATGTACTCACTGTGCGGCCATCAATTATGTGCTTATCCATAATAACTCTCTCTGCAACAGCAGGATCTGCAAAAACAACAAAACCAAAGCCACGAGCTCGACCGGTCGCCCGATCTCTCATGATCACGGCCTCTACTACCTCACCATAATTCCTAAAATATTCCTTAAGTCGTTCTTCATCTGTGTCCCAAGAAATCCCACCAACGAAGAGCTTGCCAAGATCTGATTCCATCTTTTTCTGCGATCAACAATTGAGATTCAATAACCCAATTCAATCTAAATGCTAAAAACATCTTCCAAAACCATAATTCGATCCAATTCGAACAAACCCGACCGAGAAAAGTCGATAATTCAATCGGAATCTTTTCAGAAATGGTGAAAATTTCAGCTCCACAACCAATCTAGATTGCAGAATTACATGGGCAGTCAACAAAAGATGCTTTGCAAATCAAAAGACTCAAGCTTTTCATCAACAGAATCAAAACAAAGCAATCAAAATGTGGATGGGATGATATCAATCCAAACAGATAAACCATTACCTTATCTGAAAATTTAGACAGAACCCAGATGGTGCTCCGATCAAAGACGAAGTGGGATTTGTTCAAATTCAATCTAGGAACATCGGATCCTCTATGCACCAATCAGAGCATGACCCAGATTTCCTGAAAGACCCAACAACTGAAAAAATTAACCAAGCTTTTTTATATACGAAATTCTTCTCGTGGATCAGAGAGAGACCCATTAAAATCTAGATGGAGATCGAGAAAAAAGCAAAGTTTTTGAGAATCAAAGAGAGGAAAAAACTACCATTTGAGGAGGACCCAGATGAGAAAGTTGAGGAAACTAAGATCTACGAAGAGGAATATTTGTAATGACAACAGAAGACGTGCTCATCGTTTCTCTCTCTCTTCTCCCTTCTCTCTCTTCTTTTCTATCTTTCTCGGTTATTCCACTTCTCTTATAATTAATAATTAAATAAAAAGAAATGGAATTTGAAGCTGTGATGGGTAAGGTGCAATTTATAAATAGAGAGAGAGGGGAGAGAGACTGGCAAATCCTCTGGTGTAAGAATATTTGGAGGAGCCAAATAGAGATGACAGGAGATGATGATCTTTCTTTCTTTGTTTTTATTTTTAATTTTTAATCTTAAAAAAAAAACACTCAAAAAAAAAAAAAAAAAAATCATGCAACATGACTAGTCATTTACCATTACCATTACCATGGCCATAAACATAAGCATAAGAAATTTACGTACGTTTTGTTTTGGACTGCATGAGTTTGAGTTCCACCAATATCAAATATCACTCAATATTATAGCTTTCTTTCTTCTCATTTTTAAGACTTATGGAACACCATACTTTTGGACCACTTGATGATTTCAACATTTTTTTTTTCTCTTGATTATGATATATATTATTTTTAATCTCATTGGAGACTTTTAAGGTAAATACTTATGGTACAAATGGATTTAAAAGCTAGCCAATCGCAAAAATTTGGCACACAATTCTTGGTGCTAATTCTGTTTTTGTTCATTTATTAGTAGAGGACCTCAAGTTGAAGTATCTTATTATGGGTATTTTGTGGTGACCATAGAATAAAGAAATTGGCCGCACAATTTTCTCTTTTTTTATATGTAGAATATTAAACCTTTTGGCAACTTTTTATTGAAGGATAACAATTTGAGAGTTGACACCTCTCTAAAGAAATAAAGATATGAGTTTCATTTATTTAGGTCGTATTTGGTATAAAATTCGAATCTTAAATCTGGAAACAACTTTTATATTGATAGAATAAACTGTTTTAGAATAGAGTAAATTATTTTATCCAATCAACTTTTTATATAAAAGTTATTTTCGAATTTATAGAATAAAATTCGAATCTTATATCAAACACGCTATATTTTTTTTGATTGAATTTATGTAATATTTTATGTCCTAGAAAGTCTCATTAGTTTGAGCTTATAACTATACTTGAAACTTTGATATTGTTTCTCTTGGAAGTGCAAAAGGCCAATTGAATTTTGATGTGATCTAGAGGATAATAAAATTAATTTTTTATTTTTATTTAAATGATAATACCAGGATCAAGAAAAGAGCATATGACGGTACTATATTTCACAGCCTTTTTATGGAATCCTAAACTTCAGCCTCAAGTGATTTTGAAGAAAAAAACAATCCTAATTTGGAGTCAAATAGGTATATTGACTTGTCCAAAGTAGTACGTAAATGAATGCCATGTTAAGCCAACTAATTAAGAAGATTGGAATCATAATTCCCATATTAAAACATTTTCAACTCGTCTTGTATCACCACTGGCACAATTTGGTATTGGAAATTCCACGATTTTAGTCTTTGTAAAATGGGTTTGCCTAATTATGATCTAAGCAGTTATTCTATTGGCCTAAACTGATTTGATGTCTATTTTGGTATAATCAACCATTGGGGTCATATATATACACAAATAGCAAAATTTACTAAATAGGTGAAATATGTGTGGCTTCAACGAGGCCTATCAGTCTAGTACTCAATAATGAATCATGACTAATTAGTTTACTCAATGGCTTAATGGGCCCAATAGTTTAATTTATAATGACTTTACCTGAGCCAAGCTGGAAGCCTAATGAATTAAACATATGCATTTAACTAATCACAAAGTTGAAAATGGCATCTGGGCACAACATAAAAATGCTTATCTTCAAAAGGTTCCACTTCAATTAATTTAGTCCTGAAATTTTCGATTAACTCAATGCTATTAGGATAGAGAGAGGGAGAGAGATGGAGATTTGGGCGTGTTAACAAGGTTATCTTTACAATTTTGTCAAAACGTTTGGCTACAACCAACTATAAACAATGTTTTACTCCTATAATAATATAGCTATTTTCTGTCTCTCTCTGAATATCTTATATATATATATGTATGTGTGTATATATATATATGTACATCACAAGCATTCTTGTCATCCTTTAGTTTCTATTCTTCATTAGATATATACTACATATTGCATAATATTCATATCGAAATTTTCCATTGAAGGAGGATAGATACTTGATAATTTATCCTTGGAGAATTAATTGAAGACTCTTTCTCACAAAATATGGTGAATGAGATAAATCAAAGATGATTGGTTAGATGTTGACATACCAAACACAACCTAAGGAGTTAAGAGATAGATCCCAACCATTAAAGCCTTTTAGTCAATATCAGTAGATCAAGAAACTTCACCAATGACTTGAACCAATTTCAGCATGTTTATGTCTCAGAGTTGGTGGGTGACGGAAGATATTAGCTTAGCTTTATGATATATTTTTATTATGGATTCATTATATATTTATACATATCACAAAAGCATTTCCTCAAAACAGTGACTCAAGTCAGCGTTTTCTCACAATAAAAATTGATATAACTAAATGACTTGGCAGGGATTTGATAGCGCACCCACTTTGTCAAATTTTGGTCTTGATGCATACTTCTAACCAGCTCATAGATGAAGTGCTTATGTAGTTTAACCTTAAATTGCCATCACTTGTTTTTCTCAAGAAACTAGTTCGTATGACAAATTAATCCTTTATATATATATATATATATATAATATTCTGTCACATGGTACTCTTGCTTGGATCATGGAAATGCTCTTCAAGTAACGTAACCTTGGTTAGAGCTACCGTGATCAGCAAGAAACAACCAGAGATTCTTTGGTGGGCCAAAATATATGATAGTAGTGAAGAAAGAAATTAATATCTCCTTTATCTCCTCATCATGTATATATATCAGCACAGATATGGAGTGGCATTCATAACTTGGTGCAAAGAAAAATGGAGAAAACAACAATATATTTATGAGGGCTGTACTAGAATCAACCATGGCAGTGTTATTTAATTATGAGACTTTCATGCACAGAATTTGGTAAGTGGATTGGTCATGCAATGATTAGAGGTAAGAAAAGCAATGAAACCATCTAAGTTGAGGATATGCATTTTCTGTTTTGATACAAGAAAATGGATACCAAATTCCTCTCCGTGAATATGAAATAATCAAATACATATGCTCAAGTCTCAATACTGATTATTTATACTCAAATGGCAAGTTCTTCCTAAACGCTTCTGTGATCCGGACTTACACAATGAAAGATATGAAAATGTAATATTGTATTACTGATATTTAGAAAGCAACCTTCAATAATTTGATCCAGGGGTGTCCCAAGTCTCAGGTATGATGCTATGTAGAAGACAGAAACCTTGACAATCATGAGAAGACAATGGTGACATATTATGGTCTTGTTCTGCATAAATAACCTCTTCTATCTTCTCCGAAACCTCCTCCACAGTTGGTCGGTTTTCCGGAGGGTAAGATACACACTTGAGGGCAATATTCAGCAAAGAAAATGCCCAATGAGTTGCAGCTTTAGCTAACTCCTTGTCAAAGACCTCTCCAGTCCACTCCTCCCTTATCATGGCATTCACCCATTTTGGAAGGTCTATACCAGTTTTCTCCACAGGTTTGCCTGTTAATAACTCTAAGAGAATCACTCCAAAGCTAAACACATCGCCTTTCTCGGTCAAACCTTTCTCAGGAGCTGCGTAACCTTTGGAAAAACAGAGGCCAATTCCCTCGGGGTCTAGAAATCTTGAGTGTCCGAATTCACTTATCAGTGGTTCATCATTATCATCCAAGAGAATGTTTGAAAGCTTGAGATTCCCATGAGGGATTATCTCACGTTCATTTGAGGTCTGATATATGAAGTTCAAACCCCTTGCAATTCCTCCTGCTATGGCTAACCGAAGTCTCAATGTGAAATCCCTCTTGCCTTCAATATAATCTGCATATGGTCAAAGAAATATAACCTAAAATGTGAAAGGAGGCACTTCAAAATTCTCAGTAAAAAAGTACCAATTCTTGTGTTTTATCATACTATGCTCTAGTACTTTACTAGGAGGTCTTTTTTTTTTCAATATATAGCAACATTTATAACAAGATATCATGAAAACTCACCTTCAAACAGGTTAAGCAGACTCCCTTTGTTTTGATACTTGTAGATTAGGAGTTTCTCTTCAGGAGTAGAATTGTAACCAACAAGAGGTAAAATGTTTGGGTGCTTCACACCTCCTATCTGTCTCATTATTTGGCCAAACTCCTCGAAGGAAACCCGCAATTTCTTCAATCTTGTGACTGCATATGCCGCACTGTTCTTGAGTATTACCTTGTAAAGAGTTCTACAAAGACTCTGACTTCTTAAATCCGCCGTGGCATCCAGAAGATCCTCCAACTTGAACCTCTCTTCCTCTTCAACAAAGAACACAAGCTCAGATAGTCTTTTCTCTGGCTTCACTTCTTCTACTGTCTTATCTTGAGGGGTCTTACTAGGAGAGTCTTGAAGTGATTTCAGAATTGCTCTGTCACTTGCTGACTTTGCCGCCTTCTTGCCCACGAAGTATGTCAGCAACAGGAAGAAACCGATTCCAATAAATACTAATAACCAGTTTTTTGATTGATGAAACCAACTTTCTTGATGAGGATTGTTGCTTTGTGGGCTCTCTGAGGACACATTAGTTTGATCCTTTAACTCTTCCTGGTTCATAGTACTACTATGTAATGTTCTTGCTTTCATGGAAAGCGTATTCATCTGCTCGAATTCCCCTTCGAGAATTGGGACCATACCCTCAAACTGATTCTTGGAGATGTCCACTTTCCTAAGATATTTCATTCTGGTTAGAGCCCTTGGAATCCTCCCACTTAGAAGATTGCTGCTTAGATTTAAATAGGCCAGCTTTCTGCAGTACAATATAGAGTTTGGAATGGTTCCTCGAATTTGGTTTTCGGCTAAGCTAAGAACTTGAAGGTTCGGAAGCTTGCATAAGGAATCTGCATCGAGAATTCCACTAAAGTTTGAGTTTTCAAGCCTGATTTCAAGTATGGTGTTAGCTTGTAAGTTGCATTTCAGACCCTTCCACCTATCCAAGCAGGGATGTTGCCTTGATGCATCTTGGCCTAATCTCAACACGTTTTGAGGATCAACAACTCTAAGAAACCGGATCAATGATTCCAATTCAGATGACTCACCTCCTATAACAGTCATGACTCGAAGAAAAAGGACTGCAAGAAACAGCCCCATCAAGAACAGATTCAATCCTCTCCTGGTCTGCATTTTTGGAGGCCTCTATTGGATCATCAGAAACTGAATGAACAAACATGCACACCTATGTTTCTATATTTTTTGGCTATTATTAAACGTTTCTCACTACAAATAGTTCCTCATTTACTTTCCTACATCAGATAAGGACATCTTCTTTCGTTTACTACAAAGTTTTCTTGATTGTATATTCTTCAATGTCGAGAAAACCAATGGTCTAAACATTTTCCTAGTCGTTATCCACTATGTCATAACACAATCATAAAAGCATATGTCAAAGGAAATTCCCATTTCAAATTGACAAATCTCAAAGACTTGAACACTTTTGGTACACATAGCTGTATTCGGTTGTCGAGTTGTCACATTTCTTTTTTCAGTTTTTTTTTTTTTTTTTTTTATTTTCAAAGAGTAGCATGCTTACATTCAGGTTAATTCTGTCGTATATTGTTGAGTTATTTGATTTTTATGTAAGTTAAAGCCACATTGTATTCTGGAGTTAAATANTTTTTTTTTTTTTTTTTTTTTTGTCTTGTTCTTGTATTTTTTCACGTAAGTGAATTGATTTTTTATTTTTTTATTTTTTGGGCTTAAAGGGTACTTGCAGAAACATCATATTAATATTATATCAAGGAAAACTCAACATTGATGAGGCAAATTTGGCAGTTACGAAAGTGGTTTTGCTTGGTTGACTCTGTTGAGAAAAACAATTTTTTTTGGATACATCGAAGTAGAAAACTAGAAGAGAAAATGGCAAATTTTTTTAAGCAAAATAAAATTCAAGTAGAATGAACTCCAGAACACATAGGATAACACTACATGATAATGTAATTTTATAGAGTCTTAGGAGTACAAGATTGATAACAACTGAGATGGAATCACATGATGCACATCAGATTCCACCTGACTTCATTAATAATAACTAAAAACCTGTTAGGATGATGAAACTACAAATTGGGTATCTCAGCAAATAAAGAAAACAACCATAACCAGATCAAAAATAGATATCTACTTTGCCTTCAAAACTCAACTTTACCTAAAAGTGATACTAGCCTATTACCAATAGTTAGATCTGTGGTTCTATGAATTAATACCAAATTAATATTTAGTTGTGTCCCCTTAATGGGCAAGTAAAATTAACAAAGAATCACTTAGAGATCAGACCAGATTGTCATACCTAACTAACAATGTTGTCACTAATTTTCTTCCCTCTGACATTTCTTTTTGCCCCAACACCACCTGATATGGATGGATGTAGCTTTAAAGCTTCAGCCTGTGGCTAAAAAAAGTAAAAAAGTAACGAGACTGCATAGTGCAGCCCAACCATTCGAAAGCAAATAGCAAATATACATAACCAAAGTAATGACACTTGTACTGGTGGTGCTAAAAGGAACATAGTAATGTAAGGTTGTTACATATTGGTACCATTATTTATCTAACACCTATAAGTAACAATATTTGCTCAAAAATGACAGCCTCTGGCTGCCTGAAGTGAGGCCAACATCCCAACAAAACGAAGTGTTGACAGCATATGATAACAAGTTACCAGGTACAGAGAGATGCTATGATTGGATGTGGATCTTCGTCCTTTATTAAGGTAGAACTCACGTGGGACCTATCATGAGATGCACTCCAACGAAGAGTAAAAATTCAGTCAAATACGTTAGGAAACAGGAGATTAGCCCTGTTTGATCCCAAAATGGATGAGGTGAACCCGGTTCGATCATGGAAAAAGCTTCGAAATGGCTTGATTTGTGGCGGAGTGGCGAAAGGCTCATGGCCAGCCACCTTCTCCAAGCCATTCTCGAAGCTTTTTCCACCTCGAATCGGGTTGGTTTCGATACCAGCAAGAGCTCCAGCTCCACTACAACTATGTGGCTGAGTGATCCCTCTTCATCTTCATCTACTTATCATATATACACGAGTTGTAATGAGGTTTGCTTTTACTGATCATGATCTGTAATGGAATGCCGACAATTTATGAACATTGGTTAAACTTGGTCATTTGGCTTTGCATTTTTCCATATTCAAAGTCTTTGACAATAGTGTCACTTTTTAAGGACAGTTTTGTGTAAGAAATTGGTTATTATTTATGATAGATAATAAAGTTTTAAGAGAACATTTCTTAAAGTATTTCTAAAAACTAAAATACATTAGATTGCCATAAAAGGAAATACAACATAATTTTGGGGGAAAAAAAAAGGTGCCAATCACTATTGGGAAAAAAAAAAAAAGAAAAGAGTGGGCAAGTCATGTGGGGCCGTGAGCAAAGTATGGTTTAATTTAGTTTTATTAATTTGGCTCACTCTCTTGGGAAATGGATCTACCGCCAAATGAATAGTGGTTGAGAGGCCATTCTCTTAGCAGATAAACCCATTTTTCTGATTTCATATTTTCTCTTTGTTTTACTTTCTTTCCCATTCTCATCATCTAATGAGTAATGGGATTTTACTTATTGTTTTAGCTGTGTATATCTAGTATATGTGCAAAGAATATTTTGGTTTTATTACTAGTTGGTTACTGCTTCCCATCCCATTGACATATATAAATATCACACCGCTGGACTCTATCATATTGGTAGGGACAAAAAATCAGTCTTTACACTAGACACACTCGATAATATATGCCAATTAAAAAAAAAAAGAACATAAGAAAAAAAAAACCAAAAAAGAATAAGTTTGAAAATGACTATGGTCTCTACATTGGACCATCGTATTACTCGTTCAATAAATATATATATATATAAAAAAAAAAAAAAAAAAAGAAGAAGAAGAAGAAGTTGGCTGACCTCTACTAAAATGTTATGAGGCCTGCTATGTAGAGACTCGTTTGTGCAACTAGGACCGTCCATTGCAGTGGTCCAAATTGTATGACCCAGTGAAATCTTAATACTATAGACACTTTTTATCTAGCATAATACAAATTAGATAATGACATCTTTACATACATTGTCTGTTACTGCACTAGAAGCTGACACTAGGGCTAGGACACACTTAATCACCTCAGAATTAACAAACCTTTCAGTAACTGTGCTTCTCATGTGCAATTTTCTTTGAAGAATCTTGAAAGAAAAGACAAAGCAAAGTAATAATATTCGTATACCAGTGTTGCTGAGAGGAGGTAGCATTGTCCCATGTTGGTATTTTTTATTCTTTAATTTTTATCTAAACAGCTTCATGCCAAGTAACAGTGCTAACAAACTAATTGAGAACAAAATTTTTTTTTTTAAAATTGGAACGAAGTTAGGCGGAAGCAGTCCAATTCCAACAAGTTAAAAACATGTTTATTTTACTATTTATTATAGTCTATATTTATGCCTTTTTTTGCCTAACAAATTAAAAACATGTCTTTGTGATTATTATTATTTATACTCATGCTTTCTATTTATGTATATTTTATTGTAAAGAGTTAACGGCTCTGATAAGAGATTGATACAAAATAATGAGAGAGAGCCTTTTACTTTTGAAAAATATAAAGCCTCCGCCAGTGAGGCCAACAACAAAACTATTCTTTTCCAACAAAATGAAGTGTTGACAGCACGACCACAAAGCCTAATGAAATGCCTTATCTGGATCATATTCATACCCTTCATTCCAACTTCTCCACTTCACAATTTTCCTTTCTAACACGCCAAGAGTCACTTTAGAAACTTTTTATCCTTTAAAAAATTAATTCAAAAAATAATAATAAATAAATAAAAGAGGACTTTGCTTGTGAAGTTTGTGATCTCTAGGTCGGCAAATCATTGGATCAAACACACATGTTGGTTATAACCATTCAACCATTTGACTTCCCTCTAAATTTTTTTAATATATTTCCCTTTGACTTTACTTCTAAAAATCATTATTTCATTTTTTTTTTTAATCAATAAGAGTGATCCTCAATCCATGGATAACTGATCTCTAAAGGTTTGAATTCAAAATCCAATTTGCTACAAGCATGGTAAAGGTATGATCTGGTAACAAGAATTTGTGGGGATTAAAACACCTCAATTTCATTTCTTTTGAAAAAACATGAGGCCCCACTAGATAGGAATATTTTATTACAAAATTAATGCAATAGCATACAGAACAACCTGCTAATATGAAAGCAATATCAGCACACAATCATATCATACATATGTTAAATTAATACTTCCAAGAAAGATTCAAACTTCACCTAACTAAAATATATTTGGGTGTATAAACTGTATATACAGAAAAAACAACACCTTCCCCAGATTCAAACACATCCTCACAATCAACACAAACCAACCCGATAAATTATTAAAACTAATACTAACATAGCTACTTGTTCTTAACATTAACATAATACTAAAACTATGGTCATGAACCATGAGAACAATCACCATTTTCGTCATCATCATCAACAACTTCATCAAAGAAAGGGTCCTTGAGGAGCTCAGCTGCAGAGGGCCTTGCCCTTGGCTGAGCCAAGCACTTCTCAATGAACGCCTTAACTTCCGGGTCTCTGACCTTGCCAAGGGCACGGGGTCTCACTCCGGATGACACTTTTTTGTATATCTTGGCAACATTGTCACATTCACTATAAGGAATTTCCAGTGTAACCATTTCAAGCACACACATCCCAAATGAGTATATGTCAACCATTTCTGTATAGTCTTCCTCATATAGCTCGGGTGCCATAAACTCTGGTGTCCCTAGAACAGAATGGGCTGAATGATTCTTCCCCACTATGGCTGCCAATCCTAAGTCACCAATCTTGACCTATTATGATGTGTCAAGAAAGAAGATAAATTAGAAAACCTCCATATAGATCCAAAAACTGTTGAACCCAAAAGAAAACAAGTTAAATAAGGGAAAATAAAAAAGGTACTAAAATATGATTTAAAGAAGTAAAATCAAAAGGGACTCTTTTTCTTCACTTATACTCAAAAGGGTTTGTTTTCTTTTCCCTCAGTTCCATCAATTTTCTTAGGAAACAAACAATAGTTATTGTTCTATTACCTGGCCAATATTCCCATTCACAAACACATTGCTGCAGTTGAGGTCTCTGTGTATCACACAAGGCTCATGAGTATGCAAATACTCCAAACCTTTCAAAATCTGTTTAGACCATTTCTTCAGAGCCTTCATCGAAACATGTCTATGTCTCATCCTATACTCCCTCAAATTCCCACTTGTGCAAACCTCAGTGATGAAATTCAATGTCCCTCGTTCCTCGTCCCTCCAAACATAGTACAAGGCGATTATGTTCTTGTTTGTTAAGGATCTCAGAAGCCGAACCTCGGCGAAAAGCCGTTCAATCATGGCCGGATCATTGGTGAAGTTTCGTAGCCTGACTTGGTTCCATGCCACTTCAATGCCTTCCTCTTGATCAAACGCTCTATAGACCTTCTTCACAGCACCAGACCCAAGTAGCTCATTGTACCGTCCGTACCGTCCAGAGGGGTCAATCTCCACAAATGGCTCTGAATTTTCAGATTGATCCTGACCGTTTGCACTAGGCATCTGCATATATAAAGTCTAAGGCTTTCAACAATATAGATATGTAATCTGATAAGCAGAACTGAAAAGAACAAATCTTTATACAGAAAATTTAACACTAAAACACCAAACAATACACACACACATATATATATAGGACCAAACCCAGAATTCTAAATGACACAAACCAAAACTTTAATCAAAATCAATAAGAAAACATGGGTTTGAAAGAGAATGATCAAAAGAATAATGGGTTTGAAGCAGTTTATTGATTTACACAAACAAATACAAGAAAAATGAGAAAAGGGTCTTTATTTATGAAGAGAACAAAGCGCAAAACTTTAATATATGGTTTTTTTTTTTTAAGGTTTAATTACCTCAATATGACAAAGCTTAACAAACCAGCTTGGAGAAGTAGATGTCTCTCTCAGCCAAAAAGTAGTGAAGCAAAGCACGAAAGTATGGAAAAGCTAAAGGGTGTTTGAGACAGGTATATATAGGAGGAGGTGGACTAGGGTTAAAGGTTAGTTTGCTAGGTTAACCATGGTTAAAAGAGATTAAATGGCTAATTTAATTTTGAACCTTTTAAGGAAAGTTTTAATGAGATTTAATTCTTCCCATAACTGACTGAATCAGACGGTCTCAGTAAAAATCTCTGGATGGGATCTTTTATATTTTGGAATGGAAAAATATTTGAGAAATCCAGTAAGTGAAATGGGTTTTTGCCACGTGTTAGTCTCAGTCTCAGATTTAGTACCACTGTTTTGGCAGGTTTTCAATTGTCAGAGGATTTTTTAAGGTTATCAACGGATTTGTTTCCTTGTATGTTGGGAAATGGAAAGTCAAAGACTGTGCACTAGGGATTTGGGCGGTTAATGTCAATAGATCGACGGTCTAGATGAAACTAGATGCTTCTGAGTTACTAGAGGACGTTCTAGTGGTTTTGTAATTTTTTATTTAAAATTAAGAGTGCTGTACTTGAAATGGAGATTGGAATATGTAGCAAATTAGCAATATTAAGTGGCACATGTAATAATAACGGGGGATTTACATATAAATTTAAATTTAAATTTAAAGATATAGTATGTGACATTTTTTTATGATAATATTAGGGACTTAACTATTTAATAACAACTTAGTAAATAAGTTGGTACTATTTAATTAAAAATTTTAAACTTGTCACAAATTACTCTAATAATGTTTATCGATTGAATGGTAACCATAGTGTTAGAAATTTAGAAACGTTTGGCTCTTAGCATTATCTTTTTTGTAAATCTCCTCTAACTGAAAAAACTCAAGCTTTCACTCTCTAGTCCTGTCTCTCCTTCCTACTCTCCATCTCTCATACAAGGGGTGGCAATTTAGGTCACGACACGATAACACGACTCGAAAACGATACGAAGTTAGCGGGTTTGGGTTTGTCTTATACAGGTACAGGTCAAAACAGGTTAAACTCGATTAAACACGATTAAATAATAGGTCATTAGCAGGTTATCCTGTTAAACCCGAAATTGATCCGTTTAACACGATTAAATTTTTTGAGACATTGTATTATCTTGTGTGTACCAAGACTTAAAACTTCCCTTTTATGTTTTATGTTCTAAAACTTGAAAGTTTTATTTTGGTTTTAAACTTTGGATTGTGTGTCATATTTATTTGATTATGATGCTTAGTTATATTAGAAATATAAAATAAGTTAATAGATTATATCAAGTTATATTGAAAATGTGAAATAGTTTAACATGTTAAAATTAATAGGTTAATACATTATGTCAAGTTGAACCAAATACAACATATTTAACATTAACATGTTAAATTTAGTTCAATTAACGGGTTAACAGTATACAGGCTAGCAGATCGTGTTACGTTGGACACGATCTGAATACGACCTATTTAAATAACGTGTTAAATGTGTCGCTCACAGGTTAACATGTTTATTTAGCGTGTCGGGTGTGGGTTTACAAATCATGACACGAATAATAAACGTATCAGATTTGGGTTTGGTAATTACTCGTTATATATATGCCTCGACACGACACGAATATGACACAACAACACGAATTGCCACCCCTATCATACTCTATATTTTCTTTTTCCATTTACTAACAATAGGCATAAATATCTCTTTTTCTCTTTGAGAGAGAGATAGAAATACACATAAATATCTTCGAAACAGGAAAAGCTCCTATTTTCTTATATTTTTAAATTCTATTATTTCATATTCCTTAAAAGGTAAGCATGCAAAAAATTTACTTAAATAATATTAATTAATATTCTCGAATTAAAATTAATCTCTATTCTATACTCTCTCTATATATATAGGTTGCCAATCCAGTAGGTTTTTTTTTTAACCTATGTATAGGTATTTTTTTTTAGCCGTTGAATTATCATTTAACGGTGATCTAACGGCTATAATGATATGCATGAAAAGATGTGTATCATTAATACTATTTTTCTCTATTACTTTTTACTATAAAAAATGTGCATAATAAATTTTAACTGGTCAAAATGATAATTATATATAGGTAAAAAAAAAATACTTATTGGATTGGTTATATACTGCTAGCAATGGACTCACTATCTAAGACAAAATATTTTGAAATTTTGTTTGAGAAAAAATATTTGGGAGATATTGATAATTTTTTATCTTAAAAGGGAAAAGAAAACCTAACATGCAAGGGCTAGGATTTTGATTGTCTCTATGACTATATAGCTCTTGTAGAAGTAGGTTTTGTACATGTTTTCTTGTGACAATACAAGCTTTTTTTGGCGTAGAATTATGAACACACGAAGAAACATGTGATGTGACCATATCCCAAATTATTGGGTATTGCCTTTCTTAACCAAATATTACTGTTATATGAATGTTAGCCATGTGATATTGCATGTGAAACCAAATGCTGTTCTCTTATAACGTGATCTTCTTTTTCATATGTTACGATTTCTTCATGCTTTTGAAAAAAAAAAAAAAACCTTTTATGAAGAATATGACGAAAGAAATTAAAAATACTCCTATACAAATATTGCTTTAATATAATATATCTGCTTTGCTGTCGGTTTCCAACCAAGATGGAGGCTTTAATTTTGGATTTAATATCCTAGCTTTCTGTACATTAACTTATTGTTGAAGGGAGAAACCATGTATATTGACAAAGGGGTATGTATCAACATTAATTTAGGGAAGAAGTTTCTTTTGATATTTGTCCTTTTTTTTTTTTTAGAATAACTTTTGATATATGTCTATGATCGCCTTTTGTATTTCTTAGATGGTGATCAACAATTATCTGTCATACTTCGGGAGCAAATAAGGACTAACCGACTAAAATATGTTTTTTTTTTCTTTTTTAATTGGTGATGTCACTTTATGTGACATATTAGTTAACACGACCACATGTAAAGATTCATGTGGTATACTTAATTTTTAATTTTAAGAATAATTCTATAATTGGCATCCGAACTATCAATCAAACCCCAATTTAGGGACTCGATTTTATCCTTCGTTGCATTTAACTCCTTTCTATGTGTCACTCTTAGTCTTTGTAAATAGACTAAAAATATTATGTGGCAGTCACATGAGTGATGATTAATCTCACTATTGACTCCTGAATTATATAAAAAAACTCATTTTGGCCCATAAATTTTAGAATATTTCTATCTTAACACACGATCTATCAAACTCTCTCATTGCATACCCTATAATCACTTTGCTATCGAAAACGCATGGAAAATAATGAAAACACCATGATTTGGATCCTGGATTATACGTTTACTCATTCAGGCATCCAACTGTGTGAGCTAGTCTCAAGTGGCGTTTATTGAATAAGTTAGCTTTAACTTTTGTTAGTTGAAAAAAGAATACATATATACCAGCTTCTCAGCATAAGCAACAAAAAACTTGGTCTTTCTTTGCTATACTGACAAAACCAAATTGAATTGTATACAGGTTTAGATATCTGCTATTTAGTAATTAGGTAAAATACAAATATAAATAGAAAATAAGAAAGAAGGTAGTAACAATTAAAAATAAATAAATAAATAAAAGAGAAAAAATTTGATTTATCTCACATAACCTTTTAGAATATTTGTTTAAATATTGAAAACACTGCATCCTAATTATATATATGAACTTATTGTAGAAGCTTACTTAGTAAGATGATTCCAAATAAGATCTAAAATTCTGTTAAAACTAAATCATGACCACGAGGAGATTATTGATTTCTATGCCAAAAATTGTCTGTTTTTAATATATTATTTAAAATGAAACAAAATTTTGCTACTACCCATTATTATCATGCAAAATGTCTTTTATTAAAAGCTTTATGTGAGTGTCATATGCTCTTTTTCCTTAGCACTTTGATAGATCAAATGCTAGGATATACACATTTTAAAACTTTAGCGCAAAAATGGAATTTTTGGCATATTTTGGGGACAAATGAGATTAATTCCTACTCACGTGACTAGTATGAGGTTTTTTGGTCCATCAATAGCAAAAAAACGATGAAAAATGAGATAAACGGAAAAGATTAGGTGCCAAAATCAGAATATTTTAAAGTTTCGAGGCCAAAATGAGAATCCATTAATACTTCTCAGGCCAAGCTCAAGAATAACCGTAATTTTGTGTGTGTGGAGCTTTTGGCACACTCCCTTGAAAGCCAATAACTTTGACACGATTAGTAGACAACATTAGGAGTACTTAGTTCTTTACTTACTTTTATACAGTATAATTCTAGTCCTCAAATTTTAAATTTTAGTTTAAAAAGGTAAATATTTATCTTATATGTAACATTAATATTAATGTTAAAACAATAATGATTCCAACAGGAAACTTTTTAATAAGTTCAGGAACTAATTATATTTGATTTTAAGAATATAAAAAGGCTAACAAGACCCTTTTCATAATTTATGGACCAACTAAAGATTTATATTTATCAAAATAGAATTGGTTACAACAATATTCAAAATGGGATGGATCACAGCTAGCTCTCACTTACAAGTTGGGATATTGGAAGGTTGGGTATGCTTTAATTTGTTCACTTTTGTAGCCTTCATTGCACATAAAGTCCATGAGCTATGTCCTTTGAGATTACACTACATGGACAAACCCATGTTCTTCTCCCATAGCTTTCCATGTGAAAAGATTGTTTTCTCATTTTATTTTATTTTTGTTTTCTAATGTGTTGTTCAATCTGTGAGTTATCCAAATATTTAAGTCCCACTCAGACAATTAAATTAAAAACACAAATAACACAGGCAAAATTTTGTGTTTGTCCAACCATAACCTATTTTTGGGGCCCCAATTCTAGGGAAATGGACCTAATAAGGATCAATTTGTGCCAAAATGACCTTTTTAGGACTATATTTAAAGGGTTTTATAGAAAAATACCTATCCATTTTTAAAATAATTGCAAAAAAAAAAAAAAGTGATAGTTTAAATATGGTACATTCTCAAAACGCAGTGGCAGTTTCATAAATAAATGCATAGCCCAATGGTCGGCGCTCCTACTCTCTCTTTCAAGTTTGCAGCGTGTGTTTGAGTCCTTGAACCGAAAAGAGGGTAGGAGGTGACAACCATGGGCCATCAAACTTTTAATATTTTCAGTGAAAAGTACACCCAATACTATTTTTAAAAAAAGAATACAAAAAATACGATCTTTTCAACATAATTATTTTTCTGTATAATACTCAGTAGCATTTTTCTAAACATATTGGTTACAAGTAACTAATTGTGTTATTTTCTAGAAACTACAAACCAATACCAAATTAGTTCCTAAACAAAGAAATCAGTAATCACCAAACAAAGAAACTAATAACCAGATCCTAAAGAAATTAATTTGATTATTGGAAACACAAAATAAAGGTTTTTATTGGAAAGTAGAGAAAAATGTTACTTAAAACTAACTTTGTTGCTGGAAATAAAAAACCAATTTAGTTATTGAAAACTGAGAAACCAATTAAGATTTTGATACCCAACATATTTAGAAAGGACCTGATTAGGAGTAATTTGAGCCAAAATGATTTTTTTGTAACTTTTTTTTAATTTTTTTTCAACATGACAATTGTAGGAGATTCATAAATTTTTTGACCTGTAGCAAAAAAGAAAATTCATGACCTTGAAAAACTCTGAAAAATGTGAAAAATGAAAGGTCACAAAACTTTTGACCATCTTCTAAAAATGTCTTTTTGAAACAATGTTAAGTTGCAAAGAAAGTCATTTAGGCCCAAAAGACTCCTAGTTTCGGCCATTTTAAGCCCAGTCATGATAAGAAGGCCGTGAATTCATTAATGGGCTATTATTGCTTTTCAGGATACAAAAGTGCGGCCCATATTTCTCTTGGCCCAATAAGAAGCCCATGTAGAAAGTGTATTCTATTCGAAGTCCTCGGTCAATGTCAATGATTCATGATCGTCCCTGTTCCAGACTCCAATTCCTGTATTCATTCATATTCATTCTCTTTAGACCGTTTCAGGGGTTTTTTTCCTTCACTGAGTCGGAGCTTTCGTCCTCCGTCAATGGCGACGACGCTGGAAACGATTTCAGAGGCTCTTCAACAGATAGATTCAAAGAAAGAAAAGCTCAAGAAAGCCTTCGAAGACCTCCAAACCCATTCCTCTCTCATCTCCTCCTTCGCTCTCACCTGGTCCGACCTCGATTCCCACTTCACCTCCCTCCAGACCCACCTAACCCACAAGTTTCAAATCCTCAAAACCCTAAATTCCAAATCGAACGACCCATCTCCGTCTCCATCCCCATCCCCGAACCCGCCGACTCAGGTCCCGACCGACCCGTCTTCGTCGTCCGTACAAATCCGACAGGTAACGGAAGAACCATCTCCGGCATCCGAACCGGAGAATCAGATTCGGGTCGACCCTGTTTCAGATGGGGTTGGGGAGTTGGTCGCTCCTCGGGCTGAGTTGGTAGCTTTCTGTGAGAAGATGGATGGGTCGGGGTTAAGGAAGTACGTGAACGACACCATGAAGGAGCGGAATCAGATTCTGCTTGAGCTACCCGGTGCGATTCGGCGAGCGCCGGACCCGGGTGCGTTGATTCTTGGCGCCATGGAAGGGTTTTACAGGTCTGATGGGAAGAATAATAAGGGTGGTAAAGACCTTGAATTGACCCATGTGAGGAGGAGTTGTGTGCTGTTGTTGGAACAATTAATGGCGGTTTGTCCCAATGTGGGAAGTGAAAGTAGGGAGAAAGCAAAGAATTTGGCTTTGGAGTGGAAAGAGAAGATGAGCAAGGATGGTGCAAACCCTTTGGAGTCTTTGGGGTTCTTGCATTTGGTCGCGGCTTACGGGTTGGTTTCAGAGTTGAACGTGGATGAGCTTTTGGACAATCTTGTTAACCTAGTGAGGTATCAGCCAGGAATCGATTTGTGCCGAAAACTGGGGTTGGTTGATAAGGTGGAAGGTAATATGAGTTCTACTTCAAGTTGTTATATATATATACATATATATATATATATATAGCTATGTTGATTTTGTCAATGGTTTAATCCTAGATTTTAATTCCTATAATGAGTTTCTCTGATGGGCTGTGGGAAGTAGTATTCGTTTCAAAATTTATTTGAAAGCATTGTGTTGTACTTCTTCTCTGGTAGTCTGGTTACGCAGCAAGTTTAGCAGGATACCAATACTGAGTTTAAGGCTTTTCAACTAGTTTGGAGAGATAGTGGATGTGAGGAAGTGTAAAAAGAAAAGAGAGCAATTTAGTTGTATTATAAATAAAATAGGCTTTTATAGAACGTTATACATGTAATAGAAGTGAAAGAAGTGTGTAAATATAGACTGCGGGACTAGTTCTGTTCCGTTGTATCATGCACAAATTAGGTAATTCTACATGCATGATGTTGGGGTGGTTTTCGCTACTAAGATTGAGTTTAAGGAATGGTTAATCATGACCCTGCTGTTTCTCAATCATAGCATTCATATTCGCTTAAAGCATCATAGTTACTGATTGTGGGCTTTCAATGCCCAGATCACTTTGTGCCGTCATAGAGTCTATGCTTTCAAATGCACGAAGTACACATGTTGTTTGTCTTCTTCGGAATGGATAGAATCTGATGAAAATTGCAACGTCTTTTGTTTCTGCAGATCTCATTAATAAATTTGTAAGTAAGGGCAAACATCTTTCAGCTGTCATATTTAGTTTTGAATTTGAGCTGACTGAAAAGTTCCCACCAGTTCCTCTCTTAAAAGCCTATGTGAAGCAGTCCAAGAAGATCTCTAAGAAAATTTGCAAAGAAGGACAATACTCTCTTCAATCACTGGTAATTTCACATTACGGTTTAAGTTTATGCCGTTCTGGAGTTCAAGATCAAATATTGCCTGCAAGTATATATTTATTTAGTTTCTTTGCAGAATGAGGCTGCAGCCAAGGAAATTAGTATTTTGAAATCAGTAATAAGAGTTATTGAAGAGCGCAAACTTGAATCTGAGTACCCACAGGAGTTACTTGTAAAGCGAATTACTCAACTGGAGCAGCAGAAGGCGGAGAGAAAGCGTTCTCCAGCAGCTCCGGTTGCAAAGCCTAAGCAGCCGCAACATCAGCTAGCGAACCGATTGGACAAAGGAAAGCAGAAGCAACATAGCGGAAACAAGCGTCCTCTACCAGATGCCCCATTAGGTCCCACATCAGTACCAAAGACTTTAAGGGCAGCAAATTCTACTGTTCCCTCGTACAAACAACCTCATTTACAATTAACAGGTCTGTTGCCAAAAGGTCCTGCTCCATATGTGAGCTCATCAGCTCCACCTTATGGCATGCTAGGCCTTGTTCAATCAGCTGCCCCACATTTGGGTTCATCAGCTGGGACATATGGTTTGGCGGGAGCACCAACTGGTTTTCCTGGGAACCCAGGTACATCTAGTTCCCATTTATATGCAGCTGAACCATATGTTCCATCTGGCTATTATGACAGGTCAACTTCCTATGGTGGATATGGTTTACCACCACAATACCATCCATCTTACTATCCACAGTAGTGTTTGGTAATGTTTTTGGATGGCAAAATAGTTTTTGCCATCTTTATGACGGTGGTTATCAAAAAGCATGATTTGCTCTTTTTGATCCCCGTAATTGTAGTTACAGCAGCTAGATTTGGTAACTAAGATCTGTGAACTGAGATCTGTGACTGCATGTGTGTTATCACATGACTAATTACTTTATAATCTTTGGCTATCGTGATGTTTTTCTGTCTATCAGAGCTTTTAATATACTAGTCTAAACCTTGTTTTACTAGCATTTTTGTTTATAACCATTTGATGTGAAGGCACAGTGTAGTTTTCTACCTCTTGCCAATTTTAGGCGCAGATGAAATGTGCTGCTACTTGTAAAGGGATATATGCATGTCTATTGAAAGCCTGGATCCCCTTCGTATATATACATTGCAAGTATGGAGTAACTTTTGTTTCAGGTATCACACCTGTCTTTTAGTGCTCAAAGATTGTAGTACGGAGACTATATTCCATGTGAACCGTCACAATCCGTTTCAATCCTAGCCTGCGAGAATTTGCTTCCTTGAACTTTTTTCTTTAGGGAGGCTGTCTTGAACTCTTTGAAGTTTTGAAAGTATGACATCTTTTTTGTGATCTGCTAGCATTGTTTTTTGTTTCTGGAAACCATTTTTTTTTCTTCTAACTTCCAGTCTAGCTGCTTATGGATTGGCACAGGGGAATTTTTTTTTTCTTCCTCATGCAAGCCAATTCATTGTTGTTTTAAGTACCCTTTTCTTTGTTTGAATTGGAAATTCCAGTTTTGCTTAGAAATTAGGGGCATAATCAGAATGAATGAATGCAGACAGGCTCTTTGGTGAGGAAACCACTGTGGTCCTTGAGTTGCATTATTGTAGTTAGAGCATTATATCTACTAGCAATGTGAGAACATGTTCTGGAATTACTGCTTTAGGACTTTAATTCTAATGTAGCAAATAAATTCTATGACCTCGGTCAATGTACGTTATTATTTGTTGGTAGTTTGTTATTTGTGTGTTCCGCAGTTGAGATACATGCATCATGAAAACCAGCATGGGGTATCTCAATGAGACATTACCTTAAATAATGAACCCTCCATACTTACTAGTTCTTGTTTGAGGTATTATGTTTTGTCCCAAATGGAAAAAGGGCTTAAATTCAGCTTCATATAGAGTAACACTCCTGGAAATGAAGCGCATGGTTTAACAAGAGTGTTTTTTGTCATTTTTTATGGACAATGTTCTAAAATCAGTAAACATTCATGCTTTGGTTCATGGCCACGGCCAAAAAAGCCATTAGTTATTTATTCCATGTGAACGATCTATTTACTTCACACTAGCCGGTGAGAAATTTCGTGGTCTTTGAACTTCTGGTTTATGTCATTTGAACAGGAAACAATTTTGGTTTTTATACAAGTTTTTCTTCTATAATTTGCACCCATCTGGAGGATGGGTTTCTTTGCTGCAGGTTTGATGTAAACAGAGTTAAGTTTTGTACCACTTTTTTTTGGTNTATAGGCCGTGTGAAGCACGGTCAGTTACGTGGGCCGTGCTGGGCTCTTAACTAAAGCACGATGGGCTGAGCACGACACGCCACGCCTGTAGGTTTGGCACGGTTTGACCTATTGACACAACATACTAGCACATAGGGATGGTATGTTAGCACGTTACGCATAAATCATTATAAATTATTTTTCCTATATACAAAGTGCAAATCTAATTGGGAGACAATCTATAATCAATTATGATTTGCAATATTTCACAATTTTTTTTTTCATTCTTCTTTGGTGTTAAAAGATTTCGTCTTTAATTTATTATATTAATTTTTGTTCTTTGTATACATTTGAAATATTTGAAAAAAAAAAAAGAAATGTTAATAAGACGGTACAAAAATTAATAAAATTTATTAATTAAATGGACCACTTTTTGTCCAAATAGATTAGCATGTCTAAGGACATGATACGAAGCACAATATGACATAGGCTGACCCATTAGCAGGACACAACACTCGACGGGGGAGGGAAGGATTTGTTTAATGGTAGAGTTATAAAGCGGCCCGACTGACTCATAGGCCCAGCACAACAAGGCTTAGCACGACATGACACGTCAAAATATGAGTTGTTCTAGGCACGGTCCAGTTATGTTGGCCCTATTGGGCTCTTAATTTAAGCACGGTGAGCTGAACATGACGTGACACACTTGTAGATATGATACGACATGGCTTATTGGCACGGCAATACACGACACTAGCATGTAGGGATATTATATTAGCAGGTTACACATGAATCATTATAAATTATTTTTCCAATATTTAAGTGCAAACCTAATTGGGAGATGATATATAATCAATTATGATTTGCAATATTTCACAATTTTTTTGTTTTTGGTTCTTCTCTGGTGTTAAAGATTTTATCTTTAATTTATTAGGTTAATTGTTGTTCTTTGTATATATTTGAAATAATTAGAAAAAAAAAAAAGAACCATTTATAAAATGATACAAAAATTAATAAAATTTACTAATTAAATGGGTCATTTTTTGCTCATATGAGTTAGCATGTTTAGGCACGTGGATTGACATAGCACGAAACACAACATGACATAATATGTTTAAGCATGGGCTAATGGGCCATGTAGGATCACAGCAAGTGATTTGGAATTTTGGACACGATATGACACGATACAAAAACACGCTTGTGACCAACTTAAATGGGTTGTGCTGACGTGACACAACACGTTTGACAACCCTATTTGCTGCTTTTGATGTATTTTTTTTAATTGCTTTTGGGATCTTCTAAAGTTGTTTTTAGTTTATAGAGCCTTTTAACAATTCGTCCAAAATCAATTAAAATGGATTATGTTATCATGTTAATGGATGAAACATACATGAAATTGTGTACAAATTATAAGGTTTTAACCCCCGATTTTTGCTTTTTCAGTTTTTTTTTTCTTTTTACTTTTTGCTTCTTTTATTTATGAATTTTTTGCTTGGGGAAAGGAGACAAATGCCCCTTTTTAACCATATTTATATAGAAACATGTTTTATTTAATATATTTATATTTCTTATTTTGTTCCATTTTAATTAAATGTGTACTTTTCAAATACTATATATGAGTGGATATGTAGAGTGCAAAATATGATGTACCAACTGTAAAAACTGATATATTTCGTACATAAATTAAAATTGATATATATGTGGATATACCAAGTGTAAAAATAGATATAATCGGTCATTTCATTATAGTAAAAAAAATATTTATTAAAACGATGTATAAAAAAACACCTATTTCAATTTCTCTTAAAAGGTTTTAAGTTTTAATTTAAATAGGTATACATTTTATAATGCATATTATAGGTATATATTTTTACCATAATGTATATTACATATATTTGATACACAAAAATTATATTAAATATAATACATATGTATTAAATTTATAACCTTAATATAATACATATATATTTAATAAGAGCTACTACAGTCGGGATTTTTTTTTTTATTTCTCATCAATAGAGAATTCAATTTTGATTGTTAGATTTTAATCCAGTGGTTACAAAAATAAACATTATTATTGTATTCATATTGGATATTGTTCCATTGCATTTAGTTGTAACTATCAGATTGAAATCTAAATGTCAAAATTGATTTATCTAGTGATAGAATTAAAAAAAATTCATGTTGTAATAGTTCTCATATTTAATAGGATACATAAAATAGACGTGGGAAATAGTATTGGGCCTAAATTTTACTTATTATTTTGACATGAGAAATAGACGTGGATAGTTTAATTTTGGCCCGAAATGACTTTTTTAGTTCATTTTTTCAAAATGACATTTCTAATACTCTACAGACAACAAGAAGTCTAAAATGCCCTTGACTTGACTAATCATTGTCAGGTTTTGAGCTTTGTTTTTCCTTCCTTTTTCAATTTTTTTTTTAAATTTGAAAATCGTACTAGTTCCTGCCAGAGCTGTGTGACTCTATATCACAATTTTATAATTATCAAGAATTTTGTGTGTATTGATGGTAATAATAGTTTGTAATTTTCTTTCTTCAAATTGTTTTTTTCTTTTTTAATTTGAAAAACTTGCCAGTCCTTGTCAGAACTGTGTGACTCTATGTCACAATTTTATGACTGTCAAGAATTTTTTGTATGTTGATAGTAACACGATTTGTAAACATGTATGTGACTCTGTATCACAATTTTATGACTGTCAAAAATTATTACGAAGGTGAATTATTATATTTGTCATCTTGTTAACTTCATTCTTTTTTAGCTCCATGTAAACTTTAACGAAACGGTCATTTATTATTTTCACAGACGAAAGTCCCACATCAACAAAATATTTCATCTCTATTGTATGGTGTTCAACTCTCAGCTCTAGAGTGTCAAATATAATTATAAATCGACATATATTGCTCCATTAGTAACCAAAATACCCGTACTCTCCATCCGGTGATAGACATTATAGTTGTCACCTAACGTTGTAATTTAGGAAAATAACGACACTACTCTTGTTTGCAAAAAAAAAAAAAAAAAAGAAAAAAAAAAAGGATCTATAATTACTAAGCAAATTATGTGACATTTCTTTTATGACCAAATGATCAAATGACTTTTCTGACCAAATGACTTTCGTTCTTCTTTAACTCCATGTAATCTTTAATAGAAGGTCATTAATAATCTTAATAGGAGCAAGTCTCACATCAACAACATATTTATTCTCTATGGTATGATATTCAGGTCTCAACTCAAGAGCCTCATATACAATTTCTAACAAACCTAATGTCTTCATCCCATGATAGATATTATTGTGGTCCAAATTACCATTGTTATTTAGGAAAACAATACTGTCCATGTCTGCGAAAAATTAAAATAAATGTTTAATATGGATAAACAAGTACGTCACATATTAGGTGATAGGATCCCTCAACATTCATAACGATGTAAAACAAATAGTGACCATTATTCATAAGATTATGACTACCAGTAACAAACTTTGGTCTACCAATAACGAAAATTGGACTACTGTAACAATAGGAAATATAATCGAAAAATATGTAACAAATATTGTGACACATAGTCATACATATATTGTGACACATAGTCACACACACTCTGACTTCTTCTAATCACAACATAAATAACAAATTCACACATGTTCCACCATTGTGTTACAAAATTTGTGATCTATGGTCACATACAGATCTGGTTATATTATATTGACACAGATCTGATTAGAAAAATATTAACTATTATACAGATCCATATCATCTTACCTAAAATAACTATTACCCACTAACTTCTAACCTCGAATAAGAAGTGACTAGATTTTAAAAAAAATAAAAAGGAAGAAAAGAAGTAAATGGAAATCAAAATAAACACTTACATTCTTCTTCATACAATCAAGCCAAACCAAAATGAGAAAGCGAGATAGAGAAATAGAGAGATAGGCGAGACAAAATCAAAGATGATACTGGCCAAACTAGAAAATGAGATAGGCAGAAGAGAATAGAGCTATGGTGGACGGAATAGAAGAGAGAGAGAGAGAGAGAGAGAGAGATGAGTATGAGCAGATACGACAAGGAGAAATGAAAAATGGGTTGCTTTAGAAACAAAATAAAAAAGAAGAGGATGACAACAACTTTAGTATGATTAGGAGGGAAAATTTGGGGAAAAGAAAGAAAAAGGAGGAAACTCTATACCTGTACTCATGAATTAGTAGAAGGACAGATTCGAAACTAGAAATTTTCTCCCTCTAACTAAAAATTTTATAATTTTATACTATAAAAGTCATTTTGAAAAAAAAGAGAGTATAAAAGTCACTTGGTCACAAAAAAGAGAAATTAGGCGAAATATGCTCCTTAATACCCCTATTTTGGCTCGTATGCACAAGTTAAAAAACATTTGAAAAATATGTGTGCGGACGAAAATACCCTTACTAATATCTAAGAAAAAATATGCTTCATTTTCAAAAGAGTGTCTGTCATTCTCTGTAATCAAGCTGAAATCTCGTCTCCTTCGTGCCGTCAAACTCGTTTTCATATCTGAAAAAAAGAAAAAAAATAATTTGAGAAAAAAATCTTGTTTTCATCTCTCATATTACCGTCAAACTCATCATTTTCCTCTATTCTCTCTTCATTCTTCTCCAATTTGTTCTGGGTATGGTTTGAAATAACATATTATCAAATTTCGAGATGTTATGAGGTCATTTATGTGTTAAAAAATCATTTTTAGGTTAATTTTTACAAGTTTTAACAAAAAATC